>CM041776.1:73434913-73836399 GCA_023374045.1 Limonium bicolor
GGTTCGTCATGTCTCACCAAGGAGACTTGCTCTTCATTATCATTAATGAATAGACACCATAGTGGGTGTCATGGTAGTCCTCAATGGTTTAGAGAGGAGTTTCCCCTTATAGAGTTTTCTTTGTTTTCATAATTCGTAGTGTTCGTCTCAAGTTCCATAAACGAGAAAGGGACTAAACTACTGTGTGTGCGCAAGTAATATGCCACAAGGATATATAACAAGCATATAGCAAGCCACAAGAAGCAATCCATTTCATGCATAGTCTGATAGTCATTGTCAAACAAAGCACACAGCACACAAGCCGTGTAACACGGCAACATACGAACCACACATGTCCATACCTTATTCGAAAGCACGAGTTGTCTTACACTCGAAGTCCCGGTCGGAGCTTGCTACGGTCCTAGAGGTAATTAACATATTTAACATTTGTAGTATATTTGTAGAATTGTATCGTTATTATCCATTCCTTTTGTCCACTGCTTATCGTTATATATGACTTTACTTCACTCCTAATCCTAAGTAAATTCAATCTTGTCTCATCTTATTATATTATGGATATTACTATGTTAATTGCTAGTTACTAGTACTTTCATTTATAGTCAACTTATCACACTAATTTATCTCAGTAGTTTCTATTAGCATAATTAACTTCCAATTCAATTACCTTTAACACATCATTACCTAGATGTTTCGCCTTATTTAGACTTTATCACTAGTAGTATGTTATCCCGTAGTCACATGCAGTTTATATTGACTCTTAGACTTCACTGCATTAATCCAGGCTCAACTTTCTCCTAGGAATTCACCTTGCCAACTCACGTTAACTAAGTCATTTCCCTAGCTGTGCTTTAGAGTATATAAGCACTAACATGTAGTTTATCTCTATTTTCCTAAGACTTCCTTCGTTAATAATTAGCCATGTTTCCAGCTCATATCCACACAATAACTCCTAATGTATTTATGGAGATCACTTATACCGTGACACCAAGTTTCCAAAACCGAAATAACGTTCTTGTGTACAACCTTATCTTATCACAACCTTAATGTATCTAATAGTGTCTAAAACTTCCCAAAATGTTTCCCCCTCTAGCTATATATATATTAGTACTGTTATGGGTTCATTTTCGAATCATTACAGCCTTCTTAGCCCATGGGTATAACAGTCACAAGAGGTAGCAGATTATCGAAATCTAAACTTCCATTTAACCTTGCTGTTTGAGGTATTTAATTGTTTCTAATTTCTCCCAACCTATCTACTCTCTTAGGTAGTTGCATTAGCAGGGTTCTAAGCTCATTTTCAGACCCAACTAACACTCTTACACTATCTGCATTTCAGTTATACAGAAACCTCATTTACTGAAAAACAAACTGAACACATCATCTGTGTATCACCTCTTCTACCTTTCATTTAATCAGTTAATCTCACTTCTAATTCCCCCCAAGTGTTTATAACCCCCCCTCAGGTGTATTGGGTATGTTTTGGGTTCGTTAGCCACTCAAGTCACCCCTTAAAACCTTTTGAAGTAAAGTTGTACAGAACTGAAACAGACCTGCAAAACCTGCGACATGAATCTTACTTATGAGCTGATATGTTCTCTTTTTGTTTTCTATACTGACCTACAACCCCCTCTCAATTATTTTGCCTACCAAGTTAGTATTTAATCGAGATTTTAACTCAAACAAACCCAAAGCAACTTGGTCAATGTTGCAGATTTTGTTAACTACTGAAACTGACCAACTGCTAAAACTAAAGCATGAATTTGAGCTTCTATGATTCTGGTTGCTCACGCAGTTGATTTTCCCGTCTCTCCTAGGTTGTTTAGTTACCTAGTTAGGTAAGTGCTTAATACAGATTCTAACCTCAAACCAAACTCAAGTCAACAAGGAACACCCCTCTAAGTTCTTTACACAAATCTGAAAACTAAAAACAGAAAAACAGAAACTGAGTTGATAACTTCAATCCCATTTTTCAGTTGGTTCATAATCCTGGCTTCCATTTTTTTTATTTCCTAGTTATCTTACTACTTAGCTAAACGTCTTGGTATAGTTTTAGCCTTAAAACAAACTCCAAGCAATAAGGACCACAACTCTGAAAGCTCTTAAACAGAAATCAGAATCTGTCAAACTGAGAACATCAATCTAATGCAGTTTTTCTCTATTGCTTTCTTCTTGCTCACTTATCTGATTTCAGTTTGCTTAACTTGCTTACTCATTTAGTTAGGTAGTCTATCCATCTTTTGACTCAAAACACACCCAAGGCAAACAAGGACTATATTTCTGGAAAACCTGTTACACTGAACTAAAACAAAAAGAAACTGAAACTGATACATTATTATCTTCTGTTTTCTTTCTGTTTTCTAATCTGATCTCAGTTCCCCCCAATCTGTTTCCCCTTGGATAAGTGGTTGTTCCACGATTCTAAATTCAAAAACAGACCCTAAGTCTCCTAGACAAACTCTCTAAGAAATCTTTACACAGAAACTCAATCTGTAACAACTGTAACATGCTCTGATATAGTTTTAGTCTCTTTGTGTCTTTCTGTTTTGTTATTAAGCTGTCTTCCAACCTCTCCCCCATTGATAGCTCACGTGGTTAACTGTTCTATCAAACTTCTAAACCCAAAATAACTGAAGAGCAAGGAACACACCCCGAGCAGTTCCTTATACTGAAACATTAAGTTCAGAAAACTGAAACAGACGATCTAGTGTTCTCTCTTCTGTTGCCTTTATTTATTCACGCATATGATGTTCAATCCCTCCCAAGCTGTTTATAGATTTCCTTAAGTGTCTTAGAAGTGTGTTAGGCTCATTAACACTTCAATGCACCCCCTTATAACCTTCTGTAGTTTAGTCATACAGAAACTTAAGTTTTTGTTCAAAACTGAAACCTTAAAGCTGCTATATTCTCTTCTGTTTCTTTTCTCATTCTTTCATCTAACTTCTAACTCTTTTCCCGAATTTCTCATCCCATAGTTAAGTGTTTACTCAGGGTTCAATCTTCAATACAGACCCAAGCCATTTTGTTAGAGTTACAGAAATCCAAATGTTGAGCTGGAAAGAAACTGAAAATTGAAACACTACAATCTGTCACCTTCTCTTCTACTTCTTTTCTGTTGGGTTCACGAACTAGTTCCCAATTTTTCCTAACTGCTGACTTAGTGATTTAAGTGCTTTACCAAGATTTTAACTCCCAACAACTTCATTAGTGTTACTGAATCTTCCTCATACTGGAACAACCATTTCAGGTGCTGGAAACTGAAACAGATTCATGATGCTGCTATCTCTTTTTTTTTCTTTGTTCACTCGAAACCAGATTTCTAGTTTCCCCTGGTATACGTTTTAATAACTCCATAGTCCCAAGGCAAACCAGGGTTCTAAGTTACAATTACAGAAACATATTCTTCCTGAAACACTAAACTGCTACCCTCTTCATCCTCTGTTGTTTCATTTCATTTACAGTTATGAAATACCCCTACTTAATTAAACATGATTTTAACATATAATTGATTACATTAAGGCCTAAACAATTAAGCATATAAAGCCTTTTGGCGTAAGGTCTAAATTAAGGGGGATATGTTACATTATTATGAGCATGTAACAATTTGTGAACAAACGAACAATTAAATTTAGTACGAGCATATACATGTCCGAAAATATGATGGCGTTACATATTAATACGGTCACGTATATATATATATATATGTACATATACACAACGTTACAATATTATAACGTTGTATATATAACTAAAACGCGACAAATAAAATAGTCGTACCCACATATGTGTATAACTAGTAACGTGACATAACAGATAGCCACATATACATATGTACATATAACAAATAGTGCGACATATTAATACAGTCGCATACATATACAAGAAATAGATACAAAAGAGGCTGAAAAAAAAAGGGGAAAAGAGCAAACATGCTCTAGTCGGGATTCGAACCCGAGACCTCTAGTATCTATCCCGAAGCCTTAACCGATTGAGCTGAGCTCGAATTCGGTAATGTAGACCAACGAGTTGAGACTAGTAGTATGCTACCATTGTAATTACAAAGGAAGGACCAAACAAGCCTTACCGATTCTTTCTTCTTCTTGGTTTCAACACTACTCGAACAAAATAAATTAACGCACAGTACGTACCTGGAGTATGGCAAATCCATGTGCACCATTCCTTCTGGTCTCACCCGACAACCCTGTCACCTAGGAACTAACCACTTCGATTAGAGGAAATTCCCATGCCACAATTGCCTACTTCTATCACATTATCATCGCTTTCCCTCCTCCTTTCAGTACCTTCACCTTCTCCACCTTTCACCGAGAGCAGCCCCCAACGTCCCTGGTTGCTGCTCGATAGTTAGGTAAGTCTCCAAGACTAACATGCTCACCCTTCTCCTATGAGTTCCCTATCTCTAAGAGCTAACCGTGATCATGTATACCCAGCAGCAAAGACCGATATTGGGAGCTAGAGTAGTGGAAGTTCGGTTGAAAAACAGAGGAAGAAGGGAAGCCAGCCCCTTTGTCTTCTCAAGGTAAAACTGCATAAAACCAGCTTGAACTCCTCCATTTCGGTAGTAAACCCCAGCATGCACTAGGCCTCTTTGTTCACTGCTTCTTCACGCAAGCTACACCACATCTTTTTCCTTTTCACTGTTGTATCGGTTATAACCATAGCTGGGCCTGAACAATTCCCTTTCCCGTTTTCTTCACGTAGTAGACCAGTGTATAGGCCTCAGTACTTGGTGAAGGAGCAAGACCAAGTAGTCTCCCTTGCTGTACCATCCTCGTGGAAAAAGAAAAGAAACAAGGTAAAGACCATGTCTGTCTCAGTTTGATAACCATGTCCCTTCCTTTGAGTTATCACCGTCTTAACCTCTGAGTAATCTGTTCCAGTGTAGTCAAACTGACCAAGGTGTTGTAAGTCCCACGATACACCCAAGAATCAGCCAAGATACTCAACAGGTGAGCTACTCCTAAACCATGTCTTGATCAAAAAAAAAAATATGTAAAACCCATCTGTCGACTTCAGTTATTAGGTATTTCAATTCTGTAACAAGGCTCTCAGTATTCTTGCTGTCCTGGAATGGCATTGGGTTAATGATACATATACCACGTTGTAAACACACCTGCCTGAGCTGTCCAAGTATAGGAGTGAGTCAAAAGGAAACAGAAACCAACCTGTCGCCTCTATAGGATGGGGATCATAGAAGGGGAAATCAGCAGTTCACACTTCCTGATTCCTGTTTTGTTTTCAGTTCTACGAATTTTGAGTAAGGAAACCTTAGAAGTGCAGACCGTGTAGTTATAGGTCTGTTCTTGAAGTAACATCATGGGGAGCCACTCAACTGAATGGGACAGTAACTTGAAAAACTTGAATCAAAGTAAAAGAACAGAAGAAAACAGTGCTAGTTTATGTAACAGTTTTAGTTTCTTAAACTCTGATGTTTTCTGTATACTCACTTCTCAGGGTATATCTTTTGTTGTTATGGGTTGGTTTTGAACTTAAACTACTGAGAACACTCTTGGTAAGTGAGGTAAACTAGAGGGCTCATTCGTGAACAAAAAAAAAATACATAAGGAAAGTTATCAGTGTTATAGTTTCAATCTTTGCAGGTTTCAGGTGTAGTGTAAAGAATTTCTCAGAGGTGTGTGTGTGTTGCTTCTTGGGTTGAGAATGGACTTAGAGTCTTCTAAATTGACTTAACTAAGTGTGTAACCGGTTGGAGGAAGTTATAAATCAGTACATAAGAAACAGACAGAGAACCAAACAAGAAAATGAATCAGTTTCAGATTCTGTTTCTGCAATAACATAGTCCTGAATAATGAGTCTCAGTGGCATTAGCCATGAGGTCGTGGCCTTAGTTTAGGGATAAAAATCATGTTAAGATCTTTATCCAGGAAGCTAAATAGTTTGGGAAGTGTGAAATCAGATAAGAGAGCAGAGGAAAACAATATAAAAGAACTTATCAGTCAGATTTCAGTTTTCTGAAATCCTGACCTTTCTGTATATCAACTTTCAGGAACTGAAACAACTAAATGGTAGGCCTGTTTTGAAGTTTAAACTGTACTAAGATGTTTAACTAAATAGCTAAGCAACCTAAAGGAAACTCTAAACCAGAATCGTGAACAACTGCAAACACAGGAGAAAATATCAGCTTTCAGCTGCAGGTTGCAGTTTATTCTTAGTTTTGTTCAATGACCTTTCAAAGGTTTGGTTCTGGCTGTTTCAAATTTTTTAGAGGTTCAAATTGTGTAGAATACCTAATTAAGCAGTTAAACAACCTAGGGAGAGACTGAAAACCCAAAACCATGAATAACCAGAGAGAAAGAAGAAAGAAATCAGTTTATATTTAGTTTCAATTTCGGGATGTATCAGTTTTGCTTCTGTATAATGAAGTTCAGTGGTGTTCTCAGTGTTGTCCTGGGTTTGTTTTGGATTCAAACTATTACTAACCCACTTAAGTTAGTCTATGAGTACTTAGGGAGAATTTAAGAGATAGATTAATAACAATAACAGGAAATAAATATCAGCCCAGATTTCAGTTCTGTGATCTGTCCTAGATTCTGTACACTAACTTTCCCAGGGTAGTATAGGGTTACTCTAGAGTTAAACGAGCATTTAAAAACCAGGTTGATACACACGTCTAAGTCACCAGTGCGTGAGGATGTTTTAGGAGAAAAGAAACACTAACCTGATGCACTAAGAATAGAGGAGTAAACAGAAATATGTTTCAGCTTCTTTTCAGTGCTACAGACTTACGTAAAAATGTGTTAGAGGTATAGACTCTACTGCCATGGGCTGTTGTGGAGTTAGTGCTGAATTAAAACACCTATCCTAGAAACTAAACAGGCGGGGAGAAAGAAAACACCAGGTCCATGAGTGAAAAGCAAAACAGAAGAAGGGAAAGAAAAGAAAAGAATATACCCATTTCTAGTGTTTCAGTTTTCAATTCTGGAACCGTGTGCTCCTGCTTACGTTTTTTCTTTCAGGATCAGGGTGAAGGTAGTAATGGTTGGGTAATGGACCTCAAACCTAGCTAACACACTTAAAGAGGATTGTAAACAACTTGGGAAAAATCTAGAAGACAGGTGGGTGCATTAAACTGCTAGGTTAATTGGAAGTTTCACCAAGATGAGGTTTCAGATTGTATTAAACTGTCACTGCTGTGGAACCTTACTTCAAGGGGTATAGGGGATGGACTGAGTGGGTATGGAACCTAAAACACCTCTAATACTATTGGGTGAACTTATAAACACTTGGGAAAGATTAGGAAATCAGTGTTACACACTGAAATAATAAACAGAAGAGATGTACTAATTCAGGTGGATTCAGACTGTCATGAGAATGTTGTTTCTGTGTGAATCTGTTCAGTAGAAGTAACAGCAAGATGTTGGGATTGTTTAAAGAGAAAAAATTTACTGAATCAAGTAGCTAAGACATGAACTCACTTGAGAAAGGTTAACCAATATCACAAACTGAATTAGGCAACAGAAGGAATTAACTTCGAATCATGTTTCAGTTTAATCCTTTCTCTTCTGTCTCAGATTCCTCCCAGTCAAATATGGTTATTTTATGTGTCGGTAACAGATTGGAATAAAACTGTGATAACACCATGAACTAAGTAGCTAAGTAGAGTGGGGAGAGAGTGAAGAAGAAGCCAACCCGGGGGATGAAAAACAAAACAGAAGAGGAGTAACTTATCAAACTTAATACATCAATTCCAATTGTTTCTGAAATAAGTGACTCTCTGTGTAAACCTGTACAGAGGGATATTAAGAGTGGAATTGAGTTGTGAATGAACCTAAGATACTCCTAGGAGAGTGGGCTAGGCTGGTGCTTCCATTGGGAGTTGTGGGAGCAAACTGAATAATCTAAACAGGAAAAAAGAAGAAGAGGAACACTAATATTGCCTCTGAATTTTCGATGAATTGCCCCTTCTGTATAAATAAGTTCAGAAGGGGGTTAAGTGTAGTACAGTCCTAAGTTCATAATCTATGATAATTGTGGTTGAATGGTGATGTTGGAAAAAAAATGGGATGTGAAAGAAATGAATCAAATGTGTACATACTACCGGTAACTAGAGTAAATATTGTCAAACCTCGGGTTATATTTTACTACAAGGTTTCGATGTTATAAGTTAGAAACTTACAACATAACATAAGTCATGTGGCAATATGGTGAGTAATGAGAAAACATAATAAAGGAGCTCAAATGAGGCACATGTGTATATTGTTTTCGATACACTCATAAGTTGCCAAGCCACGTGTAATAAAGCCTAGTGACACATAAAATAACGTGCTTTATAACATCATGGAACCAATATAACACATAATAATATTATGTGGCTAAGAATATAGTTATTCAAACTGTTATGCTAGACGCATACATATATATAAACACGTATCAAGAGATAAAGTTATACCCTATAGTTACCATGACATAAATACCAAAGTTAGTATAAGACTTTGGTATGATAAATAAACCCTGAGTGAAATATCATAAGTGTACAACGTAAGGTTTCATGCTCTAATGTAAACCGAGAACTAACTCACACAACGAGTAAGGGGATTATTAAGTAACGATACCTTAACTAGTACAAACGTTAAGTCTGGGGACATAGTATTGGGATTTCAAACGTTATTCGGAAATACCGAATTTTGCTGTCATGTGGATTGACGCTTAGTGTTCCTTGTATTACTAGATCGCATTCCCGACGTACGCGCTCGAAAGCTCTAGTGGTCTGCACTGCACGAATCTAGTCAACGGTGTACGGTATGTAAAGGGATTTGATCCGAGTTGTCCTGAGGAATTCCTCGGGCTCGGATTTGTTTGATAAATAACTTGTGTGAATGTATGTATGTGACTTATATGTGTGATGTGTAGTTATGTTCACTGCATTATTTATTTATGCATGAACGTCCTACGGGACTAATACTACGTCGACTATAGATCGACTTATACAAAACTACATATGCGAAATGTGTGATTGTGACCACTGTTGCTTGACCTAATACGCTAAGTATTACAAGTATGTAGTTATAACCTAAGTAAAATACTTAGGAACGGGACATGACATTGTCGGTCTCTAGAGGTTTGACTCAAACGTGAATGTTACCTAGAATAATTCTAGGCATGCGTAAGACCCATAGGGCAGCCAACAAATTAAGTGATGTACTCCATAACTAAAACTATAACTGACTATCTAACTAACAAAGCTAACAGTGGAGTGTGAATGAATGTGATGATGTACCTTAATCCAGACAGTCACTGGCTGCTGGTCGCGCGTAGAGATCTCTTGGGTTATCCCGTATCGGGTTTTCCCTAGTTAATCCTGATCGAGCCTAGATAGATCGTCAGGCGGAGTGTGCTACCGTTGGCACCAGGCCCTTGGCCACCTAAATGGACGCCTTTACAAAGGCAAAGTGAATAAGTCCCAGAGTCTTCGGATGATCAGGGCAGTGAGCACCTTTGTGTGTACGTGGGACTACTGTCCAAGTGAGTATATTTCAGGTTGTCCTAACTGACGCCCGACTGTGCTAACCTAAACAAACGATATGTGAAGGCCCGGAGGGCCGAGTGATGTACTATGTGATGATGTTAACATACGATGAATGAGTTCTCAATGCCATTGTATTGTATGATGTATGACAGTAATGTGTATATCCATATATGACTGTTTGGATTGGATGAATGATTATATAATCATGCATGTTGTTACAGTATTTATTATATCTGTAAAATGACAAAGCATGAAATCAATCTAATATCAAGACGGTTAAAAATGACAAGTGACCAATAGGGTCCAGATCCGGCATACTCAGCGTCTATCGCTGAGACTACACTTATTGTGCAGGTTGCTGAACACGTTGAAGCCGAAGTGCGGGACTGGGTAGTTAGGACGTTGTTGATTTGGATTTACCGTTCATACCTCGTTATGTTTTAAATGATTCCACTGGAAAGGGGTTGTAAGATTTGGATTATGTTTAGATGCTCACAGTAGTTGTGCTTTTGATACTTAGATAGAAATGTAGGTGGTATCTCGTTGTCACCGCGGATTGTTTTTATGTTTAATTTTGTTAAGATGTTGTACTGCTACATCACTCGTATGGGCGAGTGGTGGCAAGTAACACCCATGTGAGTTCTATTACTGTAATTCCTTCCGCTGTGAGACGCCTCTAATTCCTGTTCACGTGAGCGACTATTACGTATTTGTTATGAGGGGTGTTACAAGTTATGTCTCTACTTTCCTCACGTGTCTACTGGGTTATTACAGGGTTTTATCCTTGCTTTAGAACCCATTAATATCCTAAATCTACATCTATATCATGTCTAGGAAATTCGTAGACAGAGAAAGAAATGTTGCAGAACTGCTGTTAAAAAGAAAAAGGAACAGTTTCCAAGAGTCTCCCCTTTAAGAGTTCTTGGAGAGGTTCTAGCTTCAATTTTCCTCAGGACTAGCAGTAGGCGGCATGCAGTGTTCTTGCATGACAAAAGTAGAAGTTTAGAAAGGCTGGTGCATGGGAACTCAGACGGAACTTAATCAGAGAGGGAACCTTTGCTAACGTTTTACCTGTTACTACTCTGGCTAGATTGATTTAGTTTTCCTTTGCTTTCCTGGAGCTTGAACATCAGATCACTCAGGCCGCAAGGATCAAGGTGCTTGGGTTCATCGATTTACAAGGAGAGTTTCGTGAATGATGTAGCAGTTCCCTTTCGACAAAAACAACAAGGTAGCATAGTGAGTGTTTGATCTGGGAAAAAGAAAGTCAATTGAGACAGGAGTACAGTCCTGAGCTTGGCTTACCTTCTCGTATGGCAAAGGAAAACAAGAGACAGTAGGGAACCCTTGAGTTGCTACTTGCGTGGGCATGCAAGTATGAAGATAAGAATGACTGAGAAGGAGAGTTATTCAGGTGGCGCAGGGCAAGGAAGGACTGAGTGCGAGAATTAATTAATTGATAGTGGGATAAAGTCCCAATGAAATGCTTGTGGAAGTTTGAAAAAAGATAGCCTCTGATGCGAGGAGGTTGGAAAAAGAAATAAACGTTGAATGTATGACATTGTTCTAGTTAGCTTTCACCGAAAACAAGGATGTCCCCAGGTCAGTATTGGTGAGTGGTGTTGCCAACAAACAGAATCTGAAGTGGATTGCTTCTGGTTTTTGGCACAGATTTTCGGACATTAGCAGCTCAAGGCGTATGTGGGTAATAATGGGTAATCTGAGTGGTTTATCAGTCCCGGGAGCCCACATGTACTTTGGGGAGAGAGGTCCTGGTACATTTGTTCTACCGAGAAATAGAATTTGATAGCTCTCAATAAGACTCTTCATAACATTCTGTCTCAGAATATCGCACATATAATTGCACTTATCAACACAGAATTTTTCGAAATCTGTAAGGAGCATTTAGTTTCTGTTGTTGAGTTTGGGTATTATGTTTTCCGTTTCTTTTTTCCCTGGTTCGATCTGAAGTTACACCGAGGAAGGAGACGGTATACAGAGGTATGTTTGTTTTATCTCTTTTTTTTTGTATTTAGCCTACTCGACTTAATACTGTTATTAAGTTGTGGGGATATGTTACCGAAATCGAGCATTGCTCAACCGGTTAAGCACTCGGGGAAAGTACGGGAGGTCTCGGGTTCGAAACTCAGCGGAACGTTTCTGCTCTTTTTTTTGTATAAGATATAAAAGCTTATTTATAAGTATGAGCGACTATATAATACGTCACGTTATTAATTATACACGACTACCTTATTTTGTTACATTATTAGTTATTTATACGTACACGTATATATATATACGCCCCCCTTTTAGTTTGTCGCGTTTTAGTTATGTGTAACTATGCGACGTTATTATTATTAATTATTATGTACGACGTTGTAATGTTGTAACGTTACGTATATGTATTTTTATATACGTATATATATATGTACGCGACTGTATTAATATGTCACGTTCTCATGTTCTCGGACATATATATGTCCGTACTTAATTTAATTGTTCATGCATTATCACGTGTCCCGAATTATGTGACACGTTATTCTCGGATAGTCCTCACTCGTTTATGATTTTATGTGTTTATTTGTTTAGGGGTGTTTCAACTTACCCCCCTTAAAAGAGACTTCGTCCCGAAGTCTTTCTTCCTTAACTGGTGTTTTCCATTCTCGTTAATTATTGGGATCAAGTCCCGCATTCATTCATGCTAGCCAAGGGATCAAGTCCCATATACCATAATTCTCACTACCCATAAGCACTTTGCCACATTAATGGTTTCTCACCAGTTCTCATAGTGATCCAAGATAGTAGTAATACGTAACCCATGCACGGCTGTAATCAAAAGGCACACAATATTCATTCACGACACAGTGTACATACACGTACATACCATTCACATACACACCATCCAAAACATCACAAACCTACCAACCAACCACGAGTTTGTAGGAATACATCATACTAAATCAACGCACATACAAAACAAAACGCGCTTACCCCCCTTAAAGAGGGGTACGCCCCCGTACCTACACTAAGTCGAAACATCGATGAAAAGATAGGGGTACATAGTTTTCCTTACTGGATTGATTATATGCCATTGTATAAACGCCAGATCGGGTTTTCCCGAGTGTGAGGAGGCTTTCTACCTCTCCAGCGTTTCCCTACGGATTGAAATGGACCCTAACTAACGAGCCTCACAAACTAACCCGTAACCCCGTTTCTCAAATTTAGGTTTTCCTATACTCGGTACTCCTCTGTTCCAGTCATCAGAGCGCAACTACGCTCTGATACCACTTTCTGTAACACCCCCGAATAGCCCAACAGAAGTCTGAACGTTGCACCAAACGATATTACAAAGTCTAAGCAGCGGATTCTCAATATCATCCGGGCGCTACAGATGGCAACCACCCACGTGGTTGACAGACCACCTCACTAATACTAAGTTACGGTCTGAATGACTGGAAACAACCCTCTATCAAAACCCGTATACAACATATAGTACAATTCCCAAGTTCCGAGTGTCTACAACAAAATTACCAAATCATATACTAAGAATTACATCTCGGGTTTTATAACAACCCATATATTACACATGCCACTACAACTTAAAAGTCATGCCCTGATGGACTACCCCCATGGTAGCCATCCCGCCTACGCTCCGTTATTGTCTGGCACAATACCTGAAAAAAATTGGGTGTAAAGGACTCAGCAAACTACGCTGAGTATGAACGTGTGAAGCCCGTATGTTACCGGGCCACACGACTAATTGGTCGAATATTATTAAGTCAATTTTACATGCTATGATAAAGCAGTAAAGCACACATCAGTACATCATGATATCATACACACTCATCGGTAGCATAGCAATATCAGCAAGCAACCAAGCACATCTTGCAAGTAGCACAGCAATATCAATAAGCTACCAAGCACAACTTGCCAGTAGCATAACAATGTCAAACACGCAGTCCAACACAATAAGCTGCTAGTGTAGCAACAACAGTCAGGTAATTATAGGACGTGTGCGTAGGTACATTATACCGTCGATCCTCGCTATGGGATCATTCAAGAGATTGCGTATTGTTTTCTTGTTCTCATTACATATGTTTCCTTTCTTCTCTTGCACCGAGTCAGGGGATATAGGTTAGATCCCGAGACTTTGCTATGTAGGTGCTATTCATACCTTGTTTCTTAAAGGATCACATTTGTGACTTTGTCTTGTTTGCTTGGTCTCATTACACAAGTTTTCCTTTATTCTCTGGCACCGAGTCAGGGGATATAGATTAGATCCCGAGACATCATTATGTAGGTGCTAATCGTTCCTTGTTTCTTTAAGGATTGTTTGGGAATTCTTTTATCACCGCACGTTGGAGGACGTCTCCTCCATAGCTAGCCCCCCCATTCCTGACACCCGGGTCGAGAAAGCGGAGTCACCTCTAGACTCCAGGATAAGCTTTCACCAATTTGTCACCCCCATTCCCGACACCCAGGGTCGAGAAAGAGAAGGCTGGGATTGCGGACCAATTTGTCACCCCGATTCCCGCGGATGTGCGGAAGACTCCGGAGATGTGCTGAGAAAGTGGGTCACCCAGGGATCCCCCAAATATTTCACCATAGACGGTCGAAGGATCTGATGCAGATACCAACTCCCGATCATCCATACCGCGTGGCCCGAGCTGTTGTCTTCTCGGGTTGTTCTCATGTTCACAGTTGGTACTTTTCGTTTCTTTATCATTATAATCTCGACACCATAGTGGGTGTCATTAGCGGTCCTCTAAAGTTAGAGAGGGTTTGTTTCTTGTATAGTTCTTTTGTTTTGTCTACGTGGTTCGTCATGTCTCACAAAGGAGACTTGCTCTTCATTATCATTAATGAATAGACACCATAGTGGGTGTCATGGTAGTCCTCAATGGTTTAGAGAGGAGTTTCCCCTTATAGAGTTTTCTTTGTTTTCATAATTCGTAGTAGTTCGTCTCAAGTTCTATAAACGAGAAAGGGACTAAACTACTGTGTGTGCGCAAGTAATATGCCACAAGGATATATAACAAGCATATAAGTAAGCCACAAGAAGCAATCCAATTTCATGCATAGTCTGATAGTCATTGTCAAACAAAGCACACAAGCCGTGTAACACGGCAACATACGAACCACACATGTCCATACCTTATTCGAAAGCACGAGTTGTCTTACACTCGAAGTCCCGGTCGGAGCTCGCTACGGTCATAGAGGTAATTAAAACAGTGTGTCAGTTTATTATTTTATGTGATGACACTTGTATCGTATGTTATTCCCCAGGTATGTTGTCACATGCTTAGTTTATATTGACTCTTAGAACTTCACATGCATTAATCCTAGGCTCAACTTTCTCCTAGGATATTCAACTTGCCAACTCACACGTTAACTAAGTCATTTCCCCTAGCTAGTGCTTTAGAGTATTATAAGCACTAACATGTAACAAGTTTATCTCGGGGGGTTTTAATTTTCCGAAGATGTATTCCTTCCTTAACTAATTAGCCATGTTTCCAGCTCTTATTCCAACAATAACTCCTAATGTATTTATGGAGTTCACTTATACCGTGACACCAAGTTTCCAAAACCGAAATAACGTTCTTGTGTACAACCTTATCTTATCACAACCTTAATGTATCTAATAGTGTCTAAAACTTCCCAAAATGTTTCCCCCTCTAGCTATATATATTTAGTACTGTTATGGGTTCATTTTCGAATCATTACAGCCTTCTTATCCAATGGGTATAACAGTCACAAGAGGTAGCAGATTATCGAAATCTAAACTTCCATTTAACCTTGCTGTTTGAGGTATTTAATTGTTTTCTAATTTTCCCAACCTATCTACTCTCTTAGGAGTTGCATTAGCAGGGTTCTAAGCTCATTTTCAGACCCAACCAACACTCTTACACTATCTGCATTTCAGTTATACAGAAACCTCATTACTGAAAAACAAACTGAACACATCATCTGTGTATCACCTCTTCTACCTTTCATTTAATCAGTTAAGCTCACTTCTAATTCTCCCCCCAGTGTTTATAACCCCCCTCAGGTATATTGGGTATGTTTTGGGTTCGTTAGCCACTCAAGTCACCCCTTAAAACCTTCTGAAGTAAAGTTGTTGTACAGAACTGAACAGGCCTGCAAAACCTGCGACATGAATCTTACTTATGAGCTGATATGTTCTCTTTTTGTTTTCTATACTGACCTACAACCCCCTCTCAATTATTTGCTACCAAGTTAGTATTTAATCGAGATTTTAACTCAAACAAACCCAAAGCAACTTGGTCAATGTTGCAGATTTTGTTAACTACTGAAACTGACCAACTGCTAAACTGAAGCATGAATTTGAGCTTCTATGATTCTAGTTGCTCACGCAGTTGATTTTCCCGTCTCTCCTAGGTTGTTTAGTTACCTAGTTAGTTAAGTGCTTAATACAGATTCTAACCTCAAACCAAACTCAAGTCAACAAGGAACACCCCTCTGAGTTCTTTACACAAATCTGAAAACTAAAAACAGAAAAACAGAAACTGAGTTGATAACTTCAATCCCATTTTTCAGTTGGTTCATAATCCTGGCTTCCATTTTTTTTATTTCCCAGTTATCTAACAACTTAGCTAAACGTCTTGGTATAGTTTTAGCCTTAAAACAAACCTCCAAGCAATAAGGACCACAACTCTGAAAGCTCTAAACAGAGAAATCAGAATCTGTCAAACTGAGAACATCAATCTAATGCAGTTTTTCTCTATGGCTTCTTCTTGCTCACTGATTTGATTTCAGTTTGCTTAACTTGCTTACTCATTAGTTAGGTAGTCTATCCATCTTTTGACTCAAAACACACCCAAGGCAAACAAGGACTATATTTCTGGGAAAACCTGTTACACTGAACTAAAACAAAAAGAAACTGAAACTGATACATTATTGTCTTCTGTTTTCTTTCTGTTTTCTAATCTGATCTCAGTTCCCCCCAATCTGTTTCCCCTTGGCTAAGTGGTTGTTCCACGATTCTAAATTCAAAAACAGACCCTAAGTCTCCTAGACAAACTCTCTAAGAAACTCTTTACACAGAAACTCAATCTGTAACAACTAACATGCTCTGATATAGTTTAGTCTCTTTGTGTCTTTCTGTTTTGTTATTAAGCTGTCTTCCAACCTCTCCCCCATTGATAGCTCACGTGGTTAACTGTTCTATCAAACTTCTAAACCCAAAATAAACTGAAGAGCAAGGAACACACCCCGAGCAGTTCCTTATACTGAAACATTAAGTTCAGAAAACTGAAACAGACGATCTAGTGTTCTCTCTTCTATTGCCTTTATTTATTCACGCATATGATGTTCAATCCCTCCCAAGCTGTTTATAGATTTCCTTAAGTGTCTTAGAAGTGTGTTAGGCTCATTAACACTTCAATGCACCCCCTTATAACCTTCTGTAGTTTAGTCATACAGAAACTTAAGTTTTGTTCAAAAACTGAAACCTTAAAGCTGCTATATTCTCTTCTGTTTCTTTTCTCATTCTTTCATCTAACTTCTAACTCTTTCCCGAATTTCTCATCCCATAGTTAAGTGTTTACTCAGGGTTCAATCTTCAATACAGACCCAAGCCATTTGTTAGAGTTACAGAAATCCAAATGTTGAGCTGGAAAGAAACTGAAAATTGAAACACTACAATCTGTCACCTTCTCTTCTACTTCTTTTCTGTTGGGTTCACGAACTAGTTCCCAATTTTTCCTAACTGCTGACTTAGTGATTTAAGTGCTTTACCAGATTTTAACTCCCAACAACTTCATTAGTGTTACTGAATCTTCCTCATACTGGAACAACCATTTCAGGTGCTGGAAACTGAAACAGATTCATGATGCTGCTCTCTCTTTTTTTTTCTTTGTTCACTCGAAACCAGATTTCTAGTTTCCCCTGGTATACGTTTTAATAACTCCATAGTCCCAAGGCAAACCAGGGTTCTAAGTTACAATTACAGAAACACATTCTTCCTGAAACACTAAACTGCTACCCTCTTCATCCTCTGTTGTTTCATTTCATTTACAGTTATGTCTCTACTTTCCTCACGTGTCTACTGGGTTATTACAGGGTTTTATCCTTGCTTTAGAACCCATTAATATCCTAAATCTACATCTATATCATGTCTAGGAAATTCATAGACAGAGAAAGAAATGTTGCAGAACTGCTGTTAAAAAGAAAAAGGAACAGTTTCCAAGAGTCTCACCTTTAAGAGTTCTTGGAGAGGTTCTAGTTTCAGTTTTCCTCAGGACTCAGACGGAACTTAATCAGAGAGGGAACCTTTGCTAATGTTTTACCTGTTACTACTCTGGCTAGATTGATTTAGTTTTCCTTTGCTTTCCTAGAGCTTGAACATCAGATCACTCAGGCCGCAAGGATCAAGGTGCTTGGGTTCATCGATTTACAAGGAGAGTTTCGTGAATGATGTAGCAGTTCCCTTTCGACAAAAAACAACACAGGTAGCATAGTGAGTGTTTGATCTGGGAAAAAGAAAGTCAATTGAGAGAGTACAGTCCTGAGCTTGGCTTACCTTCTCGTATGGCAAAGGAAAACAAGAGACAGTAGGGAACCCTTGAGTTGCTACTTGCGTGGGCATGCAAAGTATGAAGATAAGAATGACTGAGAAGGAGAGTTATTCAGGTGGCGCAGGGCAAGGAAGGACTGAGTGCGAGAATTAATTAATTGATAGTGGGATAAAGTCCCAATGAAATGCTTGTGGAAGTTTGAAAAAAGACAGCCTCTGATGCGAGGAGGTTGGAAACAGAAATAAACGTTGAATGTATGACATTGTTCTGGTTAGCTTTCACCGAAAACAAGGATGTCCCCAGGTCAGTATTGGTGAGTGGTGTTGCCAACAAACAGAATCTGAAGTGGATTGCTTGTGGTTTTTGGCACAGATTTTCGGACATTAGCAGCTCAAGGCGTATATGGGTAATAATGGGTAATCTGAGTGGTTTATCAGTCCCGGGAGCCCACATGTACTTTGGGGAGAGAGGTCCTGGTACATTTGTTCTACCGATAAATAGAATTTGATAGCTCTCAATAAGACTCTTCATAACATTCTGTCTCAGAATATCGCACATATAATTGCACTTATCAACACAAAATTTTTCGAAATCTGTAAGGAGCATTTAGTTTCTGTTGTTGAGTTTGTGGGTATTATGTTTTCCGTTTCTTTTTTCCCTGGTTCGATCTGAAGTTACACCGAGGAAGGAGACGGTATACAGAGGTATGTTTGTTTCATCTCTTTTTTTGTATTTAGCCTACTCGACTTAATACTGTTATTAAGTTGTGGGGATATGTTACCGAAATCGAGCATTGCTCAACCGGTTAAGCACTCGGGGAAAGTATGGGAGGTCTCGGGTTCGAAACTCAGCGGGAGCGTTTCTGCTCTTTTTTTTTGTATAAGTTATATAAAAGCTTATTTATAAGTATGAGCGACTATATAATATGTCGTGTTATTAATTTATACACGACTACCTTATTTTGTTACGTTATTAGTTATTTATACATACACGTATATATATATATACACCCCCCTTTTAGTTTGTCGCGTTTTAGTTATGTGTAACTATGCGACGTTATTATTATTAATTATTATGTACGACTGGTTGTAATGTTGTACGTACATATATGTATTTTTATATACGTATATATATATGTACGCGATGTATTAATATGTCACGTTCTCATGTTCTCGGACATATATATGTCCGTACTTAATTTAATTGTTCATGCATTATCACGTGTCCCGAATTATGTGACACGTTATTCTCGGATAGTCCTCACTCGTTTATGATTTTATGTGTTTATTTGTTTAGGGGTGTTTCAAAAGTTGTAATAAGGCCATGTCATTAGGCCATTTTAATATAAGTTTAAAGCTTATTTAGTTTAATTTATGCTTATATAATTAAGTTTGGGGTCAAATGGTAATTACTGATAAAATATTAGGCCGTGGGCTTATTTTAGAGGAATTTAGGGTTTTTAAAATGAATTTAATAAAAATTATAACATTTTATAAAGTTTTGTGTCAAAATTGTAAAAATTGAAAAGTATAGGGTATGTTTGGTAATTACCGAGAGTTTGGTTCCCATTTGTCATTAGAAGTCAAAGTTGACTATATAGGAGACTTTGACCAAGTTTGGAGAATTTAAGAAATTAAAATACTACCTTATATTAAGATAGTTAGTAAATTGTAAAGGATTTATAAAAGATGGGT
This sequence comes from Limonium bicolor, assembly GCA_023374045.1. Classification (NCBI taxonomy): domain Eukaryota; kingdom Viridiplantae; phylum Streptophyta; class Magnoliopsida; order Caryophyllales; family Plumbaginaceae; genus Limonium; species Limonium bicolor. The sequence continues at coordinate 73,454,647 of CM041776.1, forward strand.
GTTATATTGTGATTTCTGAAAACTTGGGGTACTAAATAGAATTTAGAACAAACCATAGGTTATTTGGAATTTTTAGAAGTTTATTTGGTTAAATTTGGAGTTTATATGAATTATATAAGTATAATATATGATATTTCATAACATTTGTTACAAATGGGTAACATAAGGACAAAACCGAGAAGAGAATTATAGAAAATATAAGGTTAGGAATAATATTTATAACCTTTTGGTATAGTTTGGGAATTTTTGGAGTTAAATATAAGGTTTTATAAAGATATATGTATAATATATAGTTTTAATGACATTAGAAAACTATGTATTATAAATGGGTTTAGATTTGTGATTTATGGAAGTTTAGTGGGTATAAAGTGAAAGCCGAGAGTATAAGGGGCTTTTGGTAATATATAACAATTTGTAACTATAGGTTATAATTGTTTTAATGACATAAATGTCATAATATATGTTATATAACTATAATATAACATTATATTAATTATGTGGTGGATTTTTTAAATAATTAAGAAACTAAGTGCTGTTCGGAAATATGGGCATTTTTAAATAAAAATTTATAATATGGTTTTAATGTTATAAGTGTGTAACATTATAATATAAGAAATATTCATTAAAGAGAATGGATATATTATAAAGATTTACCATATAATAAATAGTCCCATGATACATGTATATAAATAATATATGTATGGTTTAGCAAATATAATATGGTTTAATAGCCATATATTATGATAATTAAATAATATAAGATGAAGGGAAAAGAATTACAAACATTGGATATGGAAATTCTGATGTTAGGAGTATACATGAAATAATAAGGATTTATATGTAATCCAAAGTATTTTTTACATAAGAATTATACTCCATTAATCTTGGAAAAACAAACCTTAGGAAAGTTAATACTAAGGTGAAATGTATAATATATGATAAAGAATTATACATGCAATATAGAAACAAACTATATGATATACAAGGGTATATTAAGTTACATGCGATAACAAGTTCAACATTAAGTATATTATTATACGAGACAAGACCACACATGTAATATAACGTTTTTCCAAATCTCGAGTTAAGCCGTAAACCCGACAAACGTTGACAGTTAATAACGGGGGGTTAACCGGGAGGGTATTAGAGACGGTACGGGGTACCATCGAAATACCCCAAACCTTAGTATGTTGTTTAAACATTTAAATATGGTATATTAAGACTAAAAATAGTCTTAGAAACATTAGTAAACAATTTAAACAATTTAAACCATAGAAAACACAAGTAAATGCCTTAAAGTCAATTAGGGCAAAAATGTGTTCTAAGCTTGGGATAAGCTTGGGTAAGACCTAATGAGCTTACCAAGACCTTATTTATATACTAATGAACATATTAAACCAATTACCAAAGGAAACCAAGCTTGAAAACAAGTTTAAACACAAAATGTGCTTTAAGGAGTCTTAAAGCACATTTTTGAAAAATTGTCTTGTAAATGAGTTTTGAATGGCTAAATGTCCATCATTACTCTTTAATTAATATGTGTACTACTTAGTATCACATTGGAAGTCTATATCAATGGGAAATCAAAATTTCACATCTATGTGCCTTGTTTTAGTGAATAGTAACTAAATAAGCTAGTTTGTAACATATGTTTGTATAAGTAATAAATTGACCAACAAAGACTAAAATGCCCTTAGTAACATAATGGGGGCCGGTTTTCTTGGTGACTAACCATACTTAAACAAAAAATAAGCTAACTAAAGTAGTAAAGTAGAAAGTACTATTTGCTTTTACTACTTAAATATCTAAAACTCACAAACTTATCTCATTCTCTACATTCCCTCTTCATTTCCCACGCCTCCAAGCTCTCTTCTATCTCTTCTCCATTCTTCATTCACGGTTTTGCAATAGTACCACCACCATTCTTCATCTTCTACTTCTTGTAACTCCTAGCTCACTTTGCCAAATCAAAAACAAAGACCACCATTCTCTTAGTCTCATCAAGCTCTTCATTCCTATCTTCTCAAAATCCCAAGTGCTCCATTTTGGTGCCAAGAGGAATCTCCACGGGAGGAGCTTGAGCTCATCTTTTCACATATTATTGTTCTCCTTTGCTTCAAGGTAAGGAAACTCAAAGAAAAATGATGTTTCCCTCATGTTTTCGTGTTGTCCGAAAATCACCCTTAATGGTGTTCCTTATGTTGCCTTGTTCTAGCTTCATTCCAACCTTTCATGGACTAGGTGGAGTCCTCTCTTGATATATAATCAAACTCTCTTCAAGTTCTAAGGTAAAACAACTATCTTAATGTTTTTAAAACAATGTATAATCTAGGGTTTACAATGAGATGAAGCATAAAGCTTGTATACTCATTTTATCATTTGTATAATGTTTAGAAGTTGACAAACAATCAAAAGCCTTGCCGGTTTAGTCAAGGAAACAAGAAAGAAGTTTGTGAGGAAAAGAGGTAAATGTGCTAACCTAATGTGGTTTAAAGTCTTAAGAGAAATGAGCTTATATTGCTTGTTGAAATGATCTAAGGAGCCAATGGTGAATGACTTAGTAAAATGTTCTCAAAGGCTTATTAAAAGGCATATGTGGTTGTTAGGGCCTAAGAGCCATGTTATTTAAGGGCCTAAGTGCCAAGCAAATTTAAATTATGCACTATATTGTGATGTAGTGCTAAATGAGTGAAGTTTGGTATATAAGAATGTGTTTGATGGATTTTAGTGTTCTTGATGTTCAATGGTGAAGACAATGTGTTTGGCTTGGTAATGTTCTAGGAGGATCTATGTCAAAATTTAGATAATGTATAAGAAGTTCTAAGGGTTTAAAATGGTTTGGTAAGTTAGGAAATGTTTAGAATGGTTAAGTGTTCAACTAGTGAAGGAACATGCATTATGGTGTTTTAAGGTGTAAAAGGGACTCAAGCATTATTCTAGAGGATTTAGAATGCAAAAGAATGTTTGGGACATTTCAAGATCATGGTGAGATTGTGTTTAGGACTTGTGCAATGTTGGTGAATAAGGGAGAAGTAATGTATTGCATGAAGAAACAATAGACTTGTAGAGATGTTTAAGGAATTGGTTAGGAAGTAAAGATGATTGGGAGATGATGTAGTAGTGATGAGGAAACATTTTTGGCATAGTGGTTATCATAGGTATGAAACACCACTTAGAAAACCAAGGAGAAAATATTATAAGTGTTAGGAATTTTGGTATGAAATGAGTAAGTGTATAAGGAGAAAGAAGATGAGTTTTATGGATGTTTAGGAGAGAATAAGTGTGCCAAGTGGTGTTGGGAAAAATTAGAAGTCTTGAGGAAAAGTTTGGAGGAGATTTGACAATGTTTGGGCAAGTTCTGGTGGCGTCCGACCCAGGGGTCCGATCCAAGTTTGGGTCGGACGACCTCTGTTGGTCGCCAGTAAGTGGGTGGAACGGTCCGACCCAGAGGACTTGGGTCGGACAAGGGTCAGGCGGGTGTGTTTAAAAGACGGTAAAAATTTCTGGAATGGTCCGACCCAGAGGACTTGGGTCGGACATGGGTCGGACAAGTAGAATTTTTCAAAACCAAAAATTTCTAGAAGGGTCCGACCTAGTTGGTTGGGTCGGACGGGAGGTGAGTCGGACTGACCAAAACTTTTTTTAAAAAAAACATAAAAGTATGGCTTAAGTAGTAAACCCTAGGGGGTATAATGTAGGTAATCAAGGATAACTTAAGGCATTAAAACGTGTCATATAATCATGTTAAACATTTAGTAAATTTGAAGTTAAGTAAGTAATTAACCGACATTCTTAAACATGTATAGGATTCTCCAAAGGTGGAAACCAGTCGAGACAAGGACCAAGGTATGGTTTTCTTGCAGTCTGTTGCCTACCGGTTTACACCGGCTTGTGTGTTGTTTGTTTTCTGTGTGTTTATGACCTTGTAAGATTTAAGTCATGTAATGAGTTTACAGTTGTTAAATATTATTGTATTGTTAAGTATGACTCTCTCTTCCCTTGTGTGTGTCTAACAAGACTTAACCAATTGTTGTGTTTTGTTTATTGAGTTCAATGTTGAACCACTAACAAGTGCTAACGGGGGAAGTGAGGAGTCCGGTCTGTTCCGGCCACGCGTGTGAGTATGGGGAGTCGATGTCATAACCGGTTCGATTCTCTTTGTATGTTAGGGTTGTTTTCCAATTTGGTTTCCAACCTTCCTTTAGCTTAACCAAGGCTATTTTACTGACTCACTCGGGCCACAGGGGCATAATATGTGTTGTTTCGGTGTGCTTGGATCACTATATCCGAGGCACCTTGTGTTAAGTTATCCGTTCAATCTAACAGGACGGTAACGAGTATGTAACGAGCTTAGCATGAGTATGGCAACATTCTCTAGGCTCTCCATGGGAACTAATTGTATTGGTTCACTTCCTAAAAGGAATTGTTCTTGTATGTTATGTGTGATGTTGTGTACAATACTCATGCTGTGATATATGTAAATGTTGTGTGGTGTTTAAAAAAAGAATGCCGTGTCATCATGACAATTAGTTGCGCGTATTCCGGTAGCCGATGGGCTGCGCGTTAACCATACCAGCCAAGGGTTGCTGACCCCCTGGGGGCTCCATATTTCTTTACTGCAGGATGAGGATCGAAGAAGCGGAATGGCTTTAGATTCTAGGATGCAGGATTACTTTTGGTTGTTTTTGGATGTTGAGCCCGGGATGCGCCTGTGCTCCAAGGCGATATATTTTTGGAACCGTTGTAGTACAATGATAGTCGTTAACAGTTCACAGTGACAGTTTGTGATGTACAGTTACGTTTATGGATGTAGTAACAAACTCGGTATTATTGTTTATGTATTAATGGTTATTAGTTCTATGCTCGGGAGTCTGATCATCAGACCGGTACACTCGTATTTATTCTGCCTTATTGACCACGTGGGTGGTTAACGGCGTTGTAGCACCAAATCGTTTAGTTATTATTTAGTTGTTAAATTCCGCTGCGATTACAAGTATTGTTAAGTGCGTATTAGGGGTGTTACAAAAGTGGTATCAGAGCGAGAATACCGAGCTTAGGAATATACCGAGTTAGGAAACCTAACCATAGTTACCTAAGTGAGCAGTTATGGGAAGGTTAACCTCTAACTAAGTGTGGAGATACCTATTTGTCGGAAAGATGTTACAACCGTTGGACCGGTAAGTGTGCAAGCACAGTGCTAATAAATGTTCATGTGAATTCAGATGTCAGGTGGACCACGAGGTCGAGGCCGCGGACGCGGCATTGGTGATACTGGGAACCAGGGGGAGAACCCTACGGCACAGGTCATGGCCGACGCTGTTGCGGCCGCCGTAGCCCAGATGGTCCCACAGTTATAGCTGCGATGCAGCAGCAGCAGCAAGGCGGTGAGGGTCAACAAGGGCCACAACCGCAACCACAGCCCGCGCGAGACCAACTGGGTCAAGGCGCTGGCGGATTTGACCACCCTCATTCAGTGGGGGGGAGACCGACCCTAGTAAGCTAGAGACGATCTCCGAGATGGAGAACGCTTTCGAGATGGAGTTCCTGCCTTCGTCAAGGTCCGACTAGCGTCTTTCTAATAGCCGCTTACTATCTGAAGGGATCGGCTCAGACTTGGTGGAAGCTGGTAAGGGAGGGAAGAGTTGGTGATCCTACCTTCCAGTGGAGGGAGTACACGGCCCTGCTGCGAGCCAAGTACTACCCGATTCATGTTCAGGAGGCCAAGCGCCTAGAGCTTGACAGTTGAGACAAGGAGACAAGATGACGGTTGATGAGTACTACACCGCTTTTATCGGACTCATCCATCTACTGCCGGATCTGGGCTACTCAGACCAGATTTTAGTGAACCGTTTTTACAGCGGATTGAGCTACCGCGTACGCTACGGTATGGGGCCGAGCGGGTATACTATCTTGCAGGTAATGAACTACTGTATAAAGTGAATGAGTATGCATAGTGTGTTAATGTGAATGTGAGTTTGATTAGCAGGGCATAACTAATACCTTAAATATAGGAGTGCTATCATGCCGCTGCAATTGTGAGATCACCGTCCGTCTGAGGGACGAGGAGAGTGCGCTCAAGCGCAAGGCCATGAGCGAGGGCCAAGGCACGCAAGGGCAAGGGGGAGGAAAGAAGAAGAAGCCATATCCCCAGTCCCAGAAAGGACAGCAACAGGGTGGCAAGGGCCAGGCCCCCAGACACCACTGCTGAGGAGCCTCTGCAGCTCACCTACGCGTATGCGGCCAAGCCCTTACGCTCTTACCCACCCAAGGGTAATTAATAAATTCCACTACCGAATCCTAGTGTGTGTTATTATTTTATGAAGTATGTACTGAGTGTGTGTGATGTGTTAGCAGCTAGCACGGGCTCTGGACCGGAGCGCCACTACTACTGTAAGTGGTGTAACGGAGACCACCCCGGCAAAGACTGCAAGGGTAATGATGTGCAGTGCCGATACTGCAAAAAGATGGGGCACCACGACTATGAGTGCTGGCAGAACCCGAACAGCAGAAAACTACAGGCCTAAGGGGCAATGGAAGGGTAAGATCACCGCGACCACCGATGGCCCGAAGACGGCGAATCAGCCACCCCAGATAAGAGGTACACAGAATCCAGAAGGGGAAGGGGTCGGGACCTAGCAAGGCCGCCCTGAATGTGGTGGACCGGTCTGAGGCGCCAGGGCCCTCTACTAGACCAGGTACCGCCTAAACTGTTGAGTGAAATAAGTGATTGCATACCGCATTTCATGCAATGTGTTAGCGAGTCTAAGTGTACTACCATGTAAGTAAACAGTTAAAGTATAATATAAGAACACCTAATTAGGTAATTTGAAAACTTAGGAACCTTCAATATTTGCTATCCAATCCCACCCACACCAAACCTTGAAGAAACCACCATCTACATCACCGACTTTCCTACAAAGCAATGTCAGGTCATCCAACCAGGTATGATACTCTTAAATGGATACCTGACACCGGAAGCACAAATCCACATTATCCGACGAACTAGGAGCAGCACCTGGAGGTTTCTACACACCCGAATACCCAAGCGGATCAAGAATGAAATTGAAGATGATGTGCATGGGTAAGGACTGGAATCCTTACACCCTTTGATATCAAGAAGAGCGAGCTGAAGATGGAGCAACTGTACCAAGTATACCTGAGGAGTTCCTTGCGGTCGTTAACCACGCCGTGGGAATTGCTCAGCAAGTTGAAACGGATTCAATTCCAAGTATTAAAGCAGACTTATGTATTGTGAACTTCTACCAGAAAGGTGGACGGTTAGGTTTACACCAAGATAAGGACGAGTCACCCGAGTCTCTAAGTAAGGGAGTACCGTGGTGTCTTGGTCCATTGGTGATACCGCAGTGTTTGTGTACGGCGAGCAGAAGCGTGCTGATCTCGCAAAAAGAAGCTAGTGTTGAAATCAGGAGATGTGTTAATCATGGGGTGGGCAGTCAAGGATGCTATACCATGGCATCAAGAAGATCAAACTGAATACCGCACCATCGGTAGTGATCAATGCCACACACATGAAACCCAGACGTTTGAATTTAACCTTCAGACAGTTTTTAAACCCTTGTATAATTATGTGATGTGTTAAGTCAGTGTATGTTAAGGATGTTGTAAGTGATAGTTATGTTGACAGTATAAGCCAACGAATGTTGTAAAAAGGAGTGTGTTAATGAATAAAGTGGAGTTGTTGAAGTATATCAACGTGTGTTACCCAATACTTATTAGTTTGCCAATGAATTAGGTTGTGCACTCGGAACGGGAGGTATACTGAGTGTCTGCAATGAGGCAGAAGCCGGCAAGAGCGGCACAATCCTCACCGGTACCTTCCCAGTTAATGGCGTGGACGCTTCGATCTTGTTCGACTCCGGAGCCTCACATACATTGTTTCGCTATCTTTTGCGAAGAGGCTGGGGTTAGACGGTGAAGAGATGTCTGACTTTCTAGTCACTCTTCCGTCGAAGGAGCGGATCAGGTGTACCCGCTACAACCGAGATGTTGTTATACGAATCAGAGGCGAAGAGGTTCCAATCGACTTGATAGAGTTTGACGGACTAGGTTTGATGTGATTGTCGGGATGAACTGGTTGGAGCGGTTGGTACAAGGGTAGAATCCTATTTGCCGAGCATCGTCTGTTTCTTCGGAGTCCATCTGGGGTTACCATATCTTACCGCCAGAGGCCCAGGGAGCCTTCGACTCAGATCATCACCGCCATGGCCATGTATCGTGAACTACGACAAGGGAGTGATGTATACCTCTGCTATGTCCAAGACATAGAGAGAGACCCAGAGTTAGTCCTGACGTGCCGGTAGTGTCGGAGTTTCCTGATGTATTCCTAAGGAACTGCCGGCATGCCGCCAGCACGGGAAGTTGAGTTTGAGATCGATTTGGTTCCGGGCACCGGACCAATTGCGAAGGCGCCCTACCGTATAGCTCCAGCAGAGATGACAGAGCTCAAGGAGCAGCTGAAAGACCTACTCGGCAAGGGGTTTATCCGCCCTAGCGTTTCACCATGGGGAGCGCCGGTCCTCTTCGTGAAGAAGAAGGACGGTAGCCTCCGCCTGTGTATTGACTATCGAGAGCTGAATGCAGTTACGGTGAAGAACCGTTACCCTTTACCACACATCGACGACTTGTTTGATCAGTTGAGAGGAGCATCAGTATTCTCCAAGATAGATCTACGATCCGGATACCATCAGATTGCCATCCGTGACAGTGATATTGAGAAGACGGCATTCAGAACCAGATATGGACATTATCAGTTTACAGTTATGCCATTTGGTCTATCCAATGCACCAGCAAAGTTCATGGACTTAATGAACCGCTTGTTCCAAGACCAGTTGGACAAGTCAGTGGTAGTCTTCATCAACGATATAATTGTGTACTCGAAATCGAGAGGTGAGTATGAAAGCCACCTGAGAAATGTGTTACAAACATTGAGAAAGAATCAGTTGTATGCGAAATTTTTAAAGTGTGAATTGGTTGAACCAAGTATCCTTTCTTGGTCATGTGATTTCTGAGGCCGGGATCGCTGTTGATCCGACAAAGATTGATGCTGTGCGCACCTGGCCTAGGCCGAAGACAGTTACCGATATCAGGAGCTTCCTCGGTCTGGCAGGTTATTATAGGAGGTTTGTGAGGGACTTCTCCAGTGTATCGAAGCCGATGACTTCCTTGATGAAGAAGGATGCACCATTCGAGTGGACAGTCGACTGTGAGAGTTCTTTTCAGAGTCTCAAGGATGCTTTGACATCTGCACCAGTCCTGACTATACCAGACGGTCCAGATGGATTTGAGGTTTATGCGACGCATCAGGCAGAGGTATGGGTTGTTGTGTGTTGATGCAACACGGGAAGGTCGTAGCATACGCCTCCCAATAGCTGAAGAAGCATGAAGAGAACTACCCTACCCACGATTTAGAACTGGGTGCCATTGTCTTCGCATTGAAGATATGGCGACATTATTTGTATGGGTAAGTGTGACAATTTATTATGACCACAAAAGTTTAAAATACTTGTTCACTCAAAAGGAGTTGAACATGAGGCAAAGAAGGTGGGTCGAGTTCTAAACGACTACGACATTAATCTACAGTACAAAGAGGGTAAGGCAAATGTGGTAGCTGACGCATTGAGTCGCCGAGCACACTCTCTTCATTCGCTAGTCTCTCATTCTGGCTTGGTTGAAGAGGTGCGGAGTGCTCAGATGACGGATCAGTATATGTTGAAGATTAGACAAAAGCTTATCGAAAGCACATTCGAGGGTCAGAAGTACGACTTCAGACTCCATGATGATGACTGATTAGGCTGAATGGCCGACTGTGTATTCCGAGAGTAGTGCCGAGCTGAAGGAGCGCATACTGAGTGAATCCCACTGTTCTACGACTTCGATTCACCCCGGAGCTTCAAAAATGTATAAGGGTATGAAACGTTACTTTTGGTGGACTGGCATGAAAAAGGATGTAAATGATTATGTGTTAAGGTGTCTCACTTGTCAGAAAGTCAAGTTTGAGCACCGACGCCCTGGTGGTATGGTGCAGCCAATGCCAGTGCCTATGTGGAAGTTCCATGACATTTCTATGGACTTCATAGTAGGGCTTCCGCCTACAAGGGGAGGTCTGAATATGATTGGGTTATTGTTGACCGACTGACCAAGGTGGCTCGATTCATACCGATGAAGGACACCTGGAAAGTGGCAAAAACTTGTAGAGCTCTTTGATAGAGAGATTGTTCGGCACCATGGGGTACCGAAGACTATCGTGTCTGACAGGGATACCAGATTCCTCTCCAGGTACTGGAATGGAAATCCACACGGGAAGCGCTTGGTACCGAGCTGAAGCTAAGTACAGCGTTCCACCCACAGACAGATGGCCAGAGTGAGCGCACCATCCAGACACTTGAGGATATGTTACGTGCATGTGCACTTGACTTTCAGACAAGCTGGATTGATAAGTTACATCTGATCGAGTTTAGTTACAACAAAAAAGTTACCATGCTTCGATCAAGATGTCTCCCTTCAGGTATTATACGGTATAGACCATGCCGCACGCCATTATGCTGGGATGAGTCGAGTGAGACGGTCATTATAGGACCAGAGTATTTGGAACAAGTTCAAGCAGAGGTACGACAAATCCGGGCTAACATGAAGTCAGCTCAGGATAGGCAGAAATCATACGCCGATGTGCGCAGAGGTGATCTGGAGTTCGCCGGGGCGATCAGGTATTTTTGAGAGTATCCCCCATGAAGGGAGTATTTCGTTTTGGCCAGAAAGGCAAGTTGAGCCCAAAATATGTGGGGCCTTATTTTGACGGAACGGATCGGCCCGATAGCTTACCGACTTGATTTACCCGCCGAGCTGGGCAATGTACATGATGTATTTCATGTGTCCCAGTTGAAGAAATATATGTCTCATCCGTCTCATGTACTTCAGCCTGAAAGGCTAACCTTAGAGCCGACCATGCGATCAGTGGAGACTCCGGTACGGATTCTGGATACTAAGACTCGAGACACTCGCCAAAAGTCTGTGAGACTGGTGAAGGTTCTCTGGTCTAATCAGGACGTTGAGGAGGCCACTTGGGAGCTGGAAGACAAGATGAAGTCGAAGTACCCGTCGTTGTTTACTTCTTAGTGTCTGTATGTATAGGGTACGGGGCGTTACCCCTATTTAGGGGGGGGGGTGGTGGTAGAGCCGGTTGTAGGTGATGTGTGTACACATTGTCTGTGTTATGTTGTTACCTTGTGGTGTTACAGACCGTTGAGTCAGAATGATGTTGTGTTGTATGTGTTTTGGACCTGGTGTCCGATGTTATGTAAGTATGTTGTTAATGTTGTTATGGAAGTATTGTTTATATGTGTTCCCGTGTTCTAATATTTAGGATATGTGGAAGTATGAACTTTGGGGACAAAGTTCTTTTAAGGGGGTAGATGAAATACCCCAAACCTTAGTATGTTGTTTAACCATTTAAATATGGTATATTAAGACTAAAAAGAGTCTTAGAAACATTAGTAAACAATTTAAACAATTTAAACCATAGAAAACACAAAGTAAATGCCTTAAAGTCAATTAGGGAAAAAAATGTGTTCTAAGCTTGGGATAAGCTTGGGTAAGACCTAATGAGCTTACCAAGACCTTATTTATATACTAATGAACATATTAAACCAATTACCAAAGGAAACCAAGCTTGAAAACAAGTTTAAACACAAATGTGCTTTAAGGAGTCTTAAAGCACATTTTGAAAAATTGTCTTGTAAATGAGTTTTGAATGGCTAAATGTCCATCATTACTCTTTAATTAATATGTGTACTACTTAGTATCACATTTGGAAGTCTATATCAATGGGAAATCAAAAATTTCACATCTATGCGCCTTGTTTTAGTGAATAGTAACTAAATAAGCTAGTTTGTAACATATGTTTGTATAAGTAATTAAATTGACCAACAAAGACTAAAATGCCCTTAGTAACATAATGGGGGCCGGTTTTCTTGGTGACTCACCATACTTAACAAAAAAATAAGCTAACTAAAGTAGTAAAGTAGAAAGTACTATTTGCTTTACTACTTAAATATCTAAAACTCACAAACTTATCTATTCTCTCGTTTCCCTCTTCATTTCCCACGCCTTCAAGCTCTCTTCTATCTCTTCTCCATTCTCCATTCACGGTTTTACAATAGTACCACCACCATTCTTCATCTTCTACTTCTTGTAACTCCTAGCTCACTTGCCAAATCAAAAACAAAGACCACCATTCTCTTAGTCTCATCAAGCTCTTCATTCCTATCTTCTCAAAATCCCAGAGCTCCATTTTGGTTCCAAGAGGAATCTCCATGGGAGGAGCTTGAGCTCATCTTTTCACATATTATTGTTCTCCTCTTGCTTCAAGGTAAGGGAAACTCAAGAAAAATGATGTTTCCCTCATGTTTTTGTGTTGTCCGAAAATCAACAATGTTATGGTGTCCTTATGTTGCCTTGTTCTAGCTTCATTCCAACCTTTCATGGACTAGGTGGAGTCCTCTCTTGATATATAATCAAACTCTCTTCAAGTTCTAAGGTAAAACAACTATCTTAATGTTTTTAAAACAATGTATAATCTAGGGTTTACAATGAGATGAAGCATAAAGCTTGTATACTCATTTTTCATTTGTATAATGTTTAGAAGTTGACAAACAATCAAAAGCCTTGCCGGTTGTAGTCAAGGAAACAAGAAAGAAGTTTGTGAGGAAAAGAGGTAAATGTGCTAACCTAATGTGGTTTAAAGTCTTAGAGAAATGAGCTTATATTGCTGTTGAAATGATCTAAGGAGCCAATGGTGAATGACTTAGTAAAATGTTCTCAAAGGCTTATTAAAAGGCATATGTGTTGTTGAGTGTATTTACAGGTCAAAGGCAAATATATTGTGGAAATTCAGTAGTGTTTATGGTTTATGCATCTTAAGGGCTAAGAGCCATGTTATTTAAGGGCCTAAGTGCCAAGCAATTTAAATTATGCACTATATTGTGATTGTAGTGCTAAATGAGTGAAGTTTGGTATATAAGAATGTGTTTGATGGATTTTAGTGTTCTTGATGTTCAATGGTGAAGACAATGTGTTTTGGCTTGGTAATGTTCTAGGAGAACTATGTCAAAATTTAGATAATGTATAAGAAGTTCTAAGGTTTAAAATGGTTTGGTAAGTTAGGAAATTTAGAATGGTTAAGTGTTCAACTAGTGAAAGGAACATGCATTATGGTGTTTTAAGGTGCAAAGGGACTCAAGCATTATTCTAGAGGATTTAGAATGCAAAAGAATGTTTTGGGACATTTCAAGATCATGGTGAGATTGTGTTTAGGACTTGTGCAATGTTGGTGAATAAGGGAGAAGTAATGTATTGCCTGAAGAAACAATAGACTTGTAGAGATGTTTAAGGAATTGGGTAGGAAGTAAAGATGCTTGGGAGATGATTGTAGTAGTGGTGAGGAAACATTTTTGGCATAGTGGTTATCATAGGTATGAAACACCACTTAGAAAACCAAGGAGAAAATATTATAAGTGTTAGGAATTTTGGTATGAAATGAGAAGTGTATAAGGAGAAAGAAGATGAGTTTTATGGATGTTGTAGGAGAGAATAAGTGTGCCAAGTGGTGTTGGGAAACATTAGAAGTCTTGAGGAAAAAGTTTGGAGGAGATTTGACAATGTTTGGGCAAGTTCTGGTGGCGTCCGACCCAGGGGTCCGATCCAAGTTTGGGTCGGACGGCCTCTGTTGGTCGCCAGTAAGTGGTTCTGGAACGGTCCGACCCAGAGGACTTGGATCGGACAAGGGTCGGACGGGTGAGTTTTAAAAGATGTAAAATTTCTGGAATGGTCCGACCAGAGGACTTGGGTCGGACATGGGTCGGACAAGTAGAATTTTTCAAAACCGAAAATTTCTGGAAGGGTCCGACCCAGTTGGTTGGGTCGGACGGTGGGTCAGACTGACCAAAACTTAAAAAAAAAAACATAAAAGTATGGCTTAAGTAGTAAACCCTAGGGGGTATAATGTAGGTAATCAAGGATAAGTTGGGGCATTAAAACGTGTCATATAATCAATGTAAACATTTAGTAAATTTGAAGTTAAGTAAGTAATTAACCGACATTCTTAAACATGTATAGGATTCTCCAAAGGTGGAAACCAGTCGAGGCAAGCACCAAGGTATGGTTTTTCTTGCATTCTGTTGTCTACCGGTTTACACCGGCTGTGTGTTGTTTGTTTTTCTGTGTGTTTATGACCTTGTAAGATTTAAGTCATGTAATGAGTTTACAATTGTTAAATATTTTGTATTGTTAAGTATGACTCTCTCTTCCCTTGTGTGTGTCTAACAAGACTTAACAATGTTGTGTGTTTTGTTTATTGAGTTCAATGTTGAACCACTAACAAGTGCTAACGGGGGAAGTGAGGAGAGGTCGTGGACACGGTCTGTTCCGGGCACGGTGTGTGAGTATGGGAGTCGATGTCATAACCGGTCGATTCTCTTGTATGTTAGGGTGTTTCCAATTTGGTTTCTAACCTTCCCTTTAGCTTAACCAAGGCTATTTTACTGACTCACGTCCACGTCGGGCCACAGGGGCATACTATGTGTTGTTTCGGTGTGCTTGGATCACTATATCCGAGGCACCTTGTGTTAAGTTATCCGTTCAATATACAGGACTGTAAGAGTTATGTAACGAGCTTAGCATGAGTATGGCAACATTCTCTAGGCTCTCCATGGGAAAATTGTATGGTTCACTTCCTAAAAGGAATTGTTCTTGTATGTTATGTGTGATGTTTGTGTACAATACTCATGCTGTGATATATGTAAATGTTGTGTTGTTTTAAAAAAAAGAATGCCGTGTCATCATGACAATTAGTTGCGCGTATTCGGCGCGGTTATTCCGGTAGCCGATGGGCTGCCGCGGTTAACCAACACCAGCCAAGGGTTGCTGACCCCTCGGGGGCTCCATATTTCTTTACTGCAGGATGAGGATGAGAAAGAAGCGGAATGGGCTTAGATTCTAGGATGCAGGATTACTTTTAGTTGTTTTTGGATGTTGAGCCGGGATGCGACTGTGCTCCCGAGGCGATTATCTTTTTGGAACCGTTGTTGTAGTACAATGATGGTCGTTAATAGTTCATAGTGACAATTTGTGATGTACAGTTACGTTTATGGATGTAGTAACAACTCGGGTATTATGTTTATGTATTAATGGTTATTAGTCTATGCTCGGGAGTCGATCAACAGGACCGGTTACATCGTATTTATTCGCCTTGTTGACCACGTGTGGTGGTTAACGGCGTTGTTAGCCCAAATCGTTTAGTTATTATTTAGTTGTTAAATCCGCTGCGATTACAAGTATTGTTAAGTGCGTATTAGGGGTGTACAACATAGAGTTTTGTTATTATACGGGGATGCTAATCAGTAGCGTTATGTATTGTTAGAACTGTTAGAGACGACACAGGAGTATCGGGATCTAGTGATTCATACTCCACGGTTTTACAGTCAGGGTGAACGGTATGTTGTTACGTGTCTCTGAGGGCTTCCTCAGTTCAGAGTTCTGTGTGATCTGTGATAAGATTGTTTGTCTGAATGTGTGAATACATATGCATGAACTGTATATTTATAGCTGCTTATTATTTACTGTTGTTGAGTTAACAGTATTGGTTCGTATATATGGACCTATATATAAAACGAACTAGCGGCTATGGTGCTGTCTTATATATAAATATAAGGATCGTCAGAAAAACGTTGTAGCACTAGGATAATAAGATATACATATTATCCAAGACTTTAATACGGAGCAATGGCCTTTCTAAACCCCGCTCTCGTAACTAACACTGGATCCCGAGTTTACAGACTCCGGATTGGACTAATGACCTTAGTCTGCTGTGTTAGAAAAATTGGTAATGCGATGCGATGGTATAATTAATAAACATAACAAAGCCAAGAGGATGTGGCTCTTGGTGCAGACCTGCGTGTGCTTGGCTTCTGGGTTTGTTCTCTTTGTTTTGTGTTTGTTGTTTGTGTGTGATCACAAAAACGATACCAGGATGTCCGCGTACGGGTCCGCAAGTATCAAGAAAATTTCCCGTGAGCTAGGATGGCTCGTTGGTCGGAGACTCTACCGCTGGAGTGGCTACTGCCGTGGGTGACCCGCCATAGTTTATGGGTAATTTAGATACTCGTCGTTTTTAACGAGGCGTTGTCACTAGATATAACTGAACATTTATTACAGCTGAGACTTGTACAGTGGCGAATAATATTGGTTTCTATACCAAGAACGGGAGATGATACTTGTTTATTGTTCTCGTTGCTTCGCCTTGTTGTTCACTGGTTATACTGTGTGGTTTATATTTTGTGTGGTAATGGTTGTGTTATTGTATGAATATTACTGTTAAATGCTTTTACAGTTTAAATATTAAAACGGTATTGCATGTAACGAATCTCATGCTCTCGACCAATTAACTGAGGGGTTTGAGGAGGCATGACAGGGCATGTGATAACATACTCAACAGGGGCTGATTCCATACCACAAACCATTTTTATTTCAGGAGATTAGCTGGTGGGTCGACGCGGGGCGCGACAGTTGTGGTTACTGTTGGTTAAGACTTGGTACGATTTAATAATAATGTTGTTTTGGACTCGGGTTGTGTAAACCGAGGTGTATTCTGGTTAGACGCTCACGAGTACAGGTTTGTAATAACGGTTGTTGCTGGATTTCTTTTAAATTGTTTAAGCACTACTATCTATCTCTTGTGATCACTGCGGGAATACGTTTCGTATGTTGATTATCATGTAACTAGTTATCACCCGTATGGGCGAGTGATAACAGTGACACCATTAGAACGACAGTCTGTTATTTACCACTGCGATTTATTTATTTAGTACGACGTTTATATCATAGTTAGGAGCCGGATTCAGTAGGGGTGTTACAAAAGTGGTATCAGAGCGGAGTACCGCTTTGATTACAAGAGATAGTAGTTTAAGTACCGTGAGCTTAGGTTATACATATACCAGTACCAATGAGGAAGATGTAAACGATTTGAGTTGGGAGATTGTCGGGGACAATGTGTTTTACGCCTTTTAGGGCTATGTGAACTTATGATTGATAAAGGTACGGTATTTACACCGAGTGTTGACTTTGATTTTAAATGCTTCAGATGTCTTCTGGAAGACGTTCAACAGGTAGAGGCAGAGGTGGAGGCGGCAGGTCTGGAGGAGGTCTTCCTGAGACCCATGCCGCGGGCATTGCTGAGACGGTAGTTGCCGTCTTTGCTCAGCTAGCCCTGATGGGAGGTGGTCAGATAGGAGCGCCACCCGTAGTCCCACCCGTACCCGCACCGAGAGAGCCAAACTGGCTAAAGAGCGTTGCTGACACGCGAGTATCCACCTATGACGGAGTTGCTGACCCCACCGTCCTGGAGAGATACATCATCGAGCACGAGAAGGCCTTTGACGCCATTCATGTGCCTGCTGAGCACCGGGTCGGTATAGCAGCCTTCCATCTGAGGGACGCCGCCAGTACTTGGTGGAGGTCCGTGAGGGCACACTACATTGCTATAGAGGGTTTTGGTTGGACAGGTTTTGTAGAATTGCTGAGAGAAAAGTACTATCCTGCTCACTTGAAGCAGAGGAAGAGGGAGGAGTTCGAGGCCCTGAGGCAGGGTAGTCTGACAGTAGATCAGTACTACTCCTCATTCATTGGGCTGTTGGACTTTGTCCTAGGAGTTGTTTATTTTGATACTGTGAAGGTGGAAAAGTTTAGAGGCAGGCTACGATATGCTATCAAGGCCGCCATGGGTGCTGCATTATACCCTACGGTCCAGG
This sequence comes from Limonium bicolor, assembly GCA_023374045.1. NCBI lineage: Eukaryota > Viridiplantae > Streptophyta > Magnoliopsida > Caryophyllales > Plumbaginaceae > Limonium > Limonium bicolor. The sequence goes on from CM041776.1 coordinate 73,472,466, forward strand.
TAAATTAGTTGACAGTTTATACCTTGTAACACAGTTTGATTTATTACAAGTTCGGGGAAACTCATTGATGCATTATAGGAGTGCTATGATGCGGCTTCTCGGACCGAGCTGTTGGTGAACAGCCTGGAGGATAGTCAGGGGCAGAAACGTAAGGCCCCCGAGAAGGAGGCGGAGGTTGTGGCTGGAAGCGGAGGCAGCAAGGGCTGGAAGTAAGAACCGCCTTTAAAGTTATTTAATCCATTTAAATTACTTACTTGCTGCCTGCTTTTATACCTGCTATTCCTAACACTTTGACGATCACAGGAAGAAAAAGTTCTCCTGGAGGGAGAAGAAGAAGGAGCAGGCCAGCCAGAAGGGCAAGTAGAAGGTCCCGATGCTGACCGGGCCTACTTATGATGTCCAGCCTCTTAGATCTGCACCCCCTAAGGGTAAGCGATCTAACCTTGAGAATGAGTTGTGTTTTACACTATCCATTACCGTCCTTGTATTAATCAGATTGTTGTGTGATAATAGGTTTTGTACCCCAGTGCCACTTTCACTGCAAGCGTTGTGGTAAAGACCACCCGGGTGTTGATTGCACCGGGCAAGCTGTGGACTGCCACCACTGCGGGAAGAAAGGCCATAGGTCGTTCGAGTGCTTCTCAAATCCAGAGAGCCGAGCGTACCGCCCGCCGAAGGGGACTCAGAGCGCACCTACTGGAGGAGGTGGATCTTGAGGTGGCCAGAGGGGGCCGGCGCCCCAAGCCCAGAGGGGACAGCAGCAGCAGCAGCCGCAACAGCAGAACCAGAGGAACCCGCCGGGCAACCGTGTGCTGAATGCAGCGGGAGCTTCGGGCGCTGGTACTAGTACCCAGCGCGATGAAGGTTAGCATTTGAAACTTTAACCATTGTATGAGAGCATGACTGAGTGTTAAACGTTTTACCTTAGCATGAATGTGTGTTTTAGTCATCGCTCTAGATAAACGACTTATCTAGGAAACCTTTTATCTCTTAGGAGACTTCGATATCTGCTATCCCACACTTACAAGACAGAGATCACCTAGACCCGTGGAAGAAAGATGGGAGTACCCTGGCGAGTTGTGTCATGTGGTCAGATCGAGCATGATACTTCTCAGAGAATTCCTAACCCTAGATGAGCAAATCGCCATAGTGAATGAGTGTAGAGCTTTGGGTAAGGGCATGGGAGGATTTTATACCCCTGTATTTAATAGTGGTTCTAAGATGAAATTGCACATGATGTGCTTAGGAAAAGATTGGGATCCACAAGCTAGGGTTTATCGAGAGGTGAAGATAGTAGATGGCGTATCAATACCTAGGATACCTGAGAGTTTCCTAACCTTGGTAAGAAACACAATGGATATTGCTCAAGACTATGAGACTTATCCATTACCCGACATGAGACCTGACATTTGCATCATCAACTACTACGAGCAGGGAGGAAATCTTGGGATGCACCAGGACCGTGATGAGACGACTGAGTCCATCACTAGAGGAATACCGGTTGTGTCATTCTCCATCGGTAATGATGCTGAGTTCATCTATGGAGACCAGAAGAGGATGGATCTAGCAAGCAAGATCATCCTCAAGTCTGGGGATGTGTTGGTATTTGGTGGAGAGGCGAGGCTTATATATCATGGGATTAAGATCATTAAGCTCAATACCGCCCCACCAGCTTTAGTGAATGAGACCCACATCCGACCTGGCCGTTTAAATTTGACTTTCAGACAGTACTGATGTAATAGTGGTAACTAAGTGTGTAACCTTGTATAATATAGTGGATGAATTAAATAAGAGTTTTGTACCTTCAAGTATATGTGTTCAGTTTGTTGATACCGTTAATTTATAACTTCAGGCTACGAAAATGGAAAGGAGGGTACCATCTGCATCCTAGATATGGTGCAAGCCAAGGAGTCCAGTAATGTCATCACAGGTATGACAATTACCACCAACAACAAATTAGTGATTTATTGGGACTCGATGCTAATACGAGAGATGATCTCAGGTACCTTTCCTGTTGATGGTGTTAGTGCTTCCGTATTGTTCGACTCAGGGGCTTCGCATTCTTTTATCTCCTCGGAATTTGCTAAGAAGCTGGGGGCTGCCCCCGAACAGCTTTCAGACTTTTCAGTCACCCTTCCTTCGAACGAGAAAGTAGGTTACACCAGACAGTACACGGGGTTAGAGATCAGCATTATGACTGAGACCTTTCCCATTGATCTGATCGAGTTCAAGAACTTGGGCTTCGACATTATAGTGGGCACGGATTGGCTGCAGAAGCATAGAGGCCGCCTTCATTGTGCAGAGCATCGACTACTACTGAAGGGGCTGAGCGGCAAGACAGTGTCATACCGCAGTGTGAGGAGAGAGCCGACTGTCAAGATCGTGTCAGTATTGTCCCTGATGAAGGACGTTAGGAAGGGTCGACAAGCCTTCCTCTGTTATGTACAGGACACGAGACAGAGCGACGAGATGGATGTAGACATTCCTGTCATGGTAGATTTTCCTGACTTATTTCCTGATGAGCTGCCAGGCATGCCGCCTGTGCGCGAGGTTGAGTTCGTCGTCAACTTGTTGCCAGGTACGGGCCCTATTGCTAAGGCGCCCTACCGTATGGCACCGGCTGAGATGAGGGAGCTGAAGCTACAGCTGGAGGACCTCCTCGACAAGGGATTCATTCGACCTAGTGTTTCTCCTTGGGGTGCTCCAGTACTGTTTGTCAAGAAAAAGGACGGCAGTATGCGACTCTGCATCGACTACCGCGAGCTTAATGCGGTCACGGTCAAGAATAAGTACCCATTGCCACGGATAGATGACTTATTTGACCAGCTAAGAGGGGCCAGTGTGTTCTCGAAGATAGATCTCAGATCTGGCTACCATCAGATTAGGATTGCAGAGGGTGATGTGGAGAAGACAGCTTTTAGGACACGGTATGGACACTACGAGTTTACCGTCATGCCATTCGGATTGACGAATGCGTGATAAGTCTGAAATATAGAGCCTTTTAAGGGTTTAATTTGCTGATTATTCATATTGGTTTGGCTAATATTTCTCACTTATCATGTGTTTTTCCAATGATTTATGTTTAGATAAGAATTGATGTATTTTATGTATCAAATGCAGGTAAAAGTCATAGAATTGCATTCTTCACTTCACAAGCTTCACAACGCAACAAACGGGGAGCAAAACGGAGTTCAAACGAAGAATATACGCCCGAAACAAGTTTCACTCGTCAGGATATGATGTCCGAACTTATGTCCGAACTTTGATGTTCGGACAGAGGTCGAAACTTCCTGAAAATTTGTCCTAACATGCGTCCGAACTTCCAAGTTCGGACGCCGCGTACAGAATTCGAAAATATGCAGTTTTAAGAGTTAAAATGCCTATTTTTGTTATAAAAAGTCACCGAGGGTTGGGAGAACAGGGGTATTCACACCAGATGCCTCAGAGAGGCTCTCACATCACGCCTCCCCTCGCTCCATCACCATCATCATCGATCATCACCATCACCACCATCATCTTCAACCTCTAGCCCGGCGAACTCCAGATCTGGACAACGGAGCGAATTTAGAAGTTTTCTATTCCAGATGATTTCTCAATCTCTTCTCTTTGTCTGTTTTGTGAATATGTTTGGCTAGTAGGGATAACTCTGGGGAAGGGTTGTTCTCAATGGATACAAGATAGTTAGAATTTCTATAATTTGGTTATGAGACTGTAACGGATTGTTTCCAGGTTAATGATTATCATTCATCTTCTCTATCAATTTCGCGAGTTTATAGAGTTGTTCTGCGAAACCTATTAGGATCAGACAAGGTGATTAATAGGGAGTTCGAATTAACCTGGAGATTTGGGGAAAGATTAGTCGGATAGATAATCTCTTCTACAAACGCTAACAGTTCTTCGCACTTATTCCACCTATATGTGTTTTGCCAACTGCTAGATTAGAGTTGACATGTTCTGATAGGTGAGCTCTTCAATGAACTAGGATTTAGCATTGAAGAGATAGAAAGGATTGGCCTTTCCGTTTCTCATAATTGAATTGTAGATTTTACTAGATTTAACCAGTAAAGAACGACCCGAACCCGGAGTTCCACTCACTTTATCAAACTCATCACTCATTTTCATTAATTGTTTATTTAAGTTTTGATTTGCATTTATTCAATTCAATCACAAAAACAATTCACAACCCCCCTGAATTTCCAGTTTTCTTAGGACTTAGGCTTATTTATTCAAGTCCCGCGGTTCGATATCTGGTTGCTTAACTTTCTATACTATAGTGACCGGGATTTTTGCAACCCACAGACTTATTGATTTATTATTTTCTAGATTAATTTGTTTAGTTTTTAGTAGATCAATTTTCCTGTTTGCAATGCGCCAGCCATTTTCATGGATTTGATGAACCGTCTCTTCAGAGAACAGCTTGATAGTTTAGTGGTGGTTTTCATCGACGATATCCTGATCTATTCAAAGACCAAGGAGGATCAAGAGTTACATTTGAGGCAGGTTTTGAGTATTATGAGAGAGAACCAGTTGTATGCCAAGCTCTCGAAGTGTGAGTTCTGGTTGGACAGCGTGTCATTCCTTGGACACATTATATCAGCGAGCGGGATATCTGTAGACCCTGCTAAGATTGAGGCAATAAAGTGTTGGCTGAGGCCAAAGACAGTCACCGACGTCCGTAGCTTTCTGGGTTTGGCCGGTTATTATCGAAGGTTCGTGAAGGACTTCTCCAAGGTGGCCAAACCGATGACGAATCTCATGAAGAAGGAGTCCCAGTTCTTATGGTCTGCCGAGTGCGAGCAGTCCTTTCAGACACTGAAGGATCTCCTGACATCGGCACCCGTTCTTACTATCCCTGAGGGCACCGATGGGTTCGAGGTATATTGTGATGCCTCTGGAACCGGTCTAGGCTGTGAGCTTAAGCAGCGCGGGAAAGTAGTTGCCTACACATCCCGACAGCTGAAGAAGCACGAAGTGAATTACCCCACACACGATCTTGAGTTAGGCGCAGTAGTCTTCGCTTTGAAGATCTGGCGACATTATCTATATGGTGTGACAGTCACCATCTACTCTGATCACAAGAGTCTACAGCATCTCTTCTCTCAGAAGGAGCTGAACATGTGACAGAGAAGATGGGTCGAGTTCTTGAAGGACTACGACATAGACCTGAGGTACAAAGAGGACAAAGCGAATGTAGTAGCCGACGCCCTGAGCCGCAGAGCTCATTCACTATTTACACTATTAGCGAGCAGCAGTATGATTGATGAGATACGAGCTGCACAGGAGAATGATCAGTATATGGAGAGTATCAGGCAGAAGATGTCAAAGGGTTGTTTTGAGAGTCAGAAGTATGACTTCGAACTGTTTGATGATGGCATGATTCGACTGAATGGCCGTTTGTGTATTCCTGAGTCTTCTCCTGACCTGAAGGAGAAGATACTCCAGGAGGCTTATTGCTCGTCCTTATCCGTCCACCCCGGTTCTTCGAAGATGTACAAGGACTTGAAGGTCCATTTCTGGTGGAGCGGGATGAAGAAGGATGTAGCTGAGTACGTGGCTAGATGCTTGACCTGCCAGAAGGTTAAGTTTGAGCATAGGAGACCCGGCGGTTTAGTGCAGTCTATGTCTATTCCTTGCTGGAAGTTCGAGGACATCTTGATGGATTTCGTTGTCGATCTCCCACCGACTAAGGGAGGATTGAACACGATTTAGGTCATTGTGGACCATTTGACGAAGGTGGCAAAGTTTGTTACTATGAAGGATACCTGGAAGGTCCCGAAGTTAGCGGACTTGTTCCAGAAGGAGGTGATCCGGCACCATGGTGTGCCAAAGACCATTGTGTCTAATAGGGACCCTTGATTTTTGTCCAGATTCTGGGTCAGGTTCAGGAAGCCTTGGGTACGAAGTTGAAGCTTAGTACGGAATTCCATCCACAGACCGACGGTCAGAGTGAGAGGACCATCCAGACACTGGAGGACATGCTGAGAGCATGTGCCTTAGATTTTCAAGGGAGCTGGTTAGAGCGTCTACACTTGATAGAGTTCGCCTACAACAACAGCTACCACTCCTCAGTACAGATGCCACCGTTCCAGGCCCTTTATGGTAGACCGTGTAGGACTCCTTTATGCTGGGATGAGGCTAGCGAGAATACGCTTCTAGGACCGGAGTACCTAGAGCAGATTAAGGAGGATGTCCTACAGGTTCGTAAGAACATGAGGTCAGCTCAGGACCGGCAGAAATCGTATGCAGACACCACGAGGAGGGACATTGAGTTCACTACCGACGACATGGTATTCCTCAGAGTGTCACCCATGAAGGGGATCTTCCGGTTTGGGCAGAAGGGCAAGTTGAGCCCGAAGTATGTTGGACCTTATGCGATTAGGGAGCGAGTGGGCTCGTTAGCCTACAGACTGGATTTACCAGCAGAGCTCGAGAGGGTGCACGACGTCTTTCACGTTTCACAGTTGAAGAGGTATGTGCCCCATCCATCACACGTTTTACAGCCAGAGACTTTAGAGTTGGACCCCGCTCTACGATATGAGGAAGTACCACTCCACATTCTCGATACGAAGACGAGGCAGACTAGGAACAAGACCGTTAGCATGGTCAAGGTTCTCTGGTCAAACCATGAGGTGGAGGAGGCTACATGGGAGTTAGAGGACTCCATGAGAGCGAAGTACCCAGCACTCTTCGAGTAGTAGCTGTGATACTTGTACGGGTTCGTGGTCAAACCCTTTTTAAGGGGGGTAGACACCACTTGGCTTGCGCATATGTTATGCATTAGGTCTTGTTTTGTGGTGTGTTTTGGTAGTATGCTATGTCATACATGTTGTTTGGATGATTATATGTTTGATACATCTTATGTATGTTCCTTAGTGCACCTGTTTGAGAATATATATATATATAGTACCGCTGAGTACTTTTGTTGATGAGTTGGATGTGCACCTTATTTAGTGCTATGATACGAATGAATTTATACCATGAGTTTCGAATATTTGATATGTGCTGTATCAATCATGATACGTATAGACTAGGTCTGAACCTAGTGGGAGTTACTCCCTAGCGATGGCCTGATTGGTTACTTAGTGGAACTTGATTCCTTAGGTGAAGTGTTGATGAGTAAGAACTTCGGGGACGAAGCCTTTTTAAGGGGGGTAGATTGAAATACCCCTAACCTTAAAAACTTAATTAAATGATCTATTAATGACCTAAGATGGTTAATAAACATCTAAATATTATTGGGGAACAATCTAAAAGATCTCAACAAGGCAAAACATGCCTTAAGATCGGTAAAGCCAAAAATGTGCTTTAAGACACCATAAAGATTGTATGACCTCAAATAGGATCCAAAGTGGATTCCTAAGTATTATAATGAAGTAAGGAACACAACAAAACTATTCTCAAAGAAAACTAAGCTCAGAAACACCCTGTGACACAAAATGTGCACTAAAACTCCTTAAAGCACGTTTTTGTGTATGAGCTCAAAGATAATGACTTTTTGTCATTTTAAAGACTGGAGTATATCATTTAAATCATTAATTTGACATGATACACTATTTTATAAAGTCTAAATCAAAGTTTGAAAATAAAAATCAAAATATGACATTTATTTGTGAATAGTAACCCAAATAGTGCATTTTTAAGCAAATTGACCAAGTTTGGTCAATGGTCAATTAATTGACCCTTCTAACCTTATGGCTGTCAGCAGGCAAGGAGTTTAGAAGACAGCACACACATCATTAATGCTAAATATCTACTTAATGTGATGATTCACCATTTTACTATTCCTTTTTTTACATTTTAACAATTTAAACACCTTTTCTCTCATTCTCTTGCCTCTTGTCCCATTCCAGCCGAGCCCTTAACTCTTCCAAACTCTCTCAAGCTGTGTTCTTGAGTGTGGAAGACAAATCAATCTCTTAAGCACCTAAGGTAATGGTTTAAGGCATATTTTAGCTCTTTTTCTTCATCTCTTCATTACCTACACTTGGAGCTCATGATCTATCACTTTCCATGGCTCATTCTCAATGTTTTAATCCTTGAACAAACACCAATCTCGGCTGAAGCAAGTCTAGGGACCAAGGTTGTTCAAATCTACATTATAAGGTAAAAACATACCTTAAGGATCTCTACTCACTATCCGGTTTGTTCCTTCTGATTTCTATGAGTTTATTCACTCATAATCTTCATATTTACATGCTCATTCAGTTGGTTAACCATTTGGGGCAAGGGTGGCCGAAATCCAAAGGAAATATCACTTTTTAAGGCATTTTGCCAAGGTAAAACCTATTACCATAGCAGCTTGTTGTTGTCTAGCTATTTCCTATGTTTATATGGTGAATTTAACACCTTGTGGTGTGTTTAATTCAGGCCGAAATCCTTTGGAAACTTCCTTGCATTTTTAAGGTGATTTTTGCCTTAAATCTTACATTAATTGTTCTTTATCGTTAAGCTCAAGCTTGGAGTATAACCATATCTTATTTTGGTGTATTAAACATGTCTAAATGATGTGATGATTTTTCCTCCAAGCTGCCGAGTTGTTACAAGCATAAACCAAGGTATAAACACCTTAAACTTATGATTTTTATGATTTCTTAGCATATATATTTATTATGCCGAGAGTGGAGTTAAATATATGGGTTATATTAACCTAAAAATGGAAAAAAATGACTAAGATAAATTAAGCTAGTCATTTAAGTGATTTAATTAACGTAATGGTCAAATTATGACATTATGTGGAAAAATAAATAAACTACAGCAAGGCTGTGAGTTTATTGTATAAATTGAGCTATTTATGTGTAATTTTAAGTTATTAAGCAAAGTTGTAATAAGGCCATGTCATTAGGCCATTTTAATTTAAGTTTAAAGCATATTTAGTTTAATTTATGCTTATATAATTAAGTTTGGGGTCAAATGGTAATTACTGATAAAATATTAGGCCGTGGGCTTATTTTAGAAGAATTTAGGGTTTATAAATGAATTTAATAAAAAATATAACATTTTATAAAGTTTTGTGCCAAAATTGTAAAAATAGAAAAGTATAGGGTATGTTTGGTAATTACCGAGAGTTTGGTTCCCATTTGTCATTAGAAGTCAAAGTTGACTATATAGGAGACTTTGACCAAGTTTGGAGAATTTAAGAAATTAAAATACTACCTTATATTAAGATAGTTAGTAAATTGTAAAGGATTTATAAAAGATGGGGTTATATTGTGATTTCCGAAAACTTGGGGTACTAAATAGAATTTAGAACATACCTTAGGTTATTTGGAATTTTTAGAAGTTTATTTGGTTAAATTTGGAGTTTATATGAATTATATAAGTATAATATATGATATTTCATAACATTTGTTACAAATGGGTAACATATGGGTAAAACCGAGAATTATAGAAAATATAAGGTTAGAAATAATATATATAACCTTTTGGTATAGTTTGGGAATTTTTGGAGTTAAATATAAGGTTTTATAAAGATATATGTATAATATATAGTTTTAATGACATTAGAAAACTATGTATTATAAATTGGGTTAGATTTGTGATTTATGGAAGTTTAGTGGTATATAGTGAAAGCCGAGAGTATAAGGGGCTTTTTGGTAATATATAACAATTTGTAACTATAGGTTATAATTGTTTTAATGACATAAATGTCATAATATATGTTATATAACTATAATATAACATTATATTAATTATGTGGTGGATTTTGTAAATAATTAAGAAACTAAGTGCTGTTCGAAAATATGGGCATTTTTAAATAAAAATTTATAATATGGTTATAATGTTATAAGGGTGTAACATTTATAATATAAGAAATATTCATTAAAGAGAATGAATATATTATAAAGATTTACCATATATTAAATAGTCCCATGATACAAGTATATAAATAAATATATGTATGGTGTAGGAAATATAATATGGTTTAATAGCCATATATTATGATAATTAAATAATATAAGATGAAGGGAAAAGAATTACAAACATTGGATATGGAAATTCTGATGTTAGGAGTATACATGAAATAATAAGGATTTATATGTAATCCAAAGTATTTTTACATAAGAATTATACCCATTAATCTTGGAAAAACAAACCTTAGGAAAGTTAATACTAAGGTGAAATGTATAATATATGATAAAGAATTATACATGCAATATAGAAACAAACTATATGATATACAAGGGTATATTAAGTTACATGCGATAACCAGTTCAACATTAAGTATATTATTATACGAGACAAGACCACGCATGTAATATAACGTTTTTCCAAATCTCGAGTTAAGCCGTAAACCCGACAAACGTTGACAGTTAATAACGGGGGGTTAACCGGGAGGTATTAGAGACGGTACGGGGTACCATAGAGTTATGTTATTATACGGGAAGCTAATCAGTAGCGTTATGTATTGTTTAGACTGTTAGAGATGACACACGGAGCATCAGATCTAGTTGATTCATATTCCACGGTTTTATAGTCAGGGTGAACGGTATGTTGTTACGTGTCTCTGATTGTCTCTGAGGGCTTCCTCAGTTCAGAGTTCTGTGTGATCTGTGATAAGATTGTTTGTCTGAATGTGTGAATAAATATGCATGAACTGTATATTTATAGCTGCTTATTATTTACTGTTGTTGAGTTAACATTATTGGTTCGTATATATTGACCTATATATAAAACGAACTAGCGGCTATGGTGCTATCTTATATATAAATATAAGGATCGTCAGAAAAACGTTGTAGCACTAGGATAATAAGATATACATATTATCCAAGACTTTAATACGGAGCAATGGCCTTTCTAAACCCCGCTCTCGTAACTAAAGCTGGATCCCGAGTTTACAGACTCCGGATTGGACTAATGACCTTAGTCTGCTGTGTTAGAAAAATTGGTAATGCGATGCGATGGTATAATTAATAAACATAACAAAGCCAAGAGGATGTGGCTCTTGGTGCGCGCTGTGATCACAAAAACGATACCAGGATGTCCGCGTACGGGTCCGCAAGTATCAAGAAAATTTCCCGTGAGCTAGGATGGCTCGTTGGCGGAGACTCTACCGCTGGAGTGGCTACTGCCGTGGGTGACCCGCCATAGTTTATGGGTAATTTAGAGACTCGTCGTTTTTAACGAGGCGTTATCACTAGATATAACTGAACATTTATTACAGCTGAGACTTGTACAGTGGCGAATAATATTGGTTTCTATACCAAGAACGGGAGATGATACTTGTTTATTATTCTCGTTGCTTCGCCTTGTTGTTCACTGGTTATACTGTGTGGTTTATATTTTGTGTGGTAATGGTTGTGTTATTGTATGAATATTACTGTTAAATGCTTTTACAGTTTAAATATTAAAACGGTATTGCATGTAACGAATCTCATGCTCTCGACCAATTAACTGAGGGGTTTGAGGAGGTATGACGGGGCATGTGATAACATACTCAGCAGGGGCTAATTCCATACCACAAACCATTTTTATTTCAGGAGATTAGCTGGTGGGTCGACGCGGGGCGCGACAGTTGTGGTTACTGTTGGTTAAGACTTGGTACGATTTAATAATAATGTTGTTTTGGACTCGGGTTGTGTAAACCGAGGTGTATTCTGGTTAGACGCTCACGAGTACGGGTTTGTAATAACGGTTGTTGTTGGATTTGTTTTAAATTGTTTAAGCACTACTATCTATCTCTTGTGCTCACTGCGGGAATACGTTTCGTATGTTGATTATCATGTAACTAGTTATCACCCGTATGGGCGAGTGATAATAGTGACACCATTAGAACGGCAGTCTGTTATTTACCGCTGTGATTTATTTATTTAGTACGACGTTTATATCATAGTTAGGAGCCGGATTCAGTAGGGGTGTTACAGCTGGATACTTGGGTCTCATGAAATTCTCATATTGAGACGGGTTGATTTTTAGACATTCGATTCTAAATGAAATTATAAGAAAGGTGAGGCACGTACATTTCCAACCAAAGGCATGGAGTACTTGGTGCGCTATCTTAACCACGTTCTTATGGGCCCACTCACTCCGTATGGAGGTGCAGACCCACAGATTTGGGGCTAATATGCCCTTCATTCTATTATTATCCTAGATAGTTTATTTGCAGCAGTTTATTGCTGAGGTCATTCCATTATGACGGTGTTGTTCACGGTCTTGTTAATTGGAACAAAAGTATCCCAGTTGGTGCGGTAACATTAGTAGTATGTGCACATGACTGGAGCGAAATCGTATTCAGGATTTATCTTAGGATATTTTTATCTTCACACTTTGATATAGTGTTGAGATGAAGTATGGTACTAATTATTGTTTGTAGTCAGTGCCTTTTTGCACTAGTCTTATTGTTTTTTTAAGACATATGCTTATGACTACACGAGGATAATTTTTGTAGTCCTGTGTCTCCCGGTGGTTTGTTCCGGTGTAAAGTATTTAATTGTAATATTTGTTATGTATTTCTCGTTGATATGTTTTTTGTGCTTCCCGTGTGTCGGGTTCACAACATTCATTGTATGGTTTGTCCCGTTTATTAGGAGAATCCATGGTTACTATCATATTATGTTCTGCATTGTTCGACATCCTTTACGGTATGTTCTTGGCAGTTGAGGTGTTTCCTCAGTTATATTTTATGTTTTTATATTCACACGTTTTTAACAAGGAATATCATTATATTTGTGAATTTATATTTGAGTTATGGTTTGAAATCAGTAGTTATTTTGGAGCATGTCCTTTAATTGTTCAGGCTGTTGTATAGCCTTTCTTGCATTTTATTTCTCATCATTGTTTTCAGTGTGAGCTTTGCTCATCTGTGTTTGGAAAAGTATTCATTCACCTTGTAGTTGTAATGGTCACTTCCATGTGCACTGTATTTCAGTCAATTAAACCGTTGTATATTTATTGTGGTATTTTCTCTTTAAAGTTCAGGGCATCCGCTAATGTACTAGCTTCGCCTTTACTGTATATTAGACAATAATGTACTTGTGTTTAACCTCTTCCTGGTTAAGAACGTACCACTGTCCCTAATTTGGACATAAATAATTATGATACCATTCAATATTGTTGTATATATTTGTATATGCGGAGAGTAATTCTCTTTTTGTCCCTTTTACGGGTAATGATTATAATCATTGCATGGTTACCTCTGAGTACTGCATATTGTTAGTTTAAATGGCTATTGGGCCTCTTTGTGTATTGTATTTCCATTCGCCCATTTATTGGGTCTTCTTGCTTGTCATTTAATTAACTATCAATTCTTTCCACTGTGTGCTAGCCATTCCATTGCGGAGCTATGGCTTGGTCATTTTATATTCAAGGTTGTTGGTTCCACTCACTTCGTTAATTAAACTAGGGTTTTATTTGTTAATTTATTTAGGCGGTTCCTTACACTAGTCTGGGTTTACATTTCTGTCCTTCGTGTGGAGTTGACTACTCCCAGTGTTCCTATCATCACATGTATACTTGTATGGGGTACCGTACTGATACATTGCTACTTATCCGACTAACTCAAATGAGTCTGTCGAGCCCACAAGCTCCTGTGGAGTGTGCTCGTCCCATAACTCGTTTATAGACTCATAGCGTCCGTCACACATTCGTGAAGTATTCTGTTGTCAATCTCCCTTCTTGTTGGTATTGGGGTCTTCCGTGGGAATGTTCGGTTCCCTGGGTTCCCTGCCCAATGGATATGGGTTCATGTATTTGATTCTAACGGGTGTTCGTTATTTCAATCCTAAAGGTATGGGTCCTACTGTAATATTGGAAGATGGTTGTTCTCCTCTTGCTGTTGAGTATATTGTTGAACGGTTCGTCGATTTCCTTAAGAGAATTCATAAGTTCTTGTATACGTAAGTTGTTGTTATTTATTGTTTAGTGATAGTTACTTGTAACTGTTGTTATTTGGATTTCAAGTGCGCGGTTTGGCGCCTGTTAATTAATCATCATGTTATTCATGTTGTTTACGGTATGTACCGTAGTTCCCTTAACTTCACCATATTTACTTAGACATTGTTATCTTAGTAATATACCTCGAAAGGTAATCGGAGTCGGTGTTCCCGATCTCCTGGGCTCATGCCCTTTATTAGTACATTAGGTACTTGCTTACTTGCGCTATTTAGCGTTCGGTTGAAGTGTTTTGTATCATCGATTAGGCTGTTTGCCATTGTTTTAATTTACACATTCATTCATCACTGACAGTCGTCACATTAGTAAACGACATGTCTTTAACCCATGTTAATACTTATCATTTTACATGGTAGAAAGCCAATGGCGATAGCCATTCTTTTACTTAGAACTCCTTTATTGATCGGTATGATCAGTAATAATATACATAGAATTTTAATTTTGATGTTTGTTCGTTCAATATCGCTTATGGCACTCCTTGGTAAAGGTAGTGCCCAAGGGTGGTAATTATTCATGCTTTTTACATAGATTCGCGTTTATTGTTGCGAATTGTATTTGTAGTAACCGTTTTTTCGGTATACTTGTTCTTTCTAATTTTTGTCCAACTATGGACTGTTGTATTTTACAGCTTTCCTGGTGTTTGTCATAAGTTGGCGTCAGCCGTTACGGTTAATATTGGTATTGTTCGTTAAGTGTTCATACTTTCCTCGACAATTCCCGATGCATGTTGTACGGGTGCGAGTTGTTTCTCATAGGTATACTCGTTAAATACTTTATGGTCGAATTGTTGCTATCTGTTTATAGCTAGAATATTGCAATTTTTTGTTTATTCTTACAGTAATCAATTGTGGCAACTTGTGAAGAGTCTCAGGAATCACCCGATTCTAGTGTGATCAGCACCAGTGTCGAGCTATCCTTCCACTCCAATTTGTGGTTGGTTTCCTTTGATCCCCGGGAATCAAGTTCCACCTTCCACGTCCAATTCAGCCATTAAATGGTTTTACCAATTAAATTACGTTATTTTGGCTCGTAAGCCGGTGTCGTACAATTCGTTCTTGTTTAGTGGTTATAATTTGTGATGGGCTGGTGTATGCCCTTTTTATTGCGTTAGTCGGACTCGTCGGGTCCTTCAGAAGTTGTAACTTATTAATTATGTTGTCGTATTCAAGTCGTACGATTGTTGGGAGGTTATTGGTAGCTATGGTATACAGAATGTTTGACAATAACAATCGTGTGCAGCACTTGTTGTAGCAAGTGCGCGGGGTAGACGGAATTAATAGTACAATGCCTATTATAGTGATTGCTGTAGCAAGTGCGCCATGCAGGTTGTATTTTCGGCTTTAGGGATTGTTCATTTACCAACGCTTTATTTACTCAAGCGTGGTTTGGACGAATATGATGATAGAAATTATTATTATGATTATTTAGGATTCTAGAAGATATGAAGGTCTTCTCGTTAACGCTGTTATCGGAATAACCACGTTCTATCTCACACACGTTTTGTAGTACTGAAAACGTTTAAAATACACCGGTATATACATGAGGCCATATCAAGGTTTCAGTGTTACAGTTGCGTGTACACCTAACCAGGCCGAGAATTAATTACAACAAAAGCGAGTGAACTAGCGACAAGACATTTACAAGGTACGACATAGTTTCACTCTAGAGTTTGGTTCTAGAAACATCACATAATCATAGACAAAAGTTTTCCACCAGTGGCGAAGGTCTCGAGGAGCTCAGTGTGCTCCCGATCCACTCGCCAGGGCGCTCTGGGTGGTCCGCGGTGGCTTATAATTTCTGCCCTCCGGGTTTCTCTTACACTCGAAGTCTCTATGTCCCATTTTCTTACAGTACCAACACTCGACCTTGCGCCCACTAAAGTCGACTCCTGGATGGTCTTTACCACATTTCTTGCAGTAGTAGTGGCATCCGAGCTTCCTGGTAGTCTCAGAAGGTGTAGGTCTCTGTGGCGCTTTCGGGCTGACAGATGGAGTGGTTTGGTTGGCACTAGGACCAGGATAGGTTCTACTCTTTGGGTTGCTGTAGCACTCGTAGTTCCGGTGGCCTTCTTTCTCACAGAATCGGCACACCACCTTCTGGCCTATACAGTCAACTCTCATGTGATCCTTGCCACACCGTTTACAATAGTAGTGGCGCTCACGCTTGGCGGTACCTCCAGGGCGAGGAAGTTTAGGCGGTCTGTTGGGCCTTCTAGCCTTCACTCTCTCTATCAGGGCTTGACGCCTATCAGTATTATTGGTTTCAGTGGGTTGTGGCGGGAGGGGTACCGTTGGTGGTAGTCCAAGCTGGACTTCCACTTGAAAGTGGACTGTCGCCATCGCACTCGCGACATTTGGAATGTCTCCTTCTGACTGAGCTCTTAGCCGATCCATGACAGCCGAGACAATCTCGGGGATGCTAGGCAGTCCCGGGCCTCTGTGCCCCTGACCAGTTTCTTGGTCATCGCCACCAGACATCTGAATTATAATTTGTCTATTCATTACTCGATAACTTACCAGATTACAGCCAAACATATTGGTGCGCCTCAAGGGCTAACACTTGCAAGCCAAAGGCGTTGCAAACACATAAATTCATTAAAGCGAAGACGTTTCGTACCTCACAACGTTTCCCATATTACCCAATCCTAGGCGCACTGTCGTAAATCCTATTATCTCGTCATCAGAGCGGTACTCCGCTCTGATACCACTTTTGTAATGACCCCAAAACCGGCCTAGGAGTTAGGGCCACTACACGCCGCGAGTCTACTACCTAACGTCGCAAGGCTCTAAGCAAACGAATCCCAAAACCGAATAAGAAACTTGGATAAATACCAAAAGAGTTTACAAGATCCAAATGCTTATAAGTCAAATACAAAGAGAGAGCCCCGAAGGCTACACAAAGTGCTAAAGCGTCCAAAGCGCAAGCAAACAAAGTCTAAAGACACATAAAATAACGAAGCTCCAGAAGGGGACGAGAAGAGAAGATCCCACGAGCTCAATCTGCAACAAAGTAAAGGGGTGAGCTAAACAGCCCAGCAAGCAGAAGACTTCCTCAAGGAAGCCCACTCAAAACAGAAGCAGAAGAATACTTATAAACAGAGAGGATAGCGGAGTCAATATAAATGGACAGAATGAAACCACAAAACAGAGGCAGAGCAGAACGGAATATCACTTCAAACACAGTCGGACTTTCAGATCAGAAACAGAAGAGTGGGACACTAGTAACCAGCTAACACAACAGAAGGACTCACATAATGTCCTATGGATCCGAAGATCCCACAACAGAAGCCGTAGAGACAGCTAACAGACCCGTCGGTCAAATAACATCCTAAGGGAGACCCTAAGGAGTATGAACAGAAGGAATTCCTGCGCAGCATGCTACGGGACAGCCCGACCCGACTATCCAAGGCTCAGAAGCAAAGTAACTAGGTCCCAAAACCAAAAGCTCACAAAACATATCTTAAGAGCATGGAAATGCATATAAACAGCATCAGAAGCTTGTACACAGATAGGGGAATCCAACCCCGCAAACGGAACTCAAAACGGAGCTAAAACGAAGAAGTTATGCTCAAAACAGTGGCATGTCCGAACTTGCGTCTGACCTTGCAAGTTCGGACAGAGGCCGAGAATCAGAAGTCACAGAAATGCCAAAGTCCGAACTTACGTCCGGACGTCGAAGTTCGGACGTAAGTCGAGACTCAGAAGCCAAAACAATCCTCGTGTCCGAACTTGCGTCCGACCTTGCAAGTTCGGACACACTTCGAAACTTTTACGGAGCCTCGTCCTCGCGTCAGGTCCGAACTTACATGTTCGGACCGATGTTCGGACACTCCAAAATCTTCAAAAACAAAACGCGCCCGATGACCTGTCCGAACTTACAAGTTCGGACAGACGTTCGGACAGTGCAAAACTGTCGAATTCCAGAAAGAACAGACGCGCAGAAACTCATCCAAAAACATCAGAAACTCACACAAAACTCATAGAATGGTAAATCAGTACCCTCGGGGGTTTATCCAATCAATTAACAACACAAAACGCGGAGAATTCGCACAAGCAACACACGAAATCAGATACGAAACAGATATTGGGTATCAAAAATTTTAGGATCAAAAATTTTGGGGTATCACTCAATTAGTACCCTCGGGGGTTGATCGTGGATTGGGACAATTTACAAACCGTGCATTCTCCCTCGCGACAGTTCTGTGCTCTCCCACTCTTCTTCTCCATTGCTGTGCTTCTGAGTTCATGTGGATCTTTGCTGCGTTTGTGGTCGGTTCTGCTGCTACTTCTGTTCAGATTCTTCCCCTCTGCAAATCAGGTAGGTTCGTTGGTGAATTCGGTAGTCTCTTTGCTGTTTTGGAGAAGCAGTTTTCTGATTTTGCATTCTGTTTTCGGGGGCTGTTCTCTGCAAATTCAGTGGCTGATTACGCTGTTCGGGGTTGCAGTGTGTCGGGTCTTCGCTCTGCTTCAGATTGGTGCAACCTTCTCTACAATTCGATGTAAGTGGGGGATGGAATCGGGGTTGTCTGCTCACCCTCGGGGACTGCTTTTAATATCTGTTTCGTATCTGATTTCGTGTGTTGCTTGTGCGAATTCTCCGCGTTTTGTGTTGTTAATTGATTGGATAAACCCCCGAGGGTACTGATTTACCATTCTATGAGTTTTGTGTGAGTTTCTGATGTTTTTGGATGAGTTTCTACGCGTCTGTTCTTTCTGGAATTCGACAGTTTTGCACTGTCCGAATGTCTGTCCGAACTTGTAAGTTCGGACAGGTCATCGGGCGCGTTTTGTTTTTGAAGATTTTGGAGTGTCTGAACATCGGTCCGAACATGTAAGTTCGGACCTGACGCGAGGACGAGCCTCCGTAAAAGTTTCGAAGTGTGTCCGAACTTGCAAGGTCGGACGCAAGTTCGGACACGAGGATTGTTTTGGCTTCTGAGTCTCGACTTACGTCCGAACTTCGACGTCCGGACGTAAGTTCGGACTTTGGCATTTCTGTGACTTCTGATTCTCGGCCTCTGTCCGAACTTGCAAGGTCGGACGCAAGTTCGGACATGCCACTGTTTTGAGCATAACTTCTTCGTTTTAGCTCCGTTTTGAGTTCCGTTTGCGGGGTTGGATTCCCCTATCTGTGTACAAGCTTCTGATGCTATTTATATGCATTTCCATGCTCTTAAGATCTGTTTTGTGAGCTTTTGATTTTGGGACCTAGTTACTTTGCTTCTGAGCCTTGGATAGTCGGGTCGGGCTGTCCCGTAGCATGCTACGCAGGAATTCCTTCTGTTCATACTCCTTAGGGTCTCCCTTAGGATGTTATTTGACCGACGAGTCTGTTAGTTGTCTCTACGGCTTCTGTTGTGGGATCTTCGGATACATAGGACATTATGTGAGTCCTTCTGTTGTGTTAGCTGGTTACTAGTGTCCCACTCTTTTGTTTCTGATCTGAAAGTCCGACTGTGTTTGAAGTGATATTCCGTTCTGCTCTGCCTCTATTTTGTGGTTTCATTCTGTCCATTTATATTGACTCCGCTATCCTCTCTGTTTATAAGTATTCTTCTGCTTTTGTTTTGAGTGGGCTTCCTTGAGGAAGTCTTCTGCTTGCTGGGCTGTTTAGCTCACCCCTTTACTTTGTTGCAGATTGAGCTCGTGGGATCTTCTCTTCTCGTCCCCTTCTGGAGCTTCGTTATTTTATGTGTCTTTAGACTTTGTTTGCTTGCGCTTTGGACGCTTTAGCACTTTGTGTAGCCTTCGGGCCTCTCTCTTTGTATTTGACTTATAAGCATTTGGATCTTGTAAACTCTTTTGGTATTTATCCAAGTTTCTTATTCGGTTTTGGGATTCGTTTGCTTAGAGCCTTGCGACGTTAGGTAGTAGACTCGCGGCGTGTAGCGGCCCTAACTCCTAGGCCGGTTTTGGGGTCTGTGAGCCTCGATTTTAAACCCTATCCTATGTGGATTAACTTGATTGGGATCTAAACGGATTTCAGGTCCACTTATAGCCTATGATTAACAACTATGTCATATAACAATAATTATTAAAACCTAAGCTAGCTCACTGGAACCTATTATGAGTCGCCACCTAATTTTAACCTAGATCAAATTAGGAGAGGAGAGTTCAGGTTCGGGGGCTTGATATTCGACTTAATTAGGGTTCAATTACTTTCATTACCCTTCCTAGGTCGTTTTTCCTCTACTTAGTTTATTTACGGCTTATTATGAGGCGTTTTAACCTAAGTGCGCGAGCTTCTGTTTTTTTGTGTTTTTTAGCATTTTTTGACAGAAAATGAAAATAAAATTAAAGATCCCTAAACTAGGGTTTCGGAGGCAGAATTAGGTCAAATTTTGTTTCCGTCCGTGGCTACGGACCCAATGTCCGAACCCACGGACCCTAGTTAACCTATGTGAACATAAAAGTCGAATTAAACAGAAAACACAATTTTGCAAGGTCCGGGGCCACGGACAGGATGTCCGTGGCCCCGGACATTATTTTAGAAAACCTAAATTTTGAATTTTTTTTAAAAAATCCCGCCACCGTCCGTGGGCGTCCGGGCTTACGGACAGGGAGTCCGGGACCCCGGACATGACGTCCGTGGGTGCGGACCGCCCTCGGACGGCGGCGTTGAGGCTGTTCCCGAAGGTGTTTTTGGCTCAAATTTTATGGGTGTGTAGCCTGAAAGATGTACAAGACGTTAGTGATTGAAAGTTTTCAATTTGAAATCGAATTTAATGCAAAACTTAACGAACAAGTTAGAAGGCAGAAACACAAACAAACCTTAATTCAGAAGCAAGGAAAAATCAATTCGGTTAGCAATTTCAACCAGAATTGTATTTTGACCAGAAGGGTTAGAGAATTTGGTTTTTACCCTGTTTTGATTTCGAAAACTTGTTGTTCCTTCACGTCGGGAATCTCTGAAAGCTTCGTTGGTGGCCGATCCGGTTCGGCTTTGACCCGAGCTTCTGACCTCTTCTTCCTTGTGTTGTTAAGCACGTTTTGGTTCTGTATTTGTGGTGTTTTGATGCTTGGAAGTTCAATGAGAGAAGAAAGAATGTGTTTTTGGTGATTTTGAGATGATTTCGGTAGAGTTTCAGTGTTTGGAGTGTTGAAAACGTGGGAGGCAAGTAGACAGCTGTGTTTTCTGACTATAGGGATCATCTACCTTGCACTAGGTCGTTTTTTGGAAGGCCTTTTATAGAAAGAGCATGGCCAAGTTGATAGAACAGAATTTTTATCTAAAACCTTGATTTTGTGCTCTAAGAGAATCTGATTTTTTAAAATATGTTGCAAGCTGATAAAAATTATGAAAATTTAACTGAAGGTAAAGGATGAATTTTAAGAATTTTAAGAGTTGGAATCGGGTTAATTTGATAAATAACCGATTAGATAAAAATCTCACAATCTGGAACCCCCATAATTCATAACTTATTATTGGAAAGTTGAAATAACGAAATTCCAACGGCACTAGTCTTTAATAATCATCCTCTATCTTGTGTTAAAATTTCATGACGTTTTGTTTTGATTTCGGTATTTTCCATAGGAGAGAGAAAATTGCAAAAATGATTGAATTTCTCTTTTAAATTTTGGGATAAGGTTCCAAATAAAATAATTTCAGGTTTATGACTGTATGTAGTCATGCTAACCATGTGACAATTTTATTTTAATTTTGGAAACCTTTTATTATTTCTATTTCGAGGTTATTTCATGTGTTAATTAAAGAAATTAGCTTATAATATGAATTAAAAGCTAAATTTCCAGAATAAATATTATCAGAAAATCATGAAATACCTTTCATAATGACTACGATATTTGGAATTGTTTGGTGATGATGTACAAGTCATATGAAAATAGAAAATCCCGAGAATGTCCCTGGAAAATCCTGCATTGGTGCACTTTGACCATTTTGCCCTTTGTAACATGTATGCCTTTGAGACTACTAGGGGGGTTGAAATTTTGGGTATAACAGATTGCCCCCCGTCAACTAGGCTTTGTAATGAAGATGAAAATACTAGTTGATGCTTGAGTGATACCCCAAAATTTTTGATCCTAAAAGACCTCGTATGCCGTTTGAAATCTAGTGGGTTGTGTCGAGCTATTCGAAGGCGCTGACTACCTAAAGGAGAAGGAGATGTTGTTGAACTATTCGAAGGCGCCAACTACCTGAAATGATATGTTGTTGAGGTATTCTAAGGCGCTGACTACCTAAAGTGATGAAAATGATGTCAAGCTATTCTAAGGCGTTGACTACCTAAAGTGATGAAAATGATGTCAAGCTATTCTAAAGCGTTGACTACCTAAAGTGATGAAAATGATGTCAAGCTATTCTAAAGCGTTGACTACCTAAAAATGGTGAAAATGATGAATGTTTTAATGGAAGCAGGTAACTAGGGTGAGTGGTGCTAGGTCTTACTACGAGCCTAAAGGGATGATTCTAGGTCTTATGACGAGCCTAAAGGTTGGATCTAGGTCTTATGTCGAGCCCAAAGTGAATGAATGTAAGAGAGGTCTTATGGGTGCCTGAAATGGTTGAATGTAGGGTAGGTCTTATGGGTGCCTAAGGTTGTTTTTTTTTGTGGTGATAGGACTTATGTGTGCCTAAGGTTTGGAGGTGAAACCCGTCCTAACTCGGTTGCTTATGGAGACCGGGACCCACCTAACTCGGTTGCTTATGGAAACCGAGATCCATCTAACTCAGTTGCTTATGGAGACTGAGATCCGTTCTGCTCGGTTGCTTATGGAGACCGAGACCCATTCTACTCGGTTGCTTATGGAGACCGAGACCCGTTCTACTCGGTTGCTTATGGAGACCGAGACCCATCTAACTCAGTTGCTTATGGAGACTGAGATCCATTCTACTCGGTTGCTTATGGAGACCGGGACCCGTCTAACTCAGTTACTTATGGAGACTGAGATCCATTCTACTCGGTTGCTTATGGAGACCGAGATCCGTCTAACTCAGTTGCTTATGGAGACTGAGATCCGTTCTACTCGGTTGCTTATGGAGACCGAGATCCGTTCTACTCTTAACTAGGCTAATTGAGGAATGCAATATGTTTGATGATGCAAAGATGTGAAGTATGTTTTATGCAAATGATTATGGCAAAAAGCAAATTGTCAAAGTTCCAAACATGGAAATGAAGAGGTTTACGTGGGTATTGCAAAATGAAATTGAAGTGCTTGAAAAGACTGAAAATTGTCCAAAGTAAGAAATTGCTAGAAATATGCCAAACATGGCCATGATGAGATTTATGAAACCGAAGTGTTTGATGGAAAATTGTCCAGGACAAGAAGTTGCTGAAAGAGGTGCCAAACGTGGCAGTGTTTGAAGAAAATTCTGTTTAGTGAAAAGGAAAGATAATTATCATTTCCTAACTATAGACTTCGGACTTGTAATTTATCTTCTACGAGATGAACATGCCGCCGGTGGGGTATGGTGTATGATGTGAAGGTAAGGGCTTATGTGGGCCTATGGTGTTTGATGTGCAGGGAAGGGCTTGTGTGGGCCTGTGTAGTGGAGGTGTGAAGGTAAGGGCTTATGTGGGCCAGTGTGGTGTATGAAGTGAAGGTAAGGGCTTGTGTGGGCCAGTGTGGTGTATGAAGTGAAGGTAAGGGCTTGTGTGGGCCTGAGGTGCTTGATGTGGTGGTAAGGGCTTATGTGTGCCTGAGGTGCTTGATGTGGTGGTAAGGGCTTATGTGTGCCTGTGGTGGGATGATGGTGGCGATGTTTGAGCTTTGGGTTCCAATTGGTGTTGTCATAGCAATTGTTGGAACCAACAATTGCCCCCAGTATTTTTCCTTTAAGACAATCTGAGCTAGAGTTCATGGCAATCGATCACTCCGATCGATTGCCCCCAGTATTTTCTTTGATCAAACGTGCGAACAAGTCTCGTCCTCACAGGGTTAAGGCTTTTGCTTTGATATGGTGCTTCCTAACCTACACACGATGTATTTGCAGTCATTTCTCGCTCATGGTCATAACTTCTAGACCATGTAATTCGATACTTAATGGATTTACGCATTTGATCTGTTACTTTCACGTGATTGGACACACAACTATCAAGTCGGAAGTCTTTAAAGCTTATAACGTGGCCATGGGGTGTGATGAAAGACAACGGGACCATGGAGGGATATTTTAGGTATGTGGAGCTACAAGGGTGACCAGAGCTGCAACTTGCACCCTCCCTCGGACTTGTCTTCTTTGCCTGAAGTCGTTTGGCTACTTCGTGATGACTTCGCTTATGAGCTTGGAACTTGGAACTTTTGGGTTGTTCCTTGCACCTTTTCCCTTTCTTCCAATTTTCGATTTCTTCGAGGCATTTTAGGTTTGCCTTTCTTTGAATCTCGTTTTCTTCGGGGTTCTTGTGTTTCCCGGTTTTGAACTTGGAGAGCTACATTTGATGTTAGCCCTTTGGATCCTGTGTCACTCTGGGACCATTTACGGATCGCTTCGTCATGCTGATAGCGGCACTGCTTCTTTGGACTGATGAGAATGTTATCTGAGACTCGGGCTCCTCGCTTCCTTTGGTCACCGGGTCGGACATTCATCATTTCCTGGGTTATTTTGTGGAGTTCATAATGTCGCAAATGGATATATGGAAGGCTCAGCGGGGGTGCCTAGGGTTTAATGTCAGGGTTTACAAGCTTTTGGCTATGTGGTGCTGTACCTAGGTGCTTCGTCATTCCTGATAGTTGTATATCCGTTCTTTGTTACTTTTCACAGGTCTAAGCATAAATTTACAAATTATATCCTTCGGTCGGAGTTATACCGTTTACCTCACCTTTGAATGTGGACTCACCGGAGTCGTGTAAAAATGACACGCTCGTTCACTCATGGTTTTTCCGCTCAAGACACTCTCGCGAATTTCACTCAAAGACTAGTTCACACGTTTAAACAAAATTCGAAGACAATGATTCTAAACTCAGATTGCCCCCAGTATTGATTTGGGGTTTGACAACAGTTGATGATGTAGAGTTTGGACCGCTTTGTGGATTGTTTTGGATGTTTTGTGACGGTGTTTGGACGGACATGTTCACCCTTTTGGAAGCAAAAAGACGACTCGTCTTGTTCTATTGCCAGAAGATGATTGTTTCATGTGCCTTTATCAGAAGACATACTCAAACCATTTTTTTTTTTGTTAGAGAAAAAGCATTTTATTACGAAACATTTTGTACATGACTTTCTTAAAGATGTGAAGGATGCAGAAGCTTTATTAATGGCAAATAAATTGAACAATACTGAGTACATACATCGAAAAGCTACTCAAAGTATACTAAAAAGGAAAACAAATGGAAACAAAATTCTAAAGTCTAAACTAAGAACTATGAATTTAAAGTGATTTCTAACAAAAACATTCTCCTAAATACCGCCGCATTGAAATCCCTGGTCAAAGAAGTCCTGGATCGTGTGCCTCAAAGCCTTGCAATCATCGGTGTCGTGACCGGGTAATTGGTGGTACTGGCAAAACTGACTTAGATTCCTTCCTTTCTGAGGGACCCCAGGCCGGGGGGTGAGAGGTTGTAGTATGTTTCGCTCCTGGAGCTTTTTAAAAGCCTGGCTCAACGGTTGGCCAATGTCTGTGAACTCTCTCTGACGGAGTTTCTTTCTAGGTGGCTCTGATGCTCCAATGGCCCAACCTGACTCTCTTAGCTGTCGAACGGTGTTTACCTCATGCTGCCTGGTTCTCTTTTGGATGCCTCTTTGGATGCAAGCTGCTGTCCTTGAACCATTCCCGGTGTTTTCTGAGTTCCCAAGCTTTAATTCTCCCTTATTGATCAATTCCTCTAGGACACCAACTTGTCCCATCAGCAAGTCGAAATTAGGAAAGTATGTGAATTTCAGCTTGTCATTGTATTGCTTCTGCATATTCTCGATTACCATTCGGATTTGCTCCTGTTCGTCCATCTTTGTGAGAATAGCGGCTGCTTTTGTCCTCCAACGCTTGACGAAGTCGGTCATTGATTCACCTTCTGTTTGTCGTGTGCTTGCAAGATCAGTCCTGGTGACTCCAAAACTTCTGGCGTACTCGAAATGATGCAGAAAAGCTTCACAGAGCTCCTCGTAGGTCTTGGTATTCATCCTTTGAGTTATGTACCAATGCTGAGGAATTTCATCAAGATAGCGAGCGAATACCTTGGCCTTCTGCATGTCGCTTAGCGAAAGAATGGACATTTCTCTGTCGAACATTGCCAAATGAAGCTGTGGGTCGGAGGAACCTTTGTATAGAGGAAGTGTTGGCAATTTCAACTTTGGAGGGAGATCAACCTTGGGATATAATCCAGTGGAGAAGTAGTCAAAACCGGCTGGCCTGGTGGCCCTCTCCATGCGCTCAATCTTTTTCAGCATCTCATTGAATTCTTCGGCTAACTGGGCATCCATGTTGATTAGATTTCCTCCCTCTGCCATACTTGAGATTTGGGCTTATCTGTTGGAAAACAAAAGTGACCTGAGCTAAAATTCTCGGCCACAAAGAAGTTTTAGGCTAAAACTTGTTGGGCTGCAAGAAAAGCATATGAGCTGGAATGTTTTGAAGATTGTGGGTAGGCACTAAGGCCCGAAATGAGTTGGAAGAGAGGCACATGGGCCGGAATGATTCATGAGCTGTGAAATGGAATTTGGGCCGAGTGATTTTGGTTGGGCTTAAAAGATGACACCTAGATCTAGGGTTCTGGGTTAGGGTCATGATAAGAAGTCTACCTAGACTAGAATGAGCCCTTGGGCCGGAATGGGTTTGGGGCTGAAGTAAAGCACATGAGCTGGAATGGTCCCTAAATCATAAATGGGCCTAACTTTCTTCGGGCCAGAGAAGATGGTTGCTAAGCCGAAAAAGATTTTATTTCCAGGGCTTGTGAGTTATTTCAAGTTCAGGTGGATTTCTTTTTTATGGGCCTAAAGCAAATTGGATAATTCAAATTGGGCCAGAAGAGAAATCACCTAAGTCTAGGCTTTTGGGCCGAGACCCAAACGACTCACATGTTAAACCAAACAGGGCTTCTGGGCCGCAAACAAATAGAGCTGTCAATTCGTGTTGGGCTAGGTTGATGTAGGAGAAGTTCCTATCAATCTCTAGGCTGGGTAGTGGGCCGATCACACAAGCAAACAAGGCCCACACAAATTCAACATGTCCTCACTAGACGTTTAAATTGAACCGGGTATGGATCGATCCGGAGAGGTGCTTGGGGCGCGGGCCCAGGTCACCACAAAGGAATAGGGCTTGCACGCTATTCTCTTTGGGCTTCCCCACTCCTTTCACATCACCTAAAGGTGTGCGTCTACGGTCGGGTCTTTGACTGACCAAACAAAGGGCTAGGTAAGGGCACTGTCAGGAAAACGCTTGGGGCTAAGGCCCAGGTATTAAGGGGGTGTGGTTAGACGACACCCTCCTCTTTTCCCCCGCTTATTCACATCACCTAAAAGGTGTGAGTCCCTGACAGGGGACCCTCAAACGGGTCCCGGGGTGAAATCGGTTTGTGTGGACCCTCGCTCTCATATGATGCAAAGGTGCAGAAAATTAAAGTGCGCATGAAAGTAAACAAACAGAGTAATAAAGCCATAAATAAACATTTTTGAGTTAAGCCCTCTTTCTTAAAATTAAACAAGTTAATATTAAGAAGTTTGTCCCCAGCAGAGTCGCCAGTCTGTGAGCCTCGATTTTAAACCCTATCCTATGTGGATTAACTTGATTGGGATCTAAACGGGTTTTAGGTCCACTTATAGCCTAAGATTAACAACTATGTCATATAACAATAATTATTAAAACCTAAGCTAGCTCACTGGAACCTATTATGAGTCGCCACCTAATTTTAACCTAGATCAAATTAGGAAAGGAGAGTTCGGGTTCGGGGGCTTGATATTCGACTTAATTAGGGTTCAATTACTTTCATTACCCTTCCTAGGTCGTTTTTCCTCTACTTAGTTTATTTACGGCTTATTACGAGGCGTTTTAACCTAAGTGCGCGAGCTTCTGTTTTTTTGTGTTTTTAGCATTTTTTGACAGAAAATTAAAATAAAATTAAAGATCCCTAAACTAGGGTTTCGGAGGCAGAATTAGGTCAAATTTTGTTTCCGTCCGTGGCTACGGACCCAATGTCCGAACCCACAGACCCTAGTTAACCTATGTGAACATAAAAGTCGAATTAAACAGAAAACACAATTTTGCAAGGTCCGGGGCCACGGACAGGATGTCCGTGGGCCCGGACATTATTTTAGAAAACCTAATTTTGAATTTTTTTTAAAAATCCCGCCACCGTCCGTGGGCGTCCGGGCTTACGGACAGGGAGTCCGGGACCCCGGACATGACGTCTGTGGGTGCGGACCGCCCTCGGACGGCGGCGTTGAGGCTGTTCCCGATGGTGTTTTTGGCTCAAATTTTATGGGTGTGTAGCCTGAAAGATGTACAAGACGTTAGTGATTGAAAGTTTTCAATTTGAAATCGAATTTAATGAGAAACTTAACGAACAAGTTAGAAGGCAGAAACACAAACAAACCTTAATTCAGAAGCAAGGAAAAATCAATTCGGTTAGCAATTTCAACCAGAATTGTATTTTGACCAGAAGGGTGAGTTAGGAATTTGGTTTTTACCCTGTTTTGATTTCGAAAACTTGTTGTTCCTTCACGTCGGGAATCTCTGAAAGCTTCGTTGGTGGCCGATCCGGTTCGACTTTGACCCGAGCTTCTGACCTCTTCTTCTTTGTGTTGTTAAGCACGTTTTGGTTCTGTATTTGTGGTGTTTTGATGCTTGGAAGTTCAATGAGAGAAGAAAGAATGTGTTTTTGGTGATTTTGAGATGATTTCGGTAGAGTTTCGGTGTTGGGAGTGTTGAAAACGTGGGAGGCAAGTAGACAGCTGTGTTTTCTGACTATAGGGATCATCTACCTTGCCCTAGGTCGTTTTTTGGAAGGCCTTTTATAGAAAGAGCATGGCCAAGTTGATAGAACAGAATTTTTATCTAAAACCTTGATTTTGTGCTCTAAGAGAATCTGATTTTTTAAAATATGTTGCAAGCTGATAAAAATTATGAAAATTTAACTGAAGGTAAAGGATGCATTTTAAGAATTTTAAGAGTTGGAATCGGGTTAATTTGATAAATAACCGATTAGATAAAAATCTCACAATCTGGAATCTCCCATAATTCATAACTTATTATTGGAAAGTTGAAATAACGAAATTCCAACGGCACTAGTCTTTAATAATCATCCTCTATCTTGTGTTAAAATTTCATGACGTTTTGTTTTGATTTCGGTATTTTCCATAGGAGAGAGAAAATTGCAAAAATGATTGAATTTCTCTTTTAAATTTTGGGATAAGGTTCCAAATAAAATAATTTCAGGTTTATGACTGTATGTAGTCATCCTAACCATGTGACAATTTTATTTTAATTTTGGAAACCTTTTATTATTTCTATTTCGAGGTTATTTCATGTGTTAATTAAAGAAATTAGCTTATAATATGAATTAAAAGCTAAATTTCCAGAATAAATATTATCAGAAAATCATGAAATACCTTTCGTAATGACTACGATATTTGGAATTGTTTGGTGATGATGTACAAGTCATATGAAAATAGTAAATCCCGAGAATGTCCCGGGAAAATCCTGCATTGGTGCACTTTGACCATTTTGCCCTTTGTAACATGTATGCCTTTGAGACTACTAGGGGGGTTGAAATTTTGGGTATAACAGGGTTGTTACAACTTTTTGTAACACCCCTCTCGGTAATAACGTAATAATCACTCACGTAGCATTAATAAACAACGTCTTACAGCGGAAGTCTCACATCAATTAAATCTCACTCGGGTGTCACATGCCATTACTCGCCCATACGAGTAAAGAAGCATAAGTAAATTAAATACGAAACAACACTGGTAATAAATACATAACCGCAGTGATGACGAGTTACAAACCTATACATCAATCTAAACCAACTGTAACTTTAACGACAAGTGAGCGTCTAGGTATTCCCAAAAGCATACAACGTTTTTTAACTCATTAACCTGTACTCATCCTAATACAACACTAAGTCTCGTGCGGTAATTAAAATCCTAACTACCCGGGTCCCGCTCTTCGGCTTCCGCGATAATCAACACCTGCAGCAATGCCATAAAGGCTCAGCGATAAACGCTGAGTATGCCGAGCCTGGACCCTATTGGTCACTTAATAGTCATGGTCGCCATTATTAGGTTCGTTACATGCTTTACCGGTGTGCAGGTATATAAAGCAGTAAACACATAGGCGGTAGAATAAACAGTTAAGGCAATCACTACAATTCACACACAACATCACACAACACAATATATAACACAACAATAATCAATAAACGAGTAGCCGTTGGTAACGGTCTGGTTGTTTAGTTAATCACACGACCCCCCGAGTCCTCATCACATCACATCACAATGTCAGTGTGAAATACCCCGAACTTAAATATAGTGATTAAGATTATTCTAATTCATATTTAAGGACATAATAACGCCTAAGTAATATTGGTAAGGAAAAATAAACCCAAAAGAAATGAAGAAACGCTTAAAAAGTGAAAAATGCTAAATAAGCGTTAAATAACCATAGGAGGTACGGGACCTCGGTTAAAGTATTATGTGGATTCATAAGGCTTAATAATTCCTAAATAATATAAGGGAACAATTCCCGAAGAAAACGGATCCATAAAATGGATTAAAACCACAAATGAACCTTAAAGCGCGTTTTTCGAGGAAACAGGGAAAATACGACGTTAAGCGGGTTAAATAGACCCGTAATAATTTTGGTCAACCAAATAGTCATTAATAAACATTAATGAAGGTCTAGAACCAATAAAATTAATTAAACGAGAAAATTCTGGAAAACGGGTCCCGGAAGTGAATAGTGCAAAAATTGGGAAGTTATGGAGATTAAATGTAATA
This sequence comes from Limonium bicolor, assembly GCA_023374045.1. Classification (NCBI taxonomy): domain Eukaryota; kingdom Viridiplantae; phylum Streptophyta; class Magnoliopsida; order Caryophyllales; family Plumbaginaceae; genus Limonium; species Limonium bicolor. Next base: position 73,503,234 of record CM041776.1, read on the forward strand.
AAGCAAAAATGTGACCCTCCTTTGTAATAGTGCAGCCGGTTCCTTAATTTTATAAGGGGACACGTTTTACTAGCCACACCTCTCTTCTATTTTCCCTCCTTATGTGCTAAGTGACAAGCAAATAAAGTAACAAAAAGTAAAAAGTAATATCTCTCCTACTCTCACCAGCCCTCTCTCACGTTCTCTGCACAGACTTCCTCTTCTTCCTCTTTTGTTCCCTGTAATGGAGATTTGAAGAATCCACACACAGCAGCTCACTTCCTTCTCATTTTTGAAACCCCAAATCACCTTCAAATGCTACAAAAATTATACCGTTGAATTCGTGTCGCTTTGGAGATCGTTCTACACCCTTCAAAAATCAAAAACCTCCAACTTCATTTTTAAGGGTATAATCGTTTTGGAGCTTAAGGAACACCATTTGAAGCTCCATCGTCTTCTTCATGTTCTAAGGTAAGAAAAGGGACCAAGTTCTTCTCTTTTCATCTTTTTCCTTGTAAAAATCCAAAACTCACGTGAAACACCACTACTCCATTGTTCAGCCGGTTTTGGCATTTCAAAGAGGAGCTGAAGCATTGTCATTTTTCTACTCAAAACTTCATTTAGAAGTTCAAGGTAAGACTCCTAAGAGTTTTAAATGATTTCTCACAAGTTAAGGTTTAATACGTGAGTTAGAAAATTTACTAGTTTTGGTGTGTGTGTGTGTATGCCTTGTTACATGGTGTAGCTTGGGCTAAATAGAATCAAGGAAGCAAAGTAACAAGAACAAAGAAGGAAGAGGAGCAAGAAAGGAGAAAGAGAGAAAAGAAAAGAGGAATCAAAACTCAAGGTAATGGAGTGCTCTGTGCAGATTTTTACTATTACATAGAAATAAGTATATTACCGTAGCAATGTTTAAGCTACTATAACAATAGGGGAGTAATGGGGTATATTAATGTGGATAGTATTTGTAGTTGGAAGCTTTTGAAAAACAAGTAAATAAAATGCTAAGTGTGAGTATAAGCTTGTGGTAAGTATTTAGAATGTGGTGTGATTAATGTATATATTGAGCAGGATGTAAACTGTGTGAGTGAGCAAATTAATGTGGTGAGAATGTTTAGGAGTATAGGGAACCTCTGTCAAATTTTGGTTAGGAGTCAAGAGACTAAAGTGCTGTTGCAGAAGAAAGAACATGGATATGTTCGGAGAAGAAATGTGGGGTTATTACCTTGGTTGTTAGGAGGAAGAGCGGTAGTAGAGCAGAACTAGAATGGAGCAATTTAAGTTGTTTAACTAAGTTGTGCTAGGTGAAGACCATGTAGCTGGTGGAAGAAAAGAGGAATGATCTGTAGCATCAGTTGAGGAAGAAAAAATCTTGTAGCAGTGGAAACCAACAGTGAAAAATATGTTAAGATAACAGAAGAGTATAGTGGTTGGATTAAGGAGGTTTGGTGTGTGGTCTAAATGGTGTAAAAACATCTTAGATTACATGTGGAAAGATTAGGAAAGGATTAAGTATGAATTAGGGGTTGAAAGGAGGCTTAAAAACAACATTTTAATGTGTAATAGGGATGGTCCGGGTTTACAAACCGGTACACAAACCCGAACCACCCCAAAAACGCACCAGAAACTCAAATCTGAGAGTGGTCTAGGTTTGTATCCCGGTACACCCGACCCGGACATAGTGAAAATTAGGTAGAAAACGAATTCAGCTTTGTTCCGGGTTTATATCCCCGGACACAAACCCGGACCACCCCAAAAAGTCACTAGAATGTGTTTTAATGCATTCTAATGATGGGGATTTGAATGGTAATGATATTATAACGTAATTAAGACTTGATTAAAGATGTTTAAGGGTCATTAAGGCCATGAACAAGCTTAGGAAGTAATTTTAAGTAAGTGACATAAGTAAAGGTATTTGGGTAATAAAGAGTTAGTAAGTATAAACCGGCAAACTTTAGAAAAGCAATAGTAATCGGTTAATTATAGTTAATTAACCGCTCGATGTAGAGCATATGTGATAGGGTTGATATAGTCAACATCGAAGAGGAGTCGGTGAGTCCAAAATCAACGGTGAAAGGTATGATTCTTCATGCTCTGTATCCTAACCTGGTTACCTCGATTTGTGTGCTTATTTGATCACCTAAATAAGATAATGCATGAATCGGACTTTATCGCACTTACTTGTGCTTGTTTATATTTTTGTTCTTTAGTATATTGTCTTGAACATCGTGTTATATAATTCATGAAATGAATGGATGAAGATGAAGAGTGTAGGTTGTCACCTTGGTAGGTATTGTGTAATGTATTGTACCTTGTATGATGTGTATGTGGAGTAATGGATTATTGTGTCGGCTTGGATGTGCGACTCCACTAATTCCTAACTACTAACTCCTAGCGTAAGTATTGAGTAAATTGGAATGAGTAGAAGTCCGATATAGTTTCGGCCACGCGTGAGGATGAGGAGACACAAGAGGGTGATCCGATCTAGCTTTTAAAAACTTTTCCACGGCCCAAAACCCCTTAAATGGGTTAGCATTCTGGATTAGTGAGCAGCCAAGTAAGGCCCAGTTGGTGGACGGTGTAGTCCCTGCCCGGAGGTCCTGACGACTTGACTTGAGTAAGTAGTAAGTAAGTATTGTATGAGTAATGGTCTTGGCTGGTGTAAGGTCTTGACCCGAGTAAAAGAGTAATCTCCACCCGATAACCCAGGTGGACAAAAGGAGCTAACAAGTATGTGAATGTATTGTGTATGCTTATTTCGGTGAAGGTAAGTATGATCAGTTGACTTGTATTGTCTTCCTGTAGGATGAAGGTGTATGTATGTATTCCTTGTGTAGTATTGTAGCATTCTGAATGAAAGCATGTATGTAAGTATGTATTGTAAAATGAACTGCATGTATTCTACCAAGTAGTCGGCGTACCCTCGCTAGTACGCGGGGTATGCGGAAGTCATGTGCAGCGTAAGCTGAGCCCTTAGGGGCAATGTTTTTATTGTACAGGTACCGGAAGACAGTAAGGTCATAGTAAGAGACGGCGGCTGCCTAGAATCATTAGGAATGAAATGTAGATAGTAGTGAATGGAATTGGGCTTGTAGCCTTGATGTAGAAGTGTACCAAAGGGTACACCATATGCATTTGAAATATGTAGTTTGTGAGGAATGGGTAGATGTAGACTCTTAAAGAGTATGTACAAACTTGAAGAAGATATGGTTGATTGTATTTATATTTGGATTTAGTAAACTCGGTAGTTGTTGTATTGTATTGAATGGAGGTAATGTAGTACTTGGTAGGTAATGGGAGTATGTATTGTAATGAGTAGTACTCGGCGTATTCCGCGTCCATCAAGACCGATGCTTTATGTAGTAGTAGGCCTCGTTAGTCACGTGGGTGCTAACGGTGGTTGTATCACCCCACGTTGTGTAAGTAGTATCCATTGTGTGAGTATGAGCGTAGAGTGAGGTTTGGACGGTAATGACGGTATTAGTGGTAGGGGTGTTCAAAAAGTGGTATCAGAAGCGAAGTATCGCTCTGACGACTGGAAATACCAAGTTTAGAATACCGAGTAGGAAATTAGAAGCTTAGGGCTAAGGGCTGAGTGATAGTGTTAGAGGTACACTCAGTTAGGACCTCGGTGAGTACCGGATACCTACAATATCTGGACCCGCCCTTCCACAAAACCCATGTATAATATTGGGAAAGAACGCCGGAGAGAAGGAAAGTCCTCTCATACTCGGGGGAAAAAAAAACCGACTGGCAGTTGTGAAAATCGACACATACGGAAAACAAGAACTGACATATAGTAGTTCCAGAATGGGGAAGTCCCGGAGATGGATCCCGGTGAAAAACAATACCCGCACTAATGGCGGGTTAAGAATGAGCACTCCAACCAAAGAGCGGGCTACAACTTACAACAGCAATGGGGCGACATCTAGCAGTCGCGAAACCTGGCTAGGTTAGCCAGCAGCAAGAAAAGAAGCACTAAGCGTGCGACAGAGCGGAAGCAGGAGCAGTAACGAAGCCGAGACACAAGTCTATATTTAAATAATACCCCCAATGGTATGCTAGCTGACTAAGGACATAGTCGGGAGTGGTTAACTCCAAAACTACAGCGCCATTGAGGTTACAATACCTGGCCAACATAGCTCAGACAGCTACAAGAACATCCACGGGATATAATCAGACGCAACTACAGAAGTAGTGCCTGAACAAGCTAAGGCTCAATAACCACGGTAAACCTGTGGGAACGAGCAACAAAGGGAAACACAAGGCGAATGAATAAGGATCTCCAAGGATTGGAGGAGTACCCTGATCAACGATAGCCATGTCAACATCACTGAGAAGTTACCTAAAGGACCGAGTATCCCAAACCTAGATCAATAAGATCAAGGGAAGAGTCAACAAGACTACCCAATGCAAATACGAGTGGAAACCATACCGTGACCGGTATACGTTTACCCGAAAACCACCAGTACCTCGCACTTGCCACTGCAAGTGCAGCAAGAACAGGAACATGTAGAGGAATCATAACACACCACAAGTACTCAGTAATGTACTGTGACTGCAAAAAAGCAACTACAGGATCACCCATCCTTAAACTGGGAGAATGGAAACTTGGAAAGGCCTGACGGCCGGACCATTGTACAAAGGACATACCAGTCCGCAAGAAGCTGGACTTGGTCAAGACCTCGAACATGGCTACGCATGAAGAACTTCTTTTAACACCGAACTACAATTTTAAAACTCAAAACTTTTCTTTCAAAACCACAACCCTTCTTTTAAAACCATGGATTTTTAAACCAAACCAACATAATTATGGTGAATATCATAGAATGATACAAGAGGAGTTGACAATAGAATACTTTACCTAGGCGTGTGACGAGCACTACGAGTGTACCTAAATAAGGGATGTGGGAAGACCGCACTCCGAAGGAGCTTTCGGGCCTGACAAATAGTCGGGTAAATGGTAACGTATCAATAAGGTACCCCATGTATGTATACAGGTAGTGCACGAAACACGGGAAGCAGTCAACTCCGTTCTACGGACCATGAGTAAGTTCAACCCAGAACAGCTGGACACATCAGACGATCAAGGAGAAGAAACTCAGCCAAGTAATTGGCATAAAAGAACTTAGAGAATCCATCTGAAGATGAGGAATGAGAATTAGGAAGCGCAAAGAGCACAGACTAATAATTATAGACATTGGACATGTCTCAAGATGTCAAACAAATACATGAGAGCTGGAAGGGATACCCAGCCTGAACACAGTAAGGCAAATGCCTAATGTGAACACAATGATGCACAACAAACGGGACAGAGCTCCCAAGAGCAATCACAAGATTACCACAAAGTATAATCCATCATTGGAGAGTATTTTAACCTAGTCTAAAACGCTAGGAGAAAGTACAACAGTCTACCCAAGAACGGGAGACGTTATAACCCTAAAGGGGATAGCTCAAATACAATAGCACAAGGCGGTATAGTGGACACGACATATCATAAACACTAGCCGGATGTAACGGCATAACCAACAACACCCAGGAGCAATCCTTGAAGGGTGTCTGAGTTGATAACAGTCGAACAAGGCGTCATGAAAAGTGCATGGGAACTAGAACGAACACCCGGCTAGGACACCGAAGGGATTTCGCCTAACGAGAAATACCCTAAATTACACAAAGGCACTGATTAGCACCAGATTGCCTAAAGGGCCTCCTATGAACGGAAGTGTGATATCACGACTTACCATGGAGCCCAGTAATACCTCCAACCTATGGGGTATACAAGGAGTGGAAACATGTATAAGCAGCTTGCAAAGAGCATAGCTTGTAGCAATAGGGCTCAGAAGCCATAAACCAACTACGTTATGTAAACTTAAAAGGTTGCAAAACCCACACCAAATACTAACAAGACTTGCAAAGGATATTGCCTCATACGACAAATAGATCGACAACTGAACCACCCAATCTGAGCTCAACACCATAAGTGGCTAGGAGTAATGGTTACCTCAGTGTCACTATCACTAGAGCATCAGTCTAGTATACAGTTGATGGAGTTTTGATTGATCTTCATGCCTTCTGTAGCAATGATAGCACAGAGGCATAAGAAACGTGATAATGCCAACAGTGGCCTAGTCCGCACTTGGACACTACGAGAAACCCGAGGGAAGACACCTCTTGCTAACCAAAGATCACCAATGCGGTGATGATGTGAACCCTTAGAAAAGGCTTCCATCTACCATAACGACAAATCTTGCGCAAATAGTTATTGCCAAGAGGAAATCGAGTAACAAAATGAGATTTCCAAACCACTACGCCTAAAAAAAGGCTTTGAGAGCAACAGTGACAACCGAAGAAGAGTCGGATGTGAACTGTAGAAGCACATCGCTTAAAGAGCATAGAGACTCGAAGGAGTATGTATACGCCATATGCAGTACATAAACAGATACTAACATAGTAACCTTGTCATGAGACTTATGAGTGGAGACAAACCTCTCAACAAGAACTTTCATTTATCAGTGATAAAATACTCTTCAATTATAGAACGGGACCAGAGATCCCGGTGATGTACATACAAGGTAAAACCGCACGGCTAGAGCCTATAACCAATGCTCAGCACTAGAGAGACCGTAATTGTCAAAAATAATCAAGGTGGATGCACATTAGACACCACGAATGACCAACGCTCAAGAGAGCTTATAACCCGGTAAATCACTTCATCCTTGGTCAACCAAGACACTGGGGAAATTGCACCATAAATGATAAAGGAATGTGAGGTAAGTTAACCTACACATGAAACCTAAACTGAAATAAAACTTCTCCACATTGGGAAGATAATAACATTACGGTATGATACGACAACCGTCATACACACGAACGTAAGAAACCCTCGATGTATTCACACCATAAGGAAATGGTGCCAACGACAATGGCAATGAGTAAAGACAAGTTACCACAGTAACAGAGACCGTAAAAACGATGTTATATTAAAGAGTAAGAGTATGGTGCGCAACAAGCGACCGCCATGAGGAAGTAGTTAGTCAATGACATGGAGTATAAGTATGAGAAGACAGGCAGAAGTATTCATTCCTATTGCGATCACATTAGTGATTTACTGCCAAGCGTTTACGCCTCTGCACTCTGTATGACTGAGTGTTTTGGTATTGCACTTGTGCAGCTAATGATCTAATGGGATAGCTAGGAATATGGAAAATGTAAACCGTAGTAAACCCTTCTTTTCACCAACGAGCATGGCATAAGCCAGTTAAGCAAGTTTAGCAACAAACCGTGTGGCCTAAGGCCAAAGAAGCACGATGAGTGTAAAACACACTAACGATCACAAGATATGAATTCCGATGGAATAAAAAGTGAAAAGAGACTTAAGAAAGTCACTAGAACTGACGCATAGAAAATGCAAGGTCATACAAGTAAAGAACACTTGTACTGAACCAGAAGAACTGGTGTAATTCAGAAGCTGTTGACAACAGAGGAAGCACTACAACTAGGTAGTGACTTAACCTCGGCCGACAATAAGTCGGAGGAACTTAGCGAATAATCGTGGGAGTACGAATAGTATGTATAATAGAGTGCCAGAGAGCTGGTTATAAATCTAAACCTCAATGAGTTCAAGCACGGTAAAAGAATACCACACTTGTTTAATAAACCTTATTCCCACAATAGAGGGATAAAAAGGCGATGAGTAGAACATTTGGAATAACCAAAGAGCAATTAAGTACTAAGATTATTAGGGTCACGTAGCAGAAGCTAGTGGGCCCTAGCTTAGAGGTTTAGTATACCCAGTAAGTATGAAAGAATGGCTATCAATGCCTTGAAGCCTAATAGGCTAGAACCGAATTGGTTATGAGTTAAATAAACTCATATAGGAATTCATGGTGCAAGGACTAAACCATTAGTATGGTTAAGACCCTTTGACCATAGTACAATATATAATAGACCGTAGAGAAGCTAAAATGCTTCAGAATGCCCGAATTGAGTGAACCAATGTTCAATAATAACATATGGTAGATTACGTGGGCGTAATCCCTTTTAAGGGGGGTAGAGCGAAAACCGCTTAACGTAAGTTTCATGAATAAAACACATAAACTATAATGTGCATAGCACAAATGAGAATCGATTTGATGATTGGTACTTATGTTAAATAAACATACGTATTCATTCAAATTGTAATTGTGGTAGTTAGGCACGAGAGATGCAAATACCATAACATGAGTCGGTATAAAACCGATGTAGAACCTAGAGGAAATCGAGTTCCCTGGGTAATAGTTTTGAGGAATTGAGAATGAGTAGTGGACGGAGCTCCACAAGTATTGTATCCTTTAAAGAGGTAGTACGAAACGAGTGAGAGTAGCTGATGAATGAAGTCCATGAGTAGTGTATTCGTAGGTAAGTCATCGGAAGTAAATTGAGGACGACTGAATTTCATAAGTATTGTATTCCTTAGTTAGAATATTTGAGATGATGGAGAGTAGTGGATGAAAGTAGCAAAAGTCGATGAAATGAGCACGTAGTCATTGAATTTCGAAGTAAAGTATTTGAAGTAGAGTGAGGAGGATTGATGGATCGAATTCCATCTTTTGAAGATGTATGAAATTATAATCATGACTAGGAAGAGTAAAAAGATAGAAAATGGACATAACCAAATTATTTGGTAGTTTGAAACTGATGTGGGAAGTCAAACTTTATCCTGATCAGATCAAGGGAAACCGAACACAAATTGGGGTGGAAAGATAGTTCAACACTGATGCTGATCACATCAGGGTCGAATGGTTCTTGAAGCTCCCCTCAAGTGGTCACAAGAATCACGCTTAGGATAGAAGAAATGAATATAAATTGGAAGTTGGATATGTGGTGTTTTAGAGAGATTTCTAATTAGTAGTTGTGAAAGGATTTTTCCTTAGACTTAAGAATGAGGATTTGTTAGAAGCTTATACCAGAGAAGATAGTAGTGTATCATGTTGTATTATTCAAAGGGCAGCGGAACATAGAGGAGTCCTGTGTCAAGGTGACCGGAGTGCCTGCGGGATTGTAATGTGTATTGCATTGCTTTGGGGATAGCTTTGCACTGTACGTATGTATAAACCTTGTAATGTGGAAACAGATGGTTGGATGTAATACGGATAGGAGTAATTATTGTACATTGGTATGGTATGGTATGTAGAGACCTTGAGTAATGGATTTGGGAATTCATAAGGAGGAAGAATGTATGACTTTGGCATTTGACATGTAGGAATGAGCAAGTATCGTAATCCTATAACCTTGAGCAACTTTGAGGGCAAAGTTTCTTAAGGGGGGTAGATTTAAATACCCCGAACTTAAATATAGTGATTAAAATTATTCTAATACGTATTTAAGGACCTAATAACGCCTAAGTAATATTGGTAAGGAAAAATAAACCCAAAAGAAATGAAGAAACGCTTAAAAAGCGAAAAACGCTAAATAAGCGTTAAATAACCATAGGAGGTACGGGACCTCGGTTAGAGTATTATGTGGATTCCTAAGGCTTAATAATGCCTAAATAATATAAGGGAACAATTCCCGAAGAAAACGGATCCATAAAATGGATTAAACCCACAAATGAACCTTAAAGCACGTTTTTCGTGGAAACCGGGAAAACGCGACTTTAAGCTGGTTAAATAGACCCGTAATAATTTTGGTCTACCAAATAGTCATTAATAAACATTAATAAAGGTCTAGAACCAATAAAATTAATTAAACGAGAAAATTCCGGAAAACGGGTCCCGAAAGTGAATGTGCAAAAATTGGGAAGTTATGGGGTGTAAATGTAATAAGGCAAAAATGTGACCCTCCTTTGTAATAGTGCAGCCGGTTCCTTAATTTGATAATGGGGCACGTTTTACTAGCCACACCTCTCTTCTATTTTCCCTCCTTATGTGCTAAGTGACAAACAAATAAAGTAACAAAAAGTAAAAAGTAATCTCTCTCCTACTCTCACCAGCCCTCTCTTACGTTCTCTGGCCAGACTCCCTCTTCTTCCTCTTTTGTTCCCAGTAATGGCGATTTGAAGAATCCACACAGCAGCCCACTTCCTTCTCATTTTTGAAACCCCAAATCACCTCCAAATACTACAAAAACAATACCGTTGAATTCGTGTCGCTTTGGAGATCGTTCTACACCCTTCAAAAATCAAAAACCTCCAACTTCATTTTTAAGGGTATAATCGTTTTGGAGCTTAAGGAACACCATTTGAAGCTCCATCCTCTTCTTCATGTTCTAAGGTAAGAAAAGGGACCAAGTTCTTCTCTTTTCATCTTTTTCCTTGTAAAAATCCAAAACTAGCGTGAAACACCACTACTCCATTGTTCAGCCGGTTTTGGCATTTCAAAGAGGAGCTGAAGAATTGTCATTTTTCTACTTAAAACTTCATTTAGAAGTTCAAGGTAAGACTTCCTAAGAGTTTTAAATGATTTCTCACAAGTTAGGGTTTAATACGTGAGTTAGAAAATATACTAGTTTTGGTGTGTGTGTGTGTGTGTGTGTGTGTGTGTGTGTGTGTGTGTGTGTGTGTGTGTGTGTGTGTGTGTGTGTGTGTGTGTGTGTGTGTGTGTGTGTGTGTGTGTGTGTATGCCTTGTTACATGGTGTAGCTTGACCTAAATAGAATCAAGAAATCAAAGAAACAAGAACAAAGAAGGAAGAGGAGCAAGAAAGGAGAAAGAGAGAAAAGAAAAGAGGAATCAAAAGTCAAGGTAATGGAGTGCTCTGTGCAGATTTTTACTGTTACATAGAAATAAGTATATTACCGTAGCAATGTTTAAGCTACTGTAACAGTAGGGGGTAATGGGGTATATTAATGTGGATAGTATTTGTAGTTGGAAGCTTTTGGAAACAAGTAAATAAAATGCTAAGTGTGAGTATAAGCTTGTGGCAAGTATTTAGAATGTGGTGTGATTAATGTATATATTGAGCAGGATGTAAACTGTGTGAGTGAGCAAATTAATGTGGTGAGAATTTTTAGGAATGTAGGGAACCTCTATCAAATTTTGGTTAGGAGTTAAGAGACTTAAGTGTTGTTGCAGAAGAAAGAACATGGATATGTTCAGAGAAGAAAATGTGGGGTTATTACCTTGGTTTGTATTTAGGAGGAAGAGATGTAGTAGAGCAGAACTAGAATGGAGCAATTTAAGTTGTTTAACTAAGTTGTGCTAGGTGAAGAACCATGTAGCTACGTGGGAAGAAAAGAGGAATGATCTGTAGCATCAGTTGAGGAAGAAAAATCTGTAGCAGTGGGAAACCAACAGTGAAAAATATGTTAAGATAACAGAGCAGTATAGTGGTTGGATTAAGGAGGTCTAGTGTGCCTAAATGGTGTAAAAACATGTTAGATTACATGTGGAAAGATTAGGAAAGGATTAAGTATGAATTAGGGGTTGAAAGGAGGCTTAAAAACAACATTTTAATGTGTAACAGGGATGGTCCGGGTTTACAAACCGGTACACAAACCCGGACCACCCCAAAAACGCACCAGAAACTCAAATCTGAGAGTGGTCCGGGTTTGTATCCCGGTACACAAACCCGGACCATAGTGAAAATTAGGCAGAAAACGAATTCAGCTTTGGTCCGGGTTTGTATCCCCAGACACAAACCCTAACCACCCCAAAAAGTCACTAGAATGTGTTTTAATGCATTCTAATGATGGGGATTTGAATGGTAAAGATATTATAAGGTAATTAAGACATGATTAATGATGTTTAAGGGTCATTAAGGCCATGAACAAGCTTTGGAAGTAATTTTAAGTAAGTGACATAAGTAAAGGTATTTGGGTAACAAAGAGTTAGTAAGTATAAACCGGGAAACTTTAGAAAAGCAATAAGTAAAGTTAATTATAGTTAATTAACCGCTCGATCGCATGTATGTGATAGGGTTGATTACTCAAACACCGAAGAGGAGTCGGTGAGTGCAAAATCAACGGTGAAAGGTATGATTTCTTCATGCTTTGTATCCTAACCTGGTTACCTCGATTTGTGTGCTTATTTGATCACCTAAATAAGATAATGCATGAATCGGACTTTATCGCACTTACTTGTGCTTGTTTTATATTGTTCTTGATATATTGTCTTGAACATCTAGTTTATATAATTCATGAAATGAATGGATGAAGATGAAGTGTGTATGTACCTTGTAGTGTACTTGTGTAATGTATTTTACCTTGTATGTATGTGTATGTGAGTAATGGATTATTGTGTGGCTTGGATGTGTGACTTCCACTAATTCCTAACTACCTAACTCCTATTGTAAGTATTGAGTAAATTGGAATGAGTAGAAGTCCGATAAAGTTTCGGCTACGCGTGAGGATGAGGAGACACAAGAGGTTGGATCCGATTCCTGGCTTTTACTCTTTTCCAAGGCCCAAACCCCTTAAATGGGTAGCATCCTGGATTAGTGAGCCACAGTAAAGCCCGGTGGTGGGACGGTGTAGTCCCTGCCCGGTGGTCCCGACGACTTGACTTGAGTAAGTAGTAAGTAAGTAAGTAAGTATTGGATGAGTAATGGTCTTGGCTGGTGTAAGTCATTGACCCCGAGTAAAAGAGTAATCTCCACCCGATTAACCCGGGTGGACAAAAGGAGCTAACAAGTATTGTGAATGTATTGTGTATGCGTATTTCGGTGAAGGTAAGTATGTATCGGTTGACTTGCATTGTCTTCCTTGTATGAATTGAAGTGTATGTATGTATTCCTTGTGTAGTATTGTAGCATTGTGAATGAAAGCATGTATGTATGTATGTATTGTAAAATGAACTACATGTATTCGACCTAAGTAGTCGGCGTACCCTCGCTAGTATGCGGGGTATGTTGAAGTCATATGCAGCGTAAGCTGAGCCCCTAGGGGTGATGTTTTTATTGTACAGGTACCGAAGCAGTTAAGGTCACAGTAAGAGACCGGCGGATATGCCTAGATCATTAGGAATGAAATGTAGATAGTAGTGAATGGAATTGGGCTTGTAGCCTTGATGTAGATGTGTACCAAGGGGTACACCATATGCATTGGAAATATGTAGTTTGTGAGGAATGGGTAGATGTAGACTCTTAAAGAGTATGTACAAACTTGAAAGAATTGTTGTATTGTATTTGTATTTGGATCTTAGTAAACTCGGTATGTTGTATTGTAATTATGGAGTATTGTAGTACTTGGTAGGTAATGGGAGTATGTATTGTAATTGTGTAGTACTCGGATATTCCGGTCCATCAGATCGATGCTGTATGTAGTAGTAAGCCTCGTTAGTCATGTGGGGGCTAACGGCGTTGTATCACCCGCCGTTGTGTAAGTATGTATCCGCTGTGTGAGTATGGGAGTATGAGGAGTTTGGACGGTAATGACGGTATTAGCGGTAGGGGTGTTACACAGTGGGTGTCAAGTTAGGACAACCCGAATTATGTATTTTATTATGGACAGTCGTCCTAGTGGCACCAACAGTAGTGCGGCCAAAGATATAAGATCTCGGGTCTTCCTCTTTGCCTAAAAGGCGTCATTTAGTTTGTGGCCAATGGCCGAGTATCAAATAATGATATAACCTGACCAACGATCTATGTAGGCTCGTGGCATCATTAGAGTCTAATCCCGATCCGAGAAAAATACTCCAGAGATCTCTCCGCGTAGCCAGTTAGTCCGTGACTAACCTGGACTTATTCTCCTCCACCAATGTTCAATTATGTGTTTAATTAGTTAGTCAAATACCGAAGGTATAATTTTTGTTAGAAAGAGTTCACATATCACTTGCCGCCCTAAGGGTCTTACGCATGCCTAGAAGTCATCTAGGTCATATACATGTTAGAGTCGTGCTCTAGAGACCGACAATGTCGTGTCCTATACCTAAGTAATTTACTTATGATAATACATACTTATTTATAACATCAGGTGTGTTATGTTAAGTAACCACAATCACATCACATTAAACGTATATGAGTTTTATATAAGTCGATCTATAGTCGACGTATTATTAGTCCCGAAGGACGTTCGAGCGCAATTAATGATGCGGGAATTTAAACAGATACACATCAGATAACATAAACACCATACATACACACATACATGCATCACACTCATTATACAGCACACATATCTGAGCCCGAGGAAGTCCTCATGACATCTTGGATCAGACCCCTTTACATACTATTCACCAAGACCTAGGTTGCGTAGTAGACCACTAGCTCGTCGAGCACCTTCGTCGGTGATACGGTTTAAACATCAAACACAACATAAGTCAATCCACATGACTTATTTAAGCTCGGTAAATCCGAACAACACAAATAATCCCGACATTTCATCCCCGGATTTCAACATTTAATTGTTAAAGTGTCGTATACGAGCTCGTCAGTCGTAATACGTATTAATTACCAATGCCCGGGTTTATTTAAATGAGTCGGTTATAAAAACGTCTTAGTTGTAGCGTTTTTAAACATTAGGATTAATTCCTTATTTTTACGCGTATACGAATATATATTCGCGTTTATACTTATGTATTGTTTTAACCGTTCCGGTTAGGTATACGAATACACAATTATAATATATAGTTGCATGTATTCATGCAACGTTAATTCGCATCGTATTATGCTTAGACACTAATGTTTTATGGTATTAATATTTAACCATTTAATATTGTACCATATATTATACATCTTTTTATTCATCTTAGTAAACCATACTTTAATTTGTCAATGTATGACTTATAGTATATAGTTATACTAATGTCATTACACTTGTCATTTATTATTACATGACATTAAAACCATATTGTAAATACTTACATATATTTTCGGTTTTGCATACATATATATTTATATATATATATACATATTATTTTCGACTTTATATGCATATGTATATATATTGTTATTATTTGATCTTAATCATATACTATATAGTTGCATGTATACATGCACTATATTATATAATTTCCAACTACACTATATACTTATGTGCATATTTTTATTTTATGCTTGCGCATTCATGTATATTCACTTATACATTAATATTTCATGAGTTATACCTTATATCATATGTTACATTATTATCATCTTATGTAAGATGATTATTTCCATTTGTTGCATTATTTTATGCAATTTATATTAAGAACTTTTCTTAGAATTATGTAACATTTCATTACATATATTATAGTTTCATAAGGTTTATTTTAATACTAACCTTAGTTTATAAATTCCATTTCTCCATTAATTGTCACATTATTTCATGTGAATATTATTAATGATAATTATTTCATGTAATCACATTATATCTATAGTATTTTTATCATTGTAAACTATAGTTTATAAATTCATTTCTTGCATGTTACACATGCGGTAATAACATATAGTTAAATAAACCATGTTTTGACCACTTAAAATCATACAATATTACACTTATAACTTATACTATATGATATGATATTTTTTTATATATCATTTAACATTATAACGTATAGTTTTTTAAAAACTATTTTTAATGGCCGTAAGGCATATGTGTTATATACTTATCAATTCTTCATTTCCCACATTTAAACTTTATAACATATTATAACCTATAGTTTCAAATAAAACTATATTATTGCTGATAGGCACATAGGTTATATTTATTTTCTTTTCAATTCCCATACTTTCTAATTGTTACAATTACACCACTTATTTTATAACACATTATATACACCATAAGTTTTATCATTTAAACTTAATAATATGTATATTATATAGTTTTAAAATTTCAAAAATAATAACAGACCATAGGTTCTGTTTTTGTTTTAATTTTCAACTTTACATATTTACACCTTTACCACAAATCTTATAATATCTTTACATAACATATATTATACCATCCAATCATTATGATAATTATAACATATAGTTTCTATATGTTACATTGTTTTTTCAATATTACCGAACAGACCATCGGTCTGTTTGGTTTAGTTTCCAGCACCATATATTTTCTTTATTTGCACACTTACCCCACATATTATATAATGTTACATATAGGTTATATTATATTGTTTTAGCATTTATAATTTGTATAACCTATAGTTTTATATTTCATTGTTTTCAAACAGACCCATAATCGGTTTTAACTTCTGTTTTCCGCCCCAAATTTCTTTTATTTACACATTAGCCACACCTTATATAATATGCTTTGTAAATTGTCACAAAACTATATATTATACACTTTTACTAATATAACCATTTATTTTACTCTAAAAATTCCCAAACTTTATATTAATGATATAAACTATAGTATTAACCATATTGACCCATAAATTTCAGTAATTACCATTTTTATCCCCATAAATTTTATAACTTCAATATTTAGTTTAATATGTTACCATAAGTTCATAAATTAATCTCTTATGTTATAAATTTTGGTCAAGGCTTTTAACTTGGTCAATGTTGACCCATAATATACTAGTTTGACAATAGATTTACTTAATTACACGGTTTTGACCCCACCTTTTCTAAAATTACTTTTTTGACCCCAAATTTTAATAAGCTTTATAAAATTCATGAAATAAGTTTTTAATATTTAGTTTTTGGCCTTAATTAATATTAAGCCTCTAAAATTCATTATAATTACAAAATAACCCCAAGTAATATGGTAATGTTTATTTTTATTTTAAATTCATTTTTAACTTAATATAACAATAAATTAAATGGCCTAAAAATGCATGGCCTTATTACAATAATTATCATAGAATAAAATTACACATAAATGTCATAAAAACTATATTGTTTACGGCTTTAGTATAGTTTTCCTTTAATGTTTCCTAAAATCATTTAATTAATTCCTATGACATTATATGTCATCTAAACCTTATATTATCAACTAAAAATGTTATACAACCTTATAATATATTTAAGTCATTTAAGACCATGTTTGGTCTCGGCTTTTATTTCCAAATAGCCTAATGACATAAAAACTATATAGTAAAGGTGTTAAGCATACTTACATGGTTTTCAAGCAATCCAAACCAGCCTAAGTCTCCAAATGCTCACGGCTGATTTTATAAAATTCTTAAATTAGTTTCCAAACATAAACTAACACTTCAGCTTAATTAATATAGCATTTAATGATAGATTTTCCTTACTTTGCTATGTTTATGCTTAAACTTCTTCTCTTCATTTTTGTTGTAGAATTTCCCCATGGTAACAACATCATGCGACAACATTATATGCATTAAAACAACATTGTATTAGTCTTATAATATAAGGGTAATTAAGGATGATTTAAGCTTAGCAAAAGCTTGACATTTACCTTGGTAAGGTGCTGTCCCTAATGGTTGTTCATGCCTGATTTTTCATGGGCAAATCAAGGTGTTAAACACCATCCAAAACATAGTATAAACCGGTAGAAACAAGGCAAAGCAAGGAAGGATTTTCCATACCGAAATGACATAAAATGAGTTCCCTTGGCTTGGATCTCGTTTGTTCTTGAATGTATTGTTATGTAGACTGAATAAGCATGTAGAAATGGTAAAAATAAGCTAAAGGAAGCAAGGAATAAAACCGGCAAAGGAGAAGAAAGAAATAGAGTAGATTAAAGCATGATTTTCACCTTAGAAAGTAGCCTAGATTTCCTTCCCTTCCTCCTTGAGTACCAGCCAAGTAACACCTCTACTTCAAGCTTAGATTTACTCCCAATGGCTGGTGGAAAATAGGAATGAGTTAGCTTGATGGAAAGAGGGAAGAAAGATGAAGAAAATGAGCTCACATATGGCTTGAGATCTTACCTAGATCAAAAGAAATTCACCATGGAAGGTGGGAGCATACTCAAGGTGAAGAAACAGCAGAAGAGAGGGTTTGTATGTTGGTAGTCTCGGCTGGGTGGAAGTGAGCATGAAAAAGAAGGATTTTAGCTTATAAAGAATTATGTCATTTTTGGTCAAAAGTCAAGTATGACTCACAAGGCTGTCTAGATATTTGTTGGAGGTTTCCTATGGCTTAAGAAAGCTCATTTGGCTGACGGTAATAAGTAGTCAAGGTAAGAGAATTTTATCTTGACTTGGTTACTTATAATGTGTAGCGTAAATGCATTTCCTTAGGAATTCTCCATGCTGAGTCATTACTAGATAAAGTATGTTGGGTTTAGTTTATTAATGGATAAGAATGGTCAGATAGGCAGACGACATTGATAAGGCAAGGTGGAATGGTAAACTTATTTAGTTAATGTCACAAAATAGGTAGTTATCTTTACTTTATTAAAGCTAGTTTAATGAGTCACATATTGTAACACCCCATCTCATAAATCCATTCTCAACTCATAAACCTCCAACCAAGTACATTAACAACACAGCGGAAAACTTACAACAATTGGTGTTACCGCCGTCAGCCACCCACGTGACTAACTAGGCATACTAAATACTCCAAGATCTAGCTACGGTCTAATGGACCCGAATATACCGAACATTAGTATACTAAAATCTTAACCAAATACATGTTCTTAATCCAAGTATCTCATATCCTAATAAATCATACTAACAACTCATCCATTTACTAAACGAGTGTACATGCACAACTCGTGTAACAAAAGTAAAACAACCCGAAGTACTACTACCCGATCCTACTCTCAGGACGATCGTCTTCTATCGTTCACCTGCAAAATTTAAACAGCAACCCCCGAGGGGGTCAACACCTTTGCTGGTACGATTCTCTTATAGCCCCCAAGCTAACGGGGCAACGACGACTAATTGTCAATAGCATGAAGTTGATTAGATGCACAACATAAATAAGAAGTGCAATAAACAACAAGCCACATATGAACAAACATGGTTCAAACACAATGAATGAAATACCCCAAACTTAGATATGGTGTTTAAGTGATAAACTAAGATATAAGAAGGCTAAATAATGCCTTAGAAACATTAAGAAACCATTTTAATCAAAGAAAACATAAGGAAACACCAAAAGAGCAGTTTAGACAAAAACGTGCTCTAAGCTTGGAGAGACTTGGGTGAGCACCCAAATATCATTCTAAGACCTTGGTAATATCCTAATGGTCATTTTAAGCCAGTTACCAAAGAAAACCAAGCTCAAAAACAAGTTAAAACACAAATTGTGCTTTAAGGACTCTTAAAGCACATTTTTGAAAAAATTGTGTTAGAAGGGGGTTTTAAGTGGCTAAATGCCCATTATTACTCCTTAATTAACTTTTGTACTAATTAGTATAGCATTAGGAAGTCTAAATCAATGGGAAATCAAAAATTTCACAAATATGTGCACTAATTTGTGAATAGTAACCAAATAGTTCCTAGTTTAGTCTTTAATCAATTAAGTCTAATTAATTGGTCAAAACAAGACCATGACTAGCTTAATTAAAGGGGGGTGGCCGGTTTTTAAGGTGATGATTCACCATATGAGCAAATAAGAAAAGAAAATAAGAGGTAAAGTAAAACTACTATTTGCTTTTAACATAAATATCCTACCTTTACTTACCATTCTCCTCACCTCTTCATTATCTCTTTTTCCCACAAGTTTTGTGCTGCTCCACTCTTCTTCTTCTACGTGAAACTCAACCTCCATGCTAGCTCTACCTTGCTTTGGCCATAGCTCACTCATTTTAGCTCCAAAACCAAAACAAAACACATATTCTTCTTAGTTAGCTCAAGCTCCTTCTTCCTATCTTTTCAAAACTTCAAGAGCCTCATTTTGGAGCCAAGGCAAACCTCCATTAGAGGAGGGAACTCAAGCTTGGAGACTCCATTAGCTTCTCCATTCTCTTAAGGTAAATAATATACAAGAAAAATTAAGTTCCCGCCATTTCTTCACATGTCCGAAAATTATCACTCACGGGGCTTCATTGTTATCCTTTGTTCTAGCTTGTTTTCTACTCTCCAAAGGATAAAGGAGGTCCTTCTTGCTTCATATCCAAGCTTATCTTGAGAAACCATGGTAAAATAATCAATTTAATACCTTAAAACACATTTTTAACCTAGGTTTTTATTCCTTAAGGTTAGTGTGTTGTTTAGTACTCATTGAAGTCATTGAATGTTGGTTAGAACATTGGCAAGGAGAACTTGGTTGGTGACCGAGATTGTTCAAGGAAAAGTCTAAGGAGGAAAGTTTGTGAGCTTGTAAAAGAACAAGGTAAATTACTTACCTTAAGGTGTTTTATTGTTTAAGGGAATGGGATTTAGATATGTGATGAGTTTAGTGTAGAGTTTAAACTGGGGGAAAGGGGTTATAAACCTAGGAGAAAGAACAATGATTATACTTGTGAACTTCTGACTAAGGAGCAAATGAGAAAAGGAAATAGTTTAAGAATGTCAAGGTGAATTATAAGAACATTTAAATTGCAATAGGAGCCTTGTAGTGTGTATTTGCAGGTCGAAGGCTATATATATTGAGGAAATTCAGTGTTTAAGATTTATGCATTTAAGGGACTAAGTGCCAAGCAATTTTAAGCTTATGCACTATATTGTGATGTAGTGTAGTTTTGATGTTTTATGTGTGCTAAGGAGGTTTGGTGAGAATTTGAATGTTGATGGCTAATTAATGGTGAGAAACTAAATGTTTGGTGTAATAATATGCTAGAGAACCCATGGCAAAAATTTAGTGAAGAACCTAAGTGTTTAGGATGTGTTAAGGAGATTTCATGACTAAGGAAGCATTAGGAAACTTTAGGATTTGTTTTTACAAAAAGAGTGAGTTTAAGGTGTTCTTTAGAATTAGAATGACTTAGGCATTAGTACGGTGGATTTAGGAAGCAAATGAATGTCATGGGATATACTTGTGCATTTAGGACTTAGGCAAATATTGGTAAACAAGTAGGAAGGAGAATAAGATAGATGAAGGCATAAACTTGTGTAGAAACTTTGAGTAGTTGCATAAAGGAGTTTTAGATGGTGAAAGATGCTTGGGAGATGATGTTATAGTGGTGAGGAAGCACTTGGCATAGTGGCTATATTAGGCATGAACCACCACTTAGAAACCTAGTGAAAAACATTACAAGTGTTGGCATTATTATAAGAAAAATGCATAATGACAAAGGTGGATGTTGGTGAGTGATTTAATGAGTTTTGTGGAGGGCTTAAGGTGTATTTGAAGTGCCCAAGTGAGGTTATAACATACTAGGATATATGAGGTGAAGTTTGGAGTCAAATGGGAATTTAGAAACAAAGTTCTGGAGCCGGCCAACCTTAGGACCGGACCTGCAAGGTCGGTCGAGTTCAGTTTACACTACCGGAAAGAGTTTCTGGAATCGACTGAACTTGGGGACCGGACTTACAAGTTTGGTCGGGCTTGTATTTTGTGTACGAATTAAGTCTCTGGAATGGACCGACCTTGGGACCGGACTTGCAAGGTCGGTCATGCTTAGAATTTTGTACGGGAATTGGTCTCTGGAATCGACCGAACTTGGGACCAGACTTACAAGTTCGGTCGGGCTTAAAATTTCCCACGGGGAAAACTCTCGGGAATGGACCGAGCTTGGGGACCGGACTTGCAAGGTCGGTCGGGGTAAAATTTTCAAACGGTAATACGTCCTGGAATGGACCGACCTTGGGTAAGGTCGGTCGGTAAGATCGGTCGAGCCAAAAACACAAAAAAAAAAAGAAATTTTAAGTTCTAAAAATGATAATTGGTAGTAAGGTATGCCATTGGTAAGGTAATAATGATTAGGGACCTAAGAACCTAAGGAGTTAAGTTAAGTTAAGTATAAACCTTAAGTTGAAAGTTAAGTTAATATGGTTAAGTGGTAAAGACTTAAGAGGGTATCGAATGGGAATCTTTAGGGATTAAGTGTCTTAAGTAAGGTGCAAATAACTAATGGCCTAAACATGAATGAATGTTTTAGGTTTGTGAATTGGGACCCCGGAGAAGGTTAAATAAACGACAGTCGACGGTGAACGGTACAGTCTTTCTTGTGACCTGCTTGCTAACGAGGTGTCCTTCTGCTTGTGTGCTATCTGTTTATTTGCTATGACTAAGACAAGATAAAGCATGCAACCGGTTATATTTGTTCTCGTTGTGAATGTGTTTTCTTTACACTAACCCACGAGACTTGAGATTGTTACTAACTAAGTTTAGTACTTACTGAGTTAAGGATAAGAGTTAAGTATTGGTAACTGTTGGTTAATACCCGTTAAGGTTTAACTAACACATGGTGTGTAAGATTTTTACTAACTGGAACTTGAGTGAGGAACCCGGGACTGACTCCGGTCATGCATGCTAAGGAAAGGGGGACGGTATCTGAATCAGATCCGCCCTCCGCTTAAGGACTTGTTCTCGAACTTGTTGCCTAGGGTCGGTTGCCGGCTCAGCTAAACTGCACTCCCATCCAAGGTAGGTAGCATTAAGATGGTGCGGTAGGATCACCTAAATCCTAAGTTTAAGATTAAGCTACAACCATTTCCATTCTAGGAACGGTTTGTATACTGAGATTGAGATAAGGTTAAGACTGAGGTGAGTTAAGGAGAACTGAGGTTAAGGAAATTAGTACTAAGGAGGTGGTTACTAATGTAACACCCCTACTATTAATACAGTCATTAACGTCCAATTTCCTTACATATCAGATACACACAGCGGATATATGCTTACATACAATGGGTGATACAATGCCGTTAGTCACCCACGTGACTAACAAGGCTACTACTTCTACATACAACATCGGTCTGATGGACCGGAATCCCGAGTACTACAAGTCTACAATACATTCTCCGTTTACCAAATACTACTACAATCTTCATTCAATACAATACTCCAAGTACAATACAGTATAATCTACATACCGAGTTTACTAGGTTTCTTATACAAGTATAATACCTCTTCCAGTTCATACATACTCACTAAGAGACTACTTACTACCCATTCCTCACTACTACATTACTTTCTAAATACAAGGGGTGTGCTAGTTAATACACCTCTACATTCTGCTACTACTATCCAATGTAGTCACCGGTCTCGTGCCTTGACCACATTCGCTTCGGGTACCTGCACACTAAAAAATGTCCCCCGAAGGGTCAGCTTTCGCCGAGCATGATAACCGCATACCCCGCGTACTAGTGAGGGTACGCCGACCACTTGGTCGAATACATGCGGTTGATTTCATTCAAACATACATGCATACATGCTCTTATACACAATACAACAATACTTACACAAGGCATACATACATACACTACATTACATACAAGGAATACAATAAACCATCCAATACATACTTACCTTCTTCCGAAATACACATACTCATTACATACACAATATACAATTCTTGTTAGCTTCATTGGTCCCCCGGGTTAATCGGGTGGAGATTACTCTTTTACTCGTTACTTCATACACATACATACTCATACTCATACCTGCTTACGGATCCATACTTACTTACTCTTACTCTTACTCAAGTTAAGTCGTCGGGACCTCCGGCCCTGGGGACTACACCGTCCCACCTCCGGGATTTACTTGACTCACTAATCCGGGATGCTACCCATTTAAGGGATTTGGGCCGCGGACCAGTTTAAGAGTCAGGAATTGCAGCCAACCTCTTGTGACTCCGCATCCTCACGCGTGGCCGAAGCTATATCGGACTTGTACTCATTCCAATTTACTCACTTAAGTTAGGAGTTAGATAGTTAGGAATTAGCACAAGTCAACATCCAAGCCACAATA
This sequence comes from Limonium bicolor, assembly GCA_023374045.1. Classification (NCBI taxonomy): domain Eukaryota; kingdom Viridiplantae; phylum Streptophyta; class Magnoliopsida; order Caryophyllales; family Plumbaginaceae; genus Limonium; species Limonium bicolor. The sequence continues at coordinate 73,526,821 of CM041776.1, forward strand.
ATACAATACACATATACACATACAAACGAGGTACAATACATTACACAAGTACAATACGAGGTTCGAATACCATTCATCACATTCATATATTTCATGAATTATACAAACTAGTGCTCAAGTCAATAAATATCAAGCACAACATAAGTCAAGCACAGGTAAGTGCAATATAGTCCGATTCATGCATTTATCTTATTTAGGTGGTCAAATAAGCACACAAATCGGGGTAACCAGATTAGGATACAGGGCATGAAGAAATCATACCTTTCACCGTTGTACTCGTATCCCAACGTTCCTCCGGTATTCACAATTCAAATCCTATGATATACATACAACGAATAATTAATCTAACTATCATTAACTTAATTCGGTTCCCTTACGCTTCCTAACTCATACTTACTAGGTCTTCACATTCTTATACTTACATTTTATTTACTTACTTTTAATTACTTAACAATGGTTTACTTACACATATATGCACGTATGTATAGGTGGGTATACATATACATACATACATATACTAACCATAGTCTTATAGTTTTTTTTTTGTAAGTTTTGACCCGACCGAACTTGCGACCGACCTTGCAAGTTCGGTCCGAGTCAGTAGGTTACATCGGGTGAAAATTCCAGGGCCGACCGACCTTGCAAGTCCGGTCCCAAGGTCGGTCCATTCCAGTAAGTTACTTAGCGGAAAAATTTTAGCCCGACCGACCTTGCAAGTCCGGTCGCAAGGTCGGTCCATTCCAGTAGCTTACTCGACGGAAATTTTTCTGGCCGACCGAACTTGCATGTCCGGTCGCAAGTCCGGTCGATTCCAGTAGGTTCCAGACGGGAGAATTTTTCTGGTCCGACCGAACTTGCAAGTCCGGTCGATTCCAGAAGCTTTCCCGTCTTTGTAAATCTGGGCTCGACCGAACTTGCAAGTCCGGTCGCAAGTTCGGTCGGGCCCAGTATTTGCATTTTTACTTCTGTTTTCAGTCCCATACTTTACCCATTGTTTCTCCAATCTTCTTACATGTAATTTCACATGTTTAAACACTACCTAGGCCCTTCAAATTGCCTTAGTTCACCCACCAAATGCTTTACTAAATCCATCAATCCACTTACACAATTTCATCACTTCCCTTCCACACTTACAACAGTTTTTCATCCTCCAACGCTACAGATTTTTGCTCCTATTTCCCCCATGTATATTCTCATCTCCCAATGCCATTTCCAAAGCCTACAATGTATTACCTTACCCTCCAATTCATTCCCAAGCCACTACCATATCTATACCCAAGTCCAACACTCTTGTCATCAATTCTTCCACACTAACTCTTCCTAACTTCTCCAATGTATCTCTATACACTTTGTTGCAGATTTTTGGGTTCTTATTTCCTCCATTACTTCCTCAACTAATGCTACCCCTAGTAGCCAAAATACATCCATTCACTTCCTAGTTGCAACCCATTAACAAATCACCCCCAAATCTGTTACAAGCTACTAAACGCTCCCATTATACTCTCCACATACACCTAGTCACTACCTAGGTTGTTTTCTCATCTTGAACACTTAAGTCCTCAAATTCCTAGATAAAATTTGACATAGTCTCCCCTATATTATTAACATTCTCCACATGGTTTCTCTCACACATTAACATCATCTCACCTGTTTATACACAACATCAATATACAAGCTCCCATACACATTTACCAATACTAAAACACTACTAAAAATTCCTGCACTCAACAACCCAATACCCAACTAAGTTTCAATACATTTTACATGTTTTTCAACGGTTTTAAGCACTTAGATTCTCCTGCACAAGACATTACTACACAATACCATTTCCATTACTCATTTCAAACTTCTAAAAATCTGTTACATCCATACATATACAAGGCTACACAAAGGTGAGTATCCTTACCTTGTTTCTCTTCTAATTTCTTTTCTTCCTCTTGCTTCTTCTTTTCCTCTTTCTCCACCGGTTTAGCAAACACAAATTCTCTACTCTACAACCCATATACATACACATTTCAATACACTAAAAACTAACCCTAGCTATTCTTAAACTTTAAGTAGGTTTTAGGGTTTAGAATTCTCATTACCTTGCAAGGGTGTAAATGAAGCTTGGAGTGGTTCAAGAACAAAGTTTCCAACTCCACCAAGATGCCAAAATCGGCTAGGATACAAGGAGCAACAAAGGTTTTAGTTTTCATTTTCGTTTTGCCCTTGAGGCTAGAAAAGGATGGAGTTTTTAGGAATATTTTTACCTTAAAAGAACAAGGAGAAGGAGGGCCTTCTAATGGTGGTCTTGAAGCTCCAAATGCTCCATACCCATGGAGATGAAAGTTGTTGTTTTCGATTTTTGAAAAGATAGGAATGTAGCTCTTGATGAGAGGATTCCAATGGTGGTATTTTTATAATTTTTGGAGAATGTTTGATGGAGTAACAAGAGGAGAGAAGTGAGGTTTTGTGTGTGGTTCTTCAAACCTCCATAGAAATCGCATGGGGGAGGAAGGAGAAGAAAGAAAAGAGAGTGAGGGAGGAGGTGAGTACGTGAGTGAGGGAGGAGAATGGGTAGGAGAGAGAAAATAAAGTGAGGGTGGGGGTTACTTTATTGTTTTTGTTTGTTTGTAAATTAGAAGGGGTGAGTGAGTGTGTGAGAGAGGGGGGTAGGGGCCGGCTCACTAGCACACACACACACACACAATTTTTCTTTTATTTTAAAAGTGGACACATAAGTTTGTGTTATTTATATCTCTACCCCACAACTTCCCGTTTTTGACAGTTTTTACTAATTTCTCGTTTTCTTGATTTTTATTGGTTCTAAAGCCTCACTAATATTTATTAATGATTATTTAGTTGACCAAAATTGTTACGAGTCTATTTGACCCGCTTAAAGTCACGTTTTCTCGGTTACCTCGAAAAACGCGCTTTAAGGTTCGTTAGTGATTTTAATCCGTTTTAAGGATCCGTTTTCTTCGGGATTTGTTCCCATATATTATTTAGGTCTTATTAAACCTTCAAAATCCATATAATACTCTAACCGAGGTCTCGTACCTCCTATGGTTATTTAACGCTTATTTAGCGTTTTCCGCTTTTAAAGCGTTTCTTTATTTCTTTTGGATTTATTTTTCCTTACTAGTATTAATTGGGTACCATTAGGCCCTTAAATACATATGAGATAAATTTTAATCCCTATATTTAAGTTCGGGGTATTTCAATCTACCCCCCTTAGGAACTTTGTCCTCAAAGTTGTTCGAGGTTATGGGTTTATAATGTTTACTCATTCTTACGTGTCTAATACCAAAGCCATACCTTCTTCCTCTTACCATCCCAAATCCGTTACCCACGGTTCCTACATACTATACCATACCATACCATACTAATGCATAATAATCACTCCAATCCACATTACTACCGATCATCCGGTTCCTCATTACCAATTTATACATACATACAATGCAAGGCTATCCCCAAAGCGATGCAATACACATTCCAATCCCGCAGGCGCTCAGGTCCTCTAGACACGGGACTCCTCTATGTCCCGCTGCCCTTGGAATTATACCACATACTACCTTACTATCTTCTTCGGTATTCACTTCTAACACATCCTCGTTCTCCCTACTAAAAGAAATTCTTCCACCACTACCAATTAAAATTTCTAAAACATACGACTCCATGTTCCAATTTATATTCATTACTTCTATCCTATGTGTGATTCTTGTGACCACTTGAGGGGAGCTTCAAGAATCATTCGACCCTGATGTGATCAGCATCAGTGTTGAACTATCTTTCCACCCCAATTTGTGTTCGGTTTCCCTTGATCTGATCAGGATCAAGTTCGACTTCCCACATCAGGTTCAACCAAACAATAATTTAATTGTTTTCATTTTCTATCTTTTTATTCTTTCTAGTCGTGGTTGCGAATTCATACATCTCCAAAGGATGGACTCAATCCATCAATCGTCCTCACTCTACTTCCCAAATGCTTTACTCCATGGTTCGGTCCTAATGCTCATTTCATCAACCCTCACTACTTCCATCCATTACTCACCATCATCTCCTATATTCTAACTACGGAATACTACACTTATAAGATTTAGTTGGCTTCAATTGTTTCACATATTTTACTTACGATCCCACTACTCATAAGCTTCATTCATCTACTATCCTCATTCATTTCGTACTACTTCTTCAAAGGTTACAATACTTGTGGAGCTCCGTCCACTACTCATTACTTTTCTTTTACTAATACTCTTACACTGGTGTTACAAGATAGGTACATTCCTCCTATGGTATTTGCATGTTTAATGCCTAGTTACCATAATTACAATATGAATGAGTACTTATGTTTGTTTAACATAGTACCAATCATCAATTTGATTCTCATTTGTGCTATGCACATTACGGTTTAAGTGTTTTATTCATAAAAACTTACATTAAGCGGTTTTCGCTCTACCCCCCTTAAAAGGGATTACGCCCACGTAATCTACCATATGTTATTATTATTAAACATTGGTTTAATCAGTTTGGGCAAACTGAAGCGTTTAGCTTCACTACGGTATACTATAGAATATGCTCTGGTCAAAGGGTCTTAACCATACCAACGGTTTAGCCTTTGCACCAAGAGTTCCTATATGAGTTTATTTAACTCATCGTTAATTCGGTTCTAGCCTATCAGGCTTCAAGGCATTAACACCATTGTATTATACTCACTAGGTATATTGTCTCCTAGCTAGGGCCCACTAGCTTCTGCTGCGCGACCCTGATAGCTTGGGTTACTTACCCTTCGTGTTATCCTTAATGTGCTATACATCACCTTCTCATCCGTCTATTATGGGAATAAGGTTTACTAAACAACTGCGGTATTCTTTTACCGTGTTTGAACTCGACGAGTTAAGATTTATAACCAGCTCTCTGGTAATCTACTGCACATGCTATTCGTGCTTCCACGATTATTCGTTAAGTTCCTCCGACTTGTTGTCGGGCGAGGTTAAGTCACTACTTAGTTGTAGTGCTTCCTCTGTTGTCAATAGCTTCTGAATTATACCAGTTCTTCTGGTTCAGTACAAGTGTCCTTTACTTGTATGACCTTGCATTTCTATGCGTCGGTCCTAGTGACTTTCTTAAGTCTCCTTTCACCTTTATTCCATTGGAATTCACATTTTGTGATTGTTAGTGTATTGTGCACTCTTCGTGCTTCTTTGGCCTTAGGCCGTACGGTTTGTTGCTAAGCTTGCTTAACTGGCTAGTGCCATGTTCGTTGGTGAAAAGAAGGGTTTACTACGGTTTACATTCTCCATATCCTTAGCCATCCCATTAGATCATTAGCTGCACAAGTGCAATACCAAAACACTCAGTCATACAGAGTGCAGAGGCGTAAACGCTTGACAGTAAGTCACTCATGTGATAGGAAAGAATATTTCTGTGTGTCATCTCATACTTATACTCCGTGTTATTGCTTAACTATCCCCATAGCGGTCGCCTGTTGCGCACCGTATTCTTACTCATTGTACAACATTGCTTTTACTGTTTCTGTTACTGTGGTAGTTCCTTTTTACTTAGTGACATTGTCCTTGGCACCATTTCCTTATGGTGTAAATATACTAGGAGTTCCCTGTGTTTGTGTGTATGACGGTAGTCGTAGCATACGGCAATCTTATTATCTTCCCAATGTGGAGATGTCTTATTCCACTTAGGTTTTATGTGTAGGTTAACTTACCTCACATTCTATCATCATTTGTGATACAATTTACCAATATCTTGGTTGACAATGGATGAAGTAATTTACCGGGTTACTAGCTCTCTTGAGCGTTGGTCATTCATGGTTTTCAATGTGTATTCACATTGATTGTTTTGACAATTACTGTCTTCCCAGTGCTGAGCACTAATGATAGGCTCTAGCTGTGTAGTTTACTCTGTCATTGATAATGAAAGTTCTTGTTGAGGGGTTTGTCTCCACTCATAGGTCTAATGACAAGGTTTGCTATGTTGGCGTTTACACAATGGTCCACTATATGTTTGGGTGTATATGGAGTATGCTTACTCTCTTAAGTCGTAATGGTTTGGAAATCTTATTTCCTTATCCCATCATCCCTTGGCAATATCTATTGCGTGGTTTTATTGTTATAGTAGATGGAAGCCTTTTCTAGGGGTTCACATCATCACCGCATTAGTGGTCTTCGGTTACGAGGGGTACCTTCCCTTGGGTTTCTCATAGTGTCCAGGTGTGGACTAGGCCAATGTTGGCATTATCATGATTCTCATGCCTCTGTGCTACCATTGCTACAGAAGGCATGGCGGTAATTAAGAACTCCGTCAACTGTATACTAGGCTGATGCTCTAGTGACAGTGACATTGAGTTGGCCATTACTCCAAACCACTCAGGATGTTGGGTTTGAATTTATGGTCCAGTTGTTGATTTCTTGTCGTATGAGGCAATATCTCTTGTAGGTCTTGTTAACAATTGGTGCCGGTTTTGCAACCGTTTAAGTTTATATAACGTATTTGGTTTACGACTTCTGAGCCGTATTGCTGCAAGCTATGCTCTTTGCAAGCTGCTTATACATGTTTCCACTCCACGTATACCGTCATAGGTTGGAGATATTATTGGGCTCCATGGTAAGTCGTGGCGTCACGCTTTCGTTCATAGGAGACTCTCAGGCAATCTGGTGCTGATCAGTGCCTTCTGTAGTCTAGGGTATTTCCTGTTAAGTGAAATCCCTTCGGTGTCCTAACCGAATGTTCCCTTAGCTCATGTGCTCTTATCATGACGCTTGTTCGACTGCTGTTATCGCAGACACCCTTCAAGGATTGTTCCTGAGTGCTGTTAGTTGTGCCGTTACATCCGGCTAATGTTTACGATATGTTGTGTCCACTGTACCTCCTTGTGGTGTTGTACTTGAGTTTTCCCCTTTTTGGGTCATGACGTCTCCCGTCCTTGGGTAGCCTGTTTATGCTTGTTCCTAGTGTTTAAGACTAGGTTTGGTATTCCCTTCAATGATGGAGTATACTAGTGGTAATCTTGGGGTTGCTCTTGGGAAATCTGTCCCGTTTGTTGAGCATCGTGGTGTCCACGTTAAGCGATTGCCTTACTGTGTTTAGGCTGGGTATACCTTCCAACTGTCATGTATTGTTTGGATTATTTGAGACATATCCAATGTCTATACTTATTAATCTGTGCTTTTGCACTCCCCAATCCTCATTCCTTATCTTCAGATGGATTCTCTGAGTTCCTTGACACTTGATCGTCTGAGGTGTCCAGCTGTTCTGATTGAACTCACTCATGGTCCGTAGAACGGAGTTGACTACCTCCCGTGTGTCGGACACTACATGTATACATACGTGGGGTACCATATTGATACGTTACCACTTACCCAACTATATGTCGGGCCCGCAAGCTCCTTCGGAGTGCGGTTGTCCCACATCCCGTAACGGGTACACTCGTAGTGTTCGTCACACGCCTAGGTGAAGTATTCTGTTGCCAACTCCTCTTGTATCATTCTATGATACTCACCATAATCAGGTTGGTTCAGTTTTAAAATTCAAGGTTTTTAAAAGAAGGTGGTTTTGAAAGGAAAATTTTGGGTTTTTTTTTTAAAAAAAACAATGGTTCGGTGTTAAAAGAAATCTCTCATGGCATAGCCATGTTTGAGGTCTTGACCAAGTCTAGCCTCTCGCTGACTGGTATGTTCTAAATACAGTGGTCGGGCCGTTAGGCCTTTCCAAGGTTCCATTCCTTCAGTTTTCGGATGTTTATTCCTGTGGTTGTTTCGTTATGGTCACCGTACATTACTATGTACTTGTGACATGTTAGTGTTCCTTTACATATCTCTGTCTTTACTGCACTTGCCTTGGCAAGTGCGTGGTATCGATGGTTTTTGGGTAATCCTATACCGATCACGGTATGGTTTCCACTTGTGTTTATTGGGCTTGTTGGCGCTTCCCTCGATCTTATTGATCTATATTTGGTATACTCGCTCCTTTAGGTAGCTTCTTGGTGGTCTAGACATGGCTGTCGTAGATCTGGGTACTCCTCCACTCCTTGGAGGTTCCCGTTCTATTTGGTTTAGTGTCGCTCCTTGTGGCTCGTTCCCACACATTTGTGGTGGTTACTGAGCCTTCCTTGTTTAGGCACTACGCTTGTAGTCCTATTGGTTTATATCTCATGGTTGTCCTTGTAGTTGTCTGAGCTGTATTGGCCAGGTGTTGCCACTTTGATGGCATCGTAGTTTTGGAGTTAACCGCTTCCGACTATGTCCTTAGTCGGCTAGCATACCGTTGGTGGTATTATCCAAGTATTACTATCCCGTAGACTTGTGTCTCGGGTTCCGTTACTGCTCCCTTTTTTATTCCGTTGCACGGTTAGTGCTTCTGTCCTGCTGTTGGTTGACTAGCTAGGTTTCGCGGCTGCTAAGCAGGTCGCCCCATGCTGTTGCAAGTTATAGCCTCCTCGTGGTTGGAGTGCTCATTCTACCGCTATTACGTGCGGGGTTGTGGTTCAACCGGGAACTATCTCCGGGACTTCCAGTTCTTGGAATCTTCTACATGTCGGTTCTTATTTACTGTGTGATTAATTCACCACTGCCAGATCGGCTTTCCCCGAGTATGAGAAGACTTTTCTTCTCTCTGGCGTCCTTTCCCAAGTTACACAGTGGGGTTTGCGGTGGGCGGGACTGGTATTGTAGGTATCCGGTACTCACCGGTAGTTCCTAACTAGCATATCTCTAATGCTAACGCTCAGCCCTTAGCCCTAAGCTTCTAATTCCTAACTCGGTATTTCCTAAGCTCGGTATTTCCAGTCATCAGAGCGATACTTCGCTCTGATACCACTTTTTGTAACACCCCTACTATTAATACAGTCATTAACGTCCAATTTCCTTACATATCAGATACACGCAGTGGATATATGCTTACATACAATGGGTGATACAATGCCGTTAGTCACCCACGTGACTAACAAGGCTACTACTTCTACATACAGCATCGGTCTGATGGACCGGAATCCCGAGTACTACAAGTCTACAATACATTCTCCGTTTACCAAATACTACTACAATCTTCATTCAATACAATACTCCAAGTACAATACAGTATAATCTACATACCGAGTTTACTAGGTTTCTTATACAAGTATAATACCTCTTCTAGTTCATACATACTCACTAAGAGACTACTTACTACCCATTCCTCACTACTACATTACTTTCTAAATACAAGGGGTGTGCTAGTTAATACACCTCTACATTCTGCTACTACTATCCAATGTAGTCACCGGTCTCGTGCCTTGACCACATTCGCTTCGGGTACCTGCACACTAAAAAATGTCCCCCGAAGGGGTCAGCTTTCGCCGAGCATGATAACCGCATACCCCGCATACTAGTGAGGGTACGCCGACCACTTGGTCGAATACATGCGGTTGATTTCATTCAAACATACATGCATACATGCTCTTATACACAATACAACAATACTTACGCAAGGCATACATACATACACTACATTACATACAAGGAATACAATAAACCATCCAATACATACTTACCTTCTTCCGAAATACACATACTCATTACATACACAATATACAATTCTTGTTAGCTTCATTGGTCCCCCGGGTTAATCGGGTGGAGATTACTCTTTTACTCGTTACTTCATACACATACATACTCATACTCATACTTGCTTACGGATCCATACTTACTTACTCTTACTCTTACTCAAGTTAAGTCGTCGGGACCTCCGGCCCTGGGGACTACACCGTCCCACCTCCGGGATTTACTTGACTCACTAATCCGGGATGCTACCTATTTAAGGGATTTGGGCCGCGGACCAGTTTAAGAGTCAGGAATTGCTGCCAACCTCTTGTGACTCCGCATCCTCACGCGTGGCCGAAGCTATATCGGACTTGTACTCATTCCAATTTACTCACTTAAGTTAGGAGTTAGATAGTTAGGAATTAGCACAAGTCAACATCCAAGCCACAATAATACAATACACATATACACATACATACGAGGTACAATACATTACACAAGTACAATACGAGGTTCGAATACCATTCATCATCATTCATATATTTCATGAATTATACAAACTAGTGCTCAAGTCAATAAATATCAAGCACAACATAAGTCAAGCACAGGTAAGTGCAATATAGTCCGATTCATGCATTTATCTTATTTAGGTGGTCAAATAAGCACACAAATCGGGGTAACCAGATTAGGATACAGGGCATGAAGAAATCATATCTTTCACCGTTGTACTCGTATCCCAACGTTCCTCCGGTATTCACAATTCAAATCCTATGATATACATACAACCGAATAATTAATCTAACTATCATTAACTTAATTCGGTTGCCCTTACGCTTCCTAACTCATACTTACTAGGTCTTCACATTCTTATACTTACATTTTATTTACTTACTTTTAATTACTTAACAATGGTTTACTTACACATATATGCACGTATGTATAGGTGGGTATACATATACATACATACATATACTAACCATAGTCTTATAGTTTTTTTTTTGTAAGTTTTGACCCGACCGAACTTGCGACCAACCTTGCAAGTTCGGTCCGAGTCAGTAGGTTACATCGGGTGAAAATTCCAGGGCCGACCGACCTTGCAAGTCCGGGTTCAAGGTCGGTCCATTCCAGTAAGTTACTTAGCGGAAAAATTTTAGCCCGACCGACCTTGCAAGTCCGGTCGCAAGGTCGGTCCATTCCAGTAGCTTACTCGACGGAAATTTTTCTGGCCGACCGAACTTGCATGTCCGGTCGCAAGTCCGGTCGATTCCAGTAGGTTCCAGACGGGAGAATTTATCTGGTCCGACCGAACTTGCAAGTCCGGTCGCAAGTCCGGTCGATTCCAGAAGCTTTCCCGTCTTTGTAAATCTGGGCTCGACCGAACTTGCAAGTCCGGTCGCAAGTTCGGTCGGGCCCAGTATTTGCATTTTTACTTCTGTTTTCAGTCCCATACTTTACCCATTGTTTCTCCAATCTTCTTACATGTAATTTCACATGTTTAAACACTACCTAGGCCCTTCAAATTGCCTTAGTTCACCCACCAAATGCTTTACTAAATCCATCAATCCACTTACACAATTTCATCACTTCCCTTCCACACTTACAACAGTTTTTCATCCTCCAACGCTACAGATTTTTGCTCCTATTTCCCCCATGTATATTCTCATCTCCCAATGCCATTTCCAAAGCCTACAATGTATTACCTTACCCTCCAATTCATTCCCAAGCCACTACCATATCTATACCCAAGTCCAACACTCTTGTCATCAATTCTTCCACACTAACTCTTCCTAACTTCTCCAATGTATCTCTATACACTTTGTTGCAGATTTTTGGGTTCTTATTTCCTCCATTACTTCCTCAACTAATGCTACCCCTAGTAGCCAAAATACATCCATTCACTTCCTAGTTGCAACCCATTAACAAATCACCCCCAAATCTGTTACAAGCTACTAAACGCTCCCATTATACTCTCCACATACACCTAGTCACTACCTAGGTTGTTTTCTCATCTTGAACACTTAAGTCCTCAAATTCCTAGATAAAATTTGACATAGTCTACCCTATATTATTAACATTCTCCACATGGTTTCTCTCACACATTAACATCATCTCACCTGTTTATACACAACATCAATATACAAGCTCCCATACACATTTACCAATACTAAAACACTACTAAAAATTCCTGCACTCAACAACCCAATACCCAACTAAGTTTCAATACATTTTACATGTTTTTCAACGGTTTTAAGCACTTAGATTCTCCTGCACAAGACATTACTACACAATACCATTTCCATTACTCATTTCAAACTTCTAAAAATCTGTTACATCCATACATATACAAGGCTACACAAAGGTGAGTATCCTTACTTTGTTTCTCTTCTAATTTCTTTTCTTCCTCTTGCTTCTTCTTTTCCTCTTTCTCCAGGTTTAGCAAACACAAATTCTCTACTCTACAACCCATATACATACACATTTCAATACACTAAAAACTAACCCTAGCTATTCTTAAACTTTAAGTAGGTTTTAGGGTTTAGAATTCTCATTACCTTGCAAGGGTGTAAATGAAGCTTGGAGTGGTTCAAGAACAAAGTTTCCAACTCCACCAAGATGCCAAAATCGGCTAGGATACAAGGAGCAACAAAGGTTTTAGTTTTCATTTTCGTTTTGCCCTTGAGGCTAGAAAAGGATGGAGTTTTTAGGAATATTTTTACCTTAAAAGAACAAGGAGAAGGAGGGCCTTCTAATGGTGGTCTTGAAGCTCCAAATGCTCCATACCCATGGAGATGAAAGTTGTTGTTTTCGATTTTTGAAAAGATAGGAATGTAGCTCTTGATGAGAGGATTCCAATGGTGGTATTTTTATAATTTTTGGAGAATGTTTGATGGAGTAACAAGAGGAGAGAAGTGAGGTTTTGTGTGTGGTTCTTCAAACCTCCATAGAAATCGCACGGAGGGGGAGAAGAAGAGAGAAGAAGAAAAGAGAGTGAGGGAGGAGGTGAGTACGTGAGTGAGAGAGGAGGAGAATGGGTAGGAGAGAGAAAATAAAGTGAGGGTGGGGGTTACTTTATTGTTTTTGTTTGTTTGTAAATTAGAAGGGGTGAGTGAGTGTGTGAGAGAGGGGGGGGGGGGGTAGGGGCCGGCTCACTAGCACACACACACACACAATTTTTTCTTTTATTTTAAAAGTGGACACATAAGTTTGTGTTATTTATATCTCTACCCCACAACTTCCCGTTTTTGACAGTTTTTACTAATTTCTCGTTTTCTTGATTTTATTGGTTCTAAAGCCTCACTAATATTTATTAATGATTATTTAGTTGACCAAAATTGTTACGAGTCTATTTGACCCGCTTAAAGTCACGTTTTCTCGGTTACCTCGAAAAACGCGCTTTAAGGTTCGTTAGTGATTTTAATCCGTTTTAAGGATCCAGTTTCTTCGGGATTTGTTCCCATATATTATTTAGGTCTTATTAAACCTTCAAAATCCATATAACACTCTAACCGAGGTCTCGTGCCTCCTATAGTTATTTAACGCTTATTTAGCGTTTTCCGCTTTTAAAGCGTTTCTTTATTTCTTTTGGATTTATTTTTCCTTACTAGTATTAATTGGGTACCATTAGGCCCTTAAATACATATGAGATAAATTTTAATCCCTATATTTAAGTTCGGGGTATTTCAACTAACCCGCTTGATAAGGGTACGCTTGTGTCGTTCATTGTGTGTGAGCTATGTATGTTCATCTGTGGATTGTTGTTATAGCACTTCATATCATGATTGTGTTTCTAATCAATTTCCATGCTATCGACAATTAGTCGTAGTAGCCCCGTTAGCTTGGGGGCCACGAGAGGGTCGTACCAGCATTCGTGCTGACCCCCTTTGAGGCTGTTTTTACACTTGCAGGTAAGAGACCCAGGAAGTCACACCACTAGAGTAGGAGCGGTTAGACTTAGGATGGGTTGTTTATTTTGAGTACGGGTTGCGCTTGTGCTCCCGTCTGTTTATATTGGAACTCATGTAAGTTTGTGACTATGACTTAGATACTTAAACTCGGTTGGTTAGTGGTGTTTTGGTTGGTGGTGTTTTGGTTGGTTGTTTATTTTGGTTAAGTGTTGTAAATTGATAAGGCCGGTATATTCTAATGATCAGACCGTGGCAAGGTCCCGGTGTTTGTTATTTCCGCTGCGATGAATTCGATTAAGTGTTAAGTTTGTGACAACCACGATTGGCTTTGGACGGGGTGTTACAAAAAGTGGTATCAGAGCGCAACTACGCTCTGATCAAGAAATACCGGACATAAGAGACCACCGAGTTAGGATATAAGTTAAGAAATAAGTGACGGGATAAGGGTGAGCTGTTAGTGTGAGTAGAGTCAGAAGACCACTAATAACTGTGGATCGTCTTTACCGTCTACGGACGTTATAAATTCGTTAACCGAAACAGTGGTGGATACGAATCTAATGTTAGTTGTGATTGTTCAGATGTCAGGAAGGAGAGGCCAAGGCCGTGGTCGAGGTGACGAGACTGAGATACCAGAAGGGCAGACGATCGCAGAGATCGTAGCTGCCGCCTTAGGGAACATGGGCTATCAGCCCGGTGTGGGTGCACCACCTCCACCGCCACAGCCCCGGGAACCAAAATGGGTGAAGAGCCTTGCAGACCTTTGACCCGCACGTTTTAAGGGGGAGACTAATCCCGCCAAGCTTGAGGCGTATATCTCTGAGCAGGAGACCGCCTTCGAGACCCTTGACGTCCCTGCTGGGATCAAGGTGCGTCTAGCTGCATTCTATCTGAAGGGGGCAGCGGGCGATTGGTGGAAGCTGGTAAGGGCCGAGCATGTGGCCAAACCAGACTTTGGCTGCGACCAGTACACAACATTGCTACGAGCAAAATACTATCCCGCCCATGTCCAGACAAAGAAGCGCCTACAGTTGGATGCGCTTAAGCAGACCGACAAGATGACGGTGGACGAGTATTACTCAGAGTTCACCGCCTTGCTCCGTCTTCTGCCAGGTCTTGGATATTCAGACCAGATACTGGTGGACCGCTTCTATGGCGGGCTTAGCCATCGACTCCCCTACGGCATGGGGCCGACGAGTTATACTACCTTGCAGGTAATGAGAATGGTTGAGATATGAGTAAGTAAATGAGTAAGATTTAGGTTATGAAAAATAAGAGTGACTAATACTGTGGAAAGCAGGAGTGCTATCATGCCGCTGCTAAGGTTGAGATAACGTCCAGCTGAGGGACGAGGAGAATGCTAAGAGGAAGAGTGCCGGTAAGAGCACGGAGAACCAAGGGCAAGGTGGGTACAAGAAACAGAAGTACCAGCCTCAAGCCAAGAAAAATCAGAACCAAAAAGGGAAGGAGGAAAAGGAGAAGGCTCCGGAAGAGCCACTGAAGTTGACATATGTGTATGCAGCTAAGCCCCTGCGCTCTAGGGCGCCAAAGGGTAAGGCAAATTAGTGTTGAGTGAGTTAAGAGACAACTAACAACTGGTTGAGGTATGAGTACTAATGTTATGAGTAATCAGGATCTGAGACTGAAAAGGGAGCCGGTGGTGGTTACCAGCGACGCTAAATCTATCAGTGGTGTCACAAGAACCACCCCGGGCTCGATTGCAAGGGGAACAAGGTGGAGTGCAATCACTATGGGGTATACGGACACCGGGCATACGAGTGCTTCCGGAACCCCGCTAGCAGAGCCTTTAGGCCCGAGATGAAGGGCAAGGGCAAGACCGATCAGGGAGCTGGATCCGATGGTCAGAGAAGGGTGCAGCAAGCTACAGACAAGAACCCACGGGTAACCCAGAAGACGGGACCCACACTACACATGGTGGACCGGGACGATGAGCCAGAACCCTCATCGAGGCCAGGTACCGCTATAACCACTTAGTAATAAAATTGCCTGCTTACCACATTACATGCATGTTTGGTGAATAATTGAGTTAAGTGAGAATGAGATAAGATTAGAACTTAAGTAAGATATAACCTACTACCACTTTAGGAAGCTTCAACATCTGCTATCCAATGCCTTCTACACCTAACCCGGAGTACACCGACATCAAAACCATGGACTTTCCAACCGAACAATGTCGGTTATCGCCCAGGTATGATTTATTAAGGGGATACCTGACACCGAAGCGCAAATAGCCATCATCAGGAAATGCAATCAGCTAGGAATGGGACCGGGAGGTTTTTATACACCGGAGTACCCAGGGGGAGCGAGGATGAAATTAAAAATGATGAGCTTAGGCAAGGATTGGAATCCGTATGCCAAGATCTACCAAACCACGAGAATGCATGATGGAGTCTCACCACCGGGAATACCCGGAGAGTTCCATCCGGTTATTACACAAGTCGTGGAGATCGCTCAGCAGTTGGAAGCTGACCCGATTCCAGACTTACAAGCGGACATCTGTATTGTAAATTTCTATGAGAAAGACGGGCGA
This sequence comes from Limonium bicolor, assembly GCA_023374045.1. NCBI lineage: Eukaryota > Viridiplantae > Streptophyta > Magnoliopsida > Caryophyllales > Plumbaginaceae > Limonium > Limonium bicolor. The sequence continues at coordinate 73,542,792 of CM041776.1, forward strand.
CTCGGACTACATCAGGATAATGACGAGACAACGGAGTCTCTCGAACGAGGGATACCCGTAGTGTCCTGGTCCATTGGAGATGATGCAGAATTTTTATACGGTGAGTAGAAGCGTGCAGACCGTGCTAATAAATTAATACTTAAGTCAGGGGATGTATTAGTTATGGGAGGAGAATCAAGGATGTTGTACCACGGGATTAAGAGAATCAAGCTGAAAACAGCATCGTCGGCAGTTATTAATGCGACGCATATGAAACCAGGACGGTTAAACCTAACCTTTAGACAATATTAGCTATGTAACGTTTTAGTGTGAGATAAGGAATGAGATGTAAGATTGAAGCACATGTTGTAAACAGGATGGTTATAAATAAAATAACAGTGTTGTTCATATAAATTGTTACGACTCTTGTTATACCATCAATACTCATGAAGCTTATGAACACGATCAGGTCATGGACTCGGTATGGAAGGTGCGCTAAGCATACTTACAGAGGCACAGGCCGACGCCAGCGGTACTATCCTCACTGGCACCTTTCCGATTAATGGGATTGAGGCATCAGTTCTCTTCGACTCAGGGGGCCTCGCATACCTTTGTCTCAGCATCTTTTGCAAGAAGGTTGGGGCTAGACGCTGATGAGCTACCCGACTTCACGGTTATGCTCCCGTCTAAGGAGAAAGTTCGTTGCACTCGCTACTACCGAGGAGCCATTGTCAGAATTAAAGGGGAAGACTTTCCAGTCAGTTTTATTGAGTTCAGGGAGTTGGGATTTGATGTTATCTTCGGGATGAACTGGTTGGAGCGGCACAAGGGTCGTATCCTCTACGCCGAGCATAGATTGCTGCTTAGGAGCCCGTCTGGGGTAACAATATCATACCGCCAGAGGCCTAGAGAGCCTTCGACTAAGATCATCACCGCCATGGCAATGTATAAGGAGTTGAGGAGAAAGGAAGAAGTGTACCTCTGCTATGTACAAGACATAGAGAGAGACCCCGAGTTCGACCCCGACTTACCGGTAGTGTCGGAGTTCCCCGATCTCTTTCCACGGGAACTGCCCGGCATGCCACCCACTCGGGAGGTAGAGTTCACCATCGAGCTGCTACCTGGTACCAGACCGATAGCCAAGGCACCATACCGCATGGCTCCGGCAGAAATGATTGAGTTAAAGGAACAATTGAAGGACTTGTTAGACAAAGGGTTCATAAGACCCAGTGTATCACCATGGGGAGCGCCAGTTCTCTTTGTAAAGAAGAAGGATGGTAGTCTCCGCCTCTGCATCGACTACAGAGAGTTGAATGCAGTGACAGTGAAGAATAAGTACCCACTACCCCGCAATGACGATCTGTTCGATCAGTTGAAGGGAGCATCTGTGTTTTCCAAGATTGATCTCACATCGGGGTATCATCAGATAGCCATTAAGGAGGGAGATATTGAGAAAACGGCATTCCGAACACGATACGGCCACTATGAGTTTACAGTGATGCCGTTCGGTTTGTCGAACGCACCGGCGAAGTTTATGGATCTGATGAACCGCTTGTTCCGGGAGCAACTGGACAAGTCGGTTGTAGTGTTTATTGATGATATTTTGATATATTCGAAATCGAAGACTGAGCATGAGGAACACTTGAGGAGAGTATTGAGGGAGAACCAGCTATATGCTAAGTTCTCCAAGTGTGAGTTTTGGCTTGACCAGGTCTCTTTCCTAGGTCATGTCATCTCAGATGCTGGGATCTCAGTGGATCCAGCAAAGATTGATGCCGTGCGTACTTGGGCAACACCGAAGGCTGTTACCGACATCCGGAGCTTTCTCGGTCTGGCAGGTTATTACCGGAGGTTAGTTAGGGATTTCAGCAAGGTCGCAAAACCGATGACCAGCCTGATGAAGAAGGATGCACCGTTCTTATGGACGGCTGACTGTGAGAGATCATTTCAGAGTTTGAAAGACTCACTGACCACTGCACCGGTTCTGACCATCCCAGACGGTACAGAGGGCTTTAAGGTTTACTGTGATGCATCCGGCAGAGGGCTGGGTTACGTGCTCATGCAACATGGCAAGGTGGTGGCATATGCCTCACACCAGTTGAAGAAACATGAGGAGAACTACCCCACACATGATTTGGAGCTGGGAGCTGTAGTCTTCACTTTGAAGATATGGCGCCACTACCTATACGGGGTTAGTGTGACGATCTACACCGATCATAAGAGCTTAAGATACATATTTACTCAGAAGGAGTTGAATCTCAGACAGAGGAGATGGTTAGAATTCTTGAAAGACTATGACATTGACCTCCAATACAAAGAGGGAAAGGCCAATGTTGTAGCGGACGCCCTGAGCCGTCGAGCACACTCACTCCATTCACTAGTTTCTTTCTCCAGCTTGGTTGATGAGGTGCGAGAGGCTCAGAGGACAGATGAGTACATGAGGGAGGTCAGACAGAAGCTGACAGATGGTACCTTTGAGAGTCAAAAATATGACTTCAGACTTCACGACGATGATCTGATCAGACTTAAGGGCCGGTTATGTATACCACGAGGCAACACAGATTTGGAGGACCGTATACTTAGGGAATCACACTGTTCTTCAGTTTCCATCCATCCGGGAGCCTCTAAGATGTATAAAGACATGAAGAGATACTTCTGGTGGTTGGGAATGAAGACAGATGTTACCGAGTTCGTCTTGAGGTGTCTCACATGCTAGAAGGTAAAATTCGAGCACCGATGACTGGGTGGAATGGTACAGTCTATGCCAGTTCCAGAGTGGAAGTTCCATGATATCTCCATGGACTTTGTAGTTGGACTCCCACCTGCTAGGGGAGGTCTCAACATGATATGGGTGGTGGTGGATCACCTTACCAAAGTAGCCCGATTCATACTGATGAAGGATACTTGGAAGGTGACCAAATTAGCTGAGTTGTTTGAGAGAGAAATCATGAGATATCACGGGATACCGAAGACCATAGTGTCAGATAGAGATACCACATTCCTTTTGAGGGACTGGAGAGCTACCAGAGAAGCGTTGGGTACAGAACTCAAGCTGAGTACGGCGTTCCATCCTTAGACAGATGGTCAGACTGAGCATACTATTCAGACACTCGAGGACATGCTGAGGGCATGTGCCTTAGACTTCCAGGGCAGTTGGATTGACAAATTGCATCTGATCGAGTTTTCATACAACAACAGCTATCACGCTTCGATCAAGATGGCACCTTTTCAAGCGTTGTACGGTAGACCATGTCGTACACCGCTCTGCTGGGATGAGTCGAGTGAGACGGTCATTATAGGACCAGAATATTTAGAACAAGTTAAGGCTGAAGTTCAGCAAATTAGGGAGAATATGAAAGCTGCTCAGGACAGGCAGAAGTCGTATGCTGATGTTCGATGACGAAACCTGGAGTTCGCAGTGGGCGACCAGGTATTTCTGCGGGTATCTCCAATGAAGGGAGTGTTTAGATTCGGGCAGAAGGGCAAGTTGAGCCCGAAGTTTGTTGGTCCTTATGAGATTACGGAGCGGGTGGGCCCAGTTGCTTACAGGTTGAACTTACCTGCTGAACTGGGTAAAGTGCATGATGTTTTTCATGTTTCACAGCTAAATAAATACATGCACCACCCCTCCCATGTGTTAGAACCTGAGAGGTTGACATTAGAACCAAATATGAGATCAGTGGAGGTTCCTCAGAGAATCTTGGATAGTAAGACTAGGGACACTCGCCATAAGTCAGTGCGACTGGTGAAGGTTCTCTGGTCTAACCAGGATGTCGAAGAGGCCATGTGGGAATTAGAGGATAAGATGAGGGCGAAGTACCCTTCTTTGTTTACTGACTAGATCGTCTGTATAGGGTACGGGGCGTACCCCTTTTTAAGGAGGGTAGAGCTTCCTCTCTTTTGAGTTGAGAAACAAACATGTTTGTCGTTTGTTTGGTTGTGTAAGATGTAATTTTGTGTGAGTTGCTACACTTTGGTGATAAGTTTGAGATATGTATAATACTTATGTATTGTATTTGTGATTGACCTTTGAGTCTTGAGATGTGTGAATGATAATATAAGATGTGGTATTAGGATTAGGAAATTGAGTACCGTGAATGATTTAGTACACGTGTGAACTTTGGGGACAAAGTTCTTTTAAGGGGGGTAGATTGAAATACCCCAAACTTAGATATAGTGTTTAAGTGATAAACTAAGATATAAGAAGGCTAAATAATGCCTTAGAAACATTAAGAAACCATTTTAATCAAAGAAAACATAAGGAAACACCAAAAGAGCAGTTTAGACAAAAACGTGCTCTAAGCTTGGAGAGACTTGGGTGAGCACCCAAATATCATTCTAAGACCTTGGTAATATCCTAATGGTCATATTAAGCCAGTTACCAAAGAAAACGAAGCTAAAAAACAAGTTAAAACACAAATTGTGCTTTAAGGACTCTTAAAGCACATTTTTGAAAAAATTGTCTTAGAAGGGGGTTTTAAGTGGCTAAATGCCCATGATTACTCCTTAATGAACTTTTGTACTAATTAGTATAGCATTAGGAAGTCTAAATCAATGGGAAATCAAAAATTTCACAAATATGTGCACTAATTTGTGAATAGTAACCAAATAGTGCCTAGTTTAGTCTTTAATCAATTAAGTCTAATTAATTGGTCAAAACAAGACCATGACTAGCTTAATTAAAGGGGGGTGGCCGGTTTTTAAGGTGATGATTCACCATATGAGCAAATAAGAAAAGAAAATAAGAGGTAAAGTAAAACTACTATTTGCTTTTAACATAAATATCCTACCTTTACTTACCTCTCTCCTCATCTCTTCATTCTCTCTTGTTCCCACCGGTTTTGTGCTGCTCCTCTCTTCTTCTTCTACGTGAAACTCAACCTCTGTGCTAGCTCCACCTTGATTTGGCCATAGCTCACTCATTTTAGCTCTAAAACCAAAACAAAACACATATTCTTCTTAGTTAGCTCAAGCTCCTTCTTCCTATCTTTACAAAACTTCAAGAGCCTCATTTTGGAGCCAAGGCAAACCGCCATTAGAGGAAGGAACTCAAGCTTGGAGACTCCATTATCTTCTCCATTCTCTTAAGGTAAAGAATATGCAAGAAAAATGAAGTTCCCACCATTTCTTCACATGTCCGAAAATTATCACTCATGGGGCTTCATTGTTATCCTTTGTTCTAGCTTGTTTTCTACTCTCAAAAGGATAAAGGAGGTCCTTCTTGCTTCATATCCAAGCTTGTCTTGAGAAACCAAGGTAAAACAATCAATTTAATACCTTAAAACACATTTTTAACCTAGGTTTTTATTCCTTAAGGTTAGTGTGTTGTTTAGTACTCATTGGAGTAATTGAATGTTGGTTAGAACATTGGCAAGGAGAACTTAGTTAATGACCGAGATTGTTCAAGGAAAAGTCTAAGGAGGAAAGTTTGTGAGCTTGTAAAAGAACAAGGTAAATTACTTACCTTAAGGTGTTTTATTGTTTAAGGGAATGGGATTTAGATATGTGATGAGTTTAGTGTAGAGTTTACACTGGGGGAAAGGGGTTATAAACCTAGGATAAAGAACAATGATTATACTTGTGAACTTCTGACTAAGGAGCAAATGAGAAAAGGAAATAGTTTAAGAATGTCAAGGTGAATTATAAGAACATTTAAATTGCAATGGGAGCCTTGTTGTGTGTATTTGCTGGTCGAAGGCTATATATATTGAGGAAATTCAGTGTTTAAGATTTATGCATTTAAGGGCCTAAGTGCCAAGCAATTTTAAGCTTATGCATTATATTGTGATGTAGTGTAGTTTTGATGTTTTATGTGTGCTAAGGAGGTTTGGTGAGAATTTGAATGTTGATGGCTAATTAATGGTGAGAAACTAAATGTTTGGTGTAATAATATGCTAGAGAACCCATGGCAAAAATTTAGTGAAGAACCTAAGTGTTTAGGTTGTGTTAAGGAGATTTCATGACTAAGGAAGCATTAGGAAACTTTAGGAGTTGTTTTGACAAAAAGAGTGAGTTTAAGGTGTTCTTTAGAATTAGAATGACTTAGGCATTAGTACGGTGGATTTAGGAAGCAAATGAATGTCTTGGGATATACTTGTGCATTTAGGACTTAGGCAAATATTGGTAAACAAGTAGGAAGGAGAATAAGATAGATGGAGGCATAAACTTGTGTAGAAACTTTGAGTAGTTGCATAAAGGAGTTTTAGATGGTGAAAGATGCTTGGGAGATGATGTTATAGTGGTGAGGAGGCACTTGGCATAGTGGCTATATTAGGCATGAACCACCACTTAGAAACCTAGTGAAAAGCATTACAAGTGTTGGCATTATTATAAGAAAAATGCATAATGACAAAGGTGGATGTTGGTGAGTGATTTAATGAGTTTTGTGGAGGGCTTAAGGTGTATTTGAAGTGCCCAAGTGAGGTTATAACATACTAGGATATATGAGGTGAAGTTTGGAGTCAAATGGGAATTTAGAAACAAAGTTCTGGAGCCGGCCGACCTTAGGACCGGACCTACAAGGTCGGTCGAGCTCAGTTTACACTACCGGAAAGAGTTTCTGGAATCGACCGAACTTGGGGACCGGACTTACAAGTTCGGTCGGGCTTGTATTTTGTGTACGAATTAAGTCTCTGGAATTGTAACACCCCAACCGCTAATCCTTCCATTATCCTCTAATCATCCTCATACTTACCTTACTCGCAGCGGAATACTTACTTACTTGCTTACTCCCGGCGGGTGATACAACGCCGTTAGCCATCCAAGACTAACAAGGATATTACTACTTACGGTAACGGTCTGACGATTAGAATAACCGAATGCATACTACTTACTTTACAATACCAAATACTTACTTACATATGATTACCGAGTATACCGAAATATATGAATTACATTCCAAGGCTACTTCCCAAAAATTAAGAGTTTATACATTCTCTCCTTACTATCCAATCATGAATTCATTATCCAAAAAGGTGTACCACATGGTACACCGGCTACCCAAAAAGGCCTCAGCCAAGTACAACTCGGTACACCATTCAACCTACTAACTATACCAAAAAGATTCACATCCGGTCCTTAATCTACCATCACGCCTCGCGGGTACCTGTAGAATAAAAACATTCCCCCTAGGGCGTCAGCTTACGCTGAATATGATAACCGCATACCCCGCGTACTAGCGAGGGTGCGCCAACTATTTGGTCGAGTACATGCGGTTCGTTTCATTCATACATACATACATGCTTTATACATTACAATTCATTACATTCAATTCACAAGGCATACATACATACACTCAATACATGCATGGAAGACAATACAAGTCAACCGTTCTTGCTTACCGACTACTCACCGCATTACGGAGATACAATTCTCCATCCCATACAGAAGTCATGTTAGCTTCATTACACACCCGGGTTGATCGGGTGTTCAATACTCTTTTACTCAAGGCCAGTGACTTACAATAGTCAAGACCGATACACATACAACACTTACTTCTTACATACTTTACTCCAGTTAAGTCGGTATGACCTCCGGGCAGGGATTACTACATCTCACCACCGGGCTTTAGGGTGACCCACTAATCCAGGATGCTACCCATTCAAGGGGATTGGTCCATGGAAAAGATTACAGCCAGGATTCGGATCCAACCTCTTGTGTTTTCTTATCCTCACGCGTAGCCGAAACTATATCGGACTTCTACTCATTCCATTTTACTCATTACTCAAGTTAGGAGTTAGATTGTTAGGAATTAGTAGAAGTTATTACTACCTTTCCATACATCAATACAATACACAGGTACTCACCATGTACACATACACTTCATTCTCATTCATTCATTTCATGAATTATACAAACTAAATGTTCAAGAGAACACCACAAGAACAATATAGTTCAAACACAATTAAGTGCAGTAAAAGTCCGATTCGTGCATTTATCTTATTGGTGATCACATAAGCACACAAATCGGGGTAACCAAGTTAGGATACAGGGCATGAAAAATCATACCGTACACCGTCGTTTCCGTACTACCGGGTCCTTTGACGATCAACTATCTGATTCCTATACATACATGAAGTTGTATGATCAATGATCTATTATTGATCTAACTTACTCCTTCATTGTTACTTTCGATGTATACTTACTACTTCGTTATTTTCTTACTTGATTATGAAACCATTCTTTTCTTTACTACTTCTTAAACTTGTTTCCTTACTCATTTACTCACTAAGCCTTTACCTTCTTTACTCTTATATTTCTTTTACTTACTTTTCAATACTCATCCATGGTTTACTTACATATATATATACATATGTATAGGTGGGTATACACATATATATATATACTAGTTATAATCCTATAGTTTTTTTTTTTTGTAAGTTATGGGTCGTCCGACCTAGCGTCCGACCCAAGCCCTGGGTCGGACCATTCCAGTAGATTTTCGTCTTCTGAAATTCTCCCCATCTGACCCAGCACTATTCTGTCCGACCCATACACCTCTGGGTCGGACCATTCCAGAAAGTTTCGATTTTGTTGTCTAAGCACTGTCCGACCCACGTCCGACTCACCCTCTGGGTCGGACGGAGTCAGAAACTTCGACAACAGAATTCTTTTGCCTGTCCGACCCACGTCCGACTCACGGCTCCTGGGTCGGACCATTCTAGATTGATTTACTCGCGTTGATTGAGCCATGTCCGACCCACGGTCCGACCCACGGTCCGATCCGGACTCTGGGTCGGACGGTAGCAGGACATTGCTACAGACCTTATTTTTCTTTCCCAACTTCACTCATTGCTTCCCCAATCTTCCTACATACATCCTAACATGTTTTAGCATTATTTAAACACTCTAAATCATGCTAACTCATTTCTTAATTCATTACACAAATCATATACTAACTTACATACCTACAACAGTTTTCCTCATATTAATGCTACAGATTTTGGTTCTCTTCATTATGCTACAGATTTTTCCCTCAACTCTTATCCTCCAATACTCTCTTAACTAATGCCACTCTTAGCATCTTAAATACATTAGTTCACATCCTAACTCCATCCAACTTACAACTCATATCCAAATCTGTTGCAAGCTACTAAACACTCCTTTTAAACTCTCCAAATACACCTAGCTACCACCTAGGTTATTTCCTCTTCTTAAACACTTAAGTCCTCTCATTCCTACACAAAATTTGACATAGTCTCCCCTATAATTCTTACTTTGCTCACACACTATTTCAGCTCACAATGGCTCATTTTCACAACCTATTTATACCACACATTATACTCACATTTCCACTCCACTACACACATTAAAATTCCTGCACATATACACATACTACCCATTGTTTTCCCCAGCTTTTAAACATCATTTAAAAACTTCAAAATTGTTACAATGTCATTCCTCATTATACTACAACATACTTACTACTCATTACTCAATACATTACTCATTTTTACTACTCAAAAACTGTTACATTACACAATGCAAAACTAGTTCAAGGTAAGAGACTTTACCTTGTTCTTTCTAGTTTTCTTTCTTCTTTTCCTTTCTTCTTCTTTTCCTCTTTCTTTCTTCTTGTTCTCAGTTTTTATTCAAGAAATGGGCAATGCTACAGCAACCCATACCAATACACACAACACTTAGCATCCATTTAAACTAACCCTAGAATCTAGATGTTTTAGGGTTTAGAAATGGGTATTACCTTCCAACCAATGAATGAAGTCCTTGACTAGCAAAAGAGCAAGATTCCTAGCCCACAAGAGAAGCCAAAATCGGCTGGAGCAAGAAGAACCAAGAGTTCAAAACTGAAAATCCTTATAATGCCAATGAGAGCTAGAAATGAAGGATTTTCGAAATTCTTTTTACCTCAAGATGATGAGGAGGTGAAGGTGCTTCTAATGGTGGACTTGAATCTTCAAATGGAGAATACCCATAAAAACGAAAATGAAGCTTTTGGATTTTTGAAAGGAGGAAAGTGTTCTCCTTTGCAAGGGGATTCCAATGGTACTAATTTTGTAATTTTTGGGGAAGGATTAATGGGTTAACAAGAGGAGAGAAGGTGGAAGTTGTGTGAGCTCTTCTAATTCTCCATGGCTGTCGCAGGAGGAAGAAGGAAATTCAGAGAATAGAGAAAGAGGGGGAAACGTGAGAGGAGGAGGGGGAGTAGGAGGGAGACTCACTTTTGCTTTTACGTATTATATTTGTCCTTTAGCAAATAAGAAGAGAATTAAGGAGAGTGTGAGAGAGGAGTTGGCCGGCCTCCTATACACACACAATCAGGTTTTAAATTTTTATTTGCAAAGTGGACACACTAACTTTGTTTATTTACACTCTCACTCCACAACTTCCCGGTTGTTACAGTTTTTACTAACTGGAACCCGTTTTCCGGAATTTTCTCGTTTAATTAATTTTATTGGTTATGAACCTTCATTAATGTTTATTAATGACTATTTGGTTGACCAAAATTGTTACGAGTCTATTTGACCCGCTTAAAGTCGCGTTTTCCCGGTTTCCTCGAAAAACGCGCTTTAAGGTTCGTTTATGCTTTTAACCCATTTTAAAGGTCCGTTTTCTTCGGGATTTGTTCCCTCATATTTATTTAAGTGTAAATAAGCCCTCAAAATTTATAATTAGGCTAATTAATCACTTTTTTAATTACGGGGTATTTCAATCTTCCCCCCTTAAGGAACTTTGCCCTCAAAGTTGCTCAAGGTTTACGGTTTACTGTTCAACTCATTTGGCAAGCCAATTGCCACAATGCATTCTACTATCACCTTACAAGGTGTCTACTATTCGTACACTACCAGCACACACAATTCAGATACCTTACACCATACTCAGTTCAATTGCCATACACAATACTCGATTCATACACAATACTCCATTCAAATACCATACACAATACACCATCCAATTCGCACATTCCACAATACATTCACAATACACTTCACAATGTCATTCGTGTCATATACCGTACAACACAAATGCATTACTCATTACACACAAACCATACACATACCATACTCATTGTACTACATACCGAATACTACTAGCACTACTTTGTGCCAATACAATACAATTAGCACTACATGTGCCAACAAAATACAATTACAATACATACATACTACGCAATGCTAACCTGAAGCAATGCAAAAGCAAAAAGGCTCTACCCCCCTTAAAAGGGGTACGCCCCGTACCCTCCGTGCTATACGGATACTAGACATCTAGTCTACAAATAAGTTCGGGTACTTCGCCTTCATGGCGTCCTCTAATTCCCAAGTCTCTTCCTCGACGTCGTGGTTAGACCACAAGACGTTCACCATTCGTACAGATTTATGGCGAGTGTCTCTTGTCTTTGTATCAAGGATTCGCAGTGGAGTCTCGACATATCTCATCATCAGCTCTAGGGATAGATGTTCGGGTTCTAACACATGAGAGGGATCGGCTATATATTTCTTGAGTTGTGATACATGAAAGACATCATGAACACGCCCCAATTCTTCAGGCAATGCTAGCTTATAAGCTACAGCTCCAATCCTCTCGGTAATGGTATACGGGCCTACAAATTTCGGGCTCAGTTTGCCCTTATGGCCAAATCGAAAGACGCCCTTCATAGGTGAGACACACAAGAACACTTGGTCACCCACGGCGAACTCAAGGTCGCGTCGTCGCACATCCGCATAGGATTTCTGTCTATCTTGGGCTGCTTTCATATTTGCTCAGATTTGTTGTACCTCAGCTTGTAGTTGTTCCAGATACTCCGGTCCTATGATGACCGTTTCACTTGACTCATCCCAACACAACGGGGTACGGCAAGGTCTACTATACAAAGCTTGGAAAGGCGACATCTTAATCGAAGCATGGTAGCCATTGTTATACGAAAACTCGATAAGATGAAGCTTGTCAATCCAGCTCCCCTGGAAGTCTAAGGCACATGCCCTAAGCATATCCTCTAGTGTTTGGATGGTCCTTTTTGTCTGATCGTCAGTCTGTGGATGGAAGGCGGTGCTAAGCTTCAACTCAGTACCAAGCGCTTCCCGTGTTGCTCTCCAGTATCTCGAAAGAAATCTGGTGTCGTGGTCAGATACAATGGTTTTCGGGACTCCGTGGTGTCGGATGATCTCCTTGTCGAATAGCTCCGCGAGCTTCGCCACCTTCTAGGTGTCCCTCATCGGTATGAATCGGGCAACCTTGGTGAGGCGATCGACTACTACCCAGATCATGTTGAGTCCTCCCCTGGTAGGTGGGAGTCCAACAACAAAATCCATAGAGATATCATGGAATTTCCACTCTGGAATGGGCATGGATTGCACCATTCCTCCCGGTCTTCGGTGCTCGAAATTTACCTTCTGGCATGTGAGACACCTCAGAACATACTCAGTCACGTCGGATTTCATTCCGGACCACCAGAAGTACCTCTTCATGTCTTTGTACATTTTAGAGGCTCCCGGATGGACATGCAATGTCGAACAATGTGACTCTCGCAGAATGCGATCCCTTAGCTCAGCATTGCTTCGGGGGACGCATAATCTGCCATTCAATCGGATCAGACCATCTTCATGCAATGTGAAGTTGTACTTTCGGTTCTCGAAGGTACCCTCTGTGATTTTCTGTCTGATCTCTGTGAAGTAAGGGTCGCTCAACTGAGCGTCTCGCACCTCGTCAACCAAGCTAGAAGAAGCGAGTAGCGAATGGAGCGAGTGTGCTTGACGACTCAGGCGTCGGCTACAACGTTTGCCTTCCCTTCTTTATACTGGAGGTTGATGTCGTAATCTGAGAGGAACTCCATCCACCTCCTCTGTCGTAGATTCAATTCCTTCTATGTGAATACATACTGTAAACTTTTGTGGTCGGAGTAGATGGTGATGCTTACCCCATAGAGATAGTGTCGCCATATCTTCAAGGCGAAGACAATGGCACCTAACTCTAGATCATGTGTCGGATAATTCTCCTCATGCTTTTTCAGCTGGCGAGAAGCATAGGCTACTACCTTGCCATGCTGCATGAGTACGCATCCCATGCCCTTGCCCGATGCATCACAATACACCTCAAATCCCTCTGTGCCCTCTAGAAGTGTGAGAATTGGCGCTAAGGTCAATGAGTCTTTCAGGCTCTGGAAGGATACCTCGCACTCATTTGTCCATGCAAATGCTGCATCTTTCTTCATCAATGACATCATGGGCTTAGCGACTTTTGAGAAGTCCTTTACAAATCTCCGATAATAACCGGCTAAACCAAGAAAGCTCCGAATGTCGGTAACAGTCTTAGGTCTAGGCCATGATCGCACTGCTTCGATTTTGGACGGATCTACTAAAATACCTGCGCTCGAGATGACATGACCGAGGAATGATACCTGATCTAGCCAAAACTCGCATTTGGAGAACTTCGCATACAGCTGGTTCTCGCGCAGTGTCTCTAGTACTCTTCTCAAATGGTTTTCTTGTTCTTCTGGTGACTTCGAATACACAAGGATGTCGTCGATGAATACTACTACTGAAGTGTCCAGCTGATCACTGAATAACCGATTCATTAGGTCCATGAATTTGGCTGGTGCGTTAGACAAACCGAATGGCATCACCGTGAATTCGTAGTGGCCATATCTTGTTCGGAATGCTGTTTTCTCGATATCTTGCTCTTTGATAGCAATTTGGTGGTATCCGGATCGGAGATCAATCTTAGAAAAGACCGAAGCTCCCTTTAGCTGATCAAACAGGTCGTCGATGCGTGGCAATGGATATTTGTTCTTCACAGTGACCGCATTCAATTCACGGTAGTCGATGCAGAGGCGGAGACTACCGTCCTTCTTCTTCACGAAGAGGACCGGTGCTCCCCAGGGTGATACGCTCGGGCATATAAACCCTTTGTCGAGTAGATCACGTAGTTGCTCTTTCAACTCTGTCATTTCGGCTGGTGCCATACGGTATGGTGCCCTAGCAATGGGACCAGTACCAGGTACAAGGTCGATTTCAAACTCTACTGCTCTCTGTGGTGGCATACCAGGTAGTTCCTTCGGAAATACATCCGGAAATTCTGAGACTACGGCTACATTATCACTGAATTCTGGATCTCTCTCCAGATCTTGCACATGGCATAAATACACTTCATGTCCTTTTCTAAGCTCCCGGTACATCGCCATAGCGGAGATGACTGTAGTCGAAGGCTCTCTCGGTCTCTGGCGGTATGAAACAGTGACCCCAGATGGACTCTTGAGCAGCAATCGATGCTCGGCGTATAGGATCCTCCCCTTGTGCCGCTCCAACCAGTTCATTCCAATTATTAAGTCGAATCCCAACCCGTTGAATTCAATGAAGGAGATGGGAAACGCTTCGCCTTTGATTTGAATTGTGGCGGTGTGGTAGTACTTAGTACACTTTACCCGCTCCTTCGACGGGAGAGTAACCAAGAAATTTGGTAGCTCATCTGCGTCTAGCCCCAACCTTGTAGCGAATGATGGCGATACAAAGGTGTGAGAGGCGCCGGAGTCGAATAATACTGAGGCTTCGATGCCGTTTACTGGGAATGTTCCCGTTAGAATGGTGCCGCTTTTGCCGGCTTGCTCTCGGTGAGGATACTCAGGTTACCTTCGGTACCGAGTCCACAACCTATTGATTTATAAGATGATAAGTAACGTTGGTGGAACGCAAGTGGAATTTAATAACCAACACTGCTTTTATTGAATAACCAACCATCATACATACTGTGTCTCTAATACATGTTACTACTGGATTACATGCTACTACAAGGTTAATACTTTCTAAAGGTAAGGTTCAGGCGTCCTGGTTTCATGTGCGTGGCATTGATTATTGTCGGTGGTGCCGTATTCAACTTGATCTTCTGGATCCCGTGATACAGCAACCTTGATTTTCCACCCATGATTAGAACATATCCTGATCTCAATACCAATTTCTCTGCGAGGTCCACACGCTTCTGCTCGCTATACAAAAATACGGCGTCGTCACCAATGGACCAAGACACTACGGGCACTCCTAGTTCCAGAGATTCCGCTGTCTCGTCCTTATCTTGGTGTAAGCCAAGTCGTCCTTCTTTCTCATAGAAGTTGACAATACATAGGTCTGCTTCAAGTGCAGGGATTGGTTCATCTTCACATCGTTGTGCAATTTCTACAGCTTGAGTGACAAGCGTTTGGTATTCAGAGGGTATTGCTAGAGGTGTGGCTCCGTCTCCTGCTCGCGTTGTTTGGTATGTCTTGGTATAAGGGTTCCAATCCTTTCCCAAGCACATCATTTTCAGCTTCATTGTAGCTCCACCGGGGAATTCGGGTGTATAAAATCCACGTGGACCCATTCCTAAGTCGTTGCATCGTCGGATGATTGAAACTTGTGCTTCGGGTGTCAGGTATCCTTTTAATAAAATCATACCTGGGCGGAAGACCTGACACTGATCGTTGTCGAAGTGGTGCGTGGCGATGTCGGTCTCTTCATGAGGTGAGTTCGAAGGTATTGGGTAACAGATAAGGAATTTCCCTAAGGTGGTAAATTATATCTAGTGTGAGTTCTAGGCTTACTAATTCATTTCATGCTCAATACATACTCCCATGTTACTTACTCATACTCATTTTCATACTTCAAACACTTACGCATTCATGCTCCCATTCATACAATTACTTTGACACTTAGACATGCTCTTCAAGGATTAAAGGTTACGGTAGTTACCTGGGCCGGACTTAGTCCCGGTCCCATCACGGTCAATGATGTGTAAGGCCGGCTGCCTCTGCGGTGCGCCCTTCTGCGGACCTCGGGATCCCTGTCCCTGCGAGGCATGCTGGGCATGTGCATCGCCAGATGCAACCTCCTTGCCTTCACGCTGCTTATAGCCTTGATAATTGCCCTTGGGCTTAGAGTTCTCTGGGCATGCATTAGCACGGTGCCCCGGCTTCTGGCTAGTGTAGCAGCGGATCTCCCTTCCTTGGCAATCTGTGTCGGGATGATCCTTGTTGCACTTTCAGGATATGTAGCTGCGGCCATCAGATTGGTTCTTGCCTTGGCCAAATCCAGAACCTATAGCTTCTAAGTTAGCGAGGTTTGGTATACTTACAATACTCCATATACATACTAATTCATAAGTGTACTAACTCAGTTTCGGGTTCTTACCCCTGTAGGGCTGAGACCTCAGTGGCTTCGCTGCCACTGGTGCGGTGTAGGCAAGCTGCAATGGCTCGGCTGCCTTGCCCTTCTCAGTATGGGCACCGCCGTCTCCTGAAGTGTTCTTCTGATGGGAATGCTTCCCTTTCTTCTTCTTCTTAGGTTTGGATTGGTTTTGGTCGTCGGAGGTGTTACCCTTGCTGCTCACCTTGCGCTTCAGCGCCTGCTCCTCATCTCTCAGCTGGTAGGTGATCTCAACTCGAGATGCAGCGTGGTAGCACTCCTGAAGGGAGGTAAACCGTGTGAAGCCCATGCCATACCGGAGTCGATGGCTCAATCCGCCGTAGAAGCAGTCGACCAAGACTTGGCCGGTATACCGAAGGTCGGGTAGAAGTCTTAGAAGAGAGGTGAAGGTGCGGTAATATTCATCAACCGTCATCTTCTCGGTCATTTTTAGGGCATCGAGCTCAAGCCGTTTCTTGGTCTTGACATGCTCGGGATAGTACTTAGATCGGAGAAGAGAGGTGAATGCTTCCCAACCGAATGCAGGGTCGGCTACGTGCTCGGCCTTAACGAGCTTCCACCAGTCCAAAGCCGCGTCTTTGAGGTAGTACGCAGCTATCCTCACTCGAACTCCAGCGGGAGTCTCAAATGTCTTGAATGCCGTCTCCATCTCGGAGAGATAGGCCTCGAGTTTGGCGGGGTCGCTCTCGCCTCTAAAGCATGGAGGTCGAAGGTCGACAACGGCCTTTACCCAATTCGTTTCTCGAGGTTGCGGCGGGTCGGGCTGCTGCTGTTGTTGTTGCTGCTGGTTTTGTTGGGTTGCTTGTACTGTGGTGATTACTTGTGGCAGCATCTGTGCTACAGTGGCAGCGACGATCTCAGCTATCGTCTGCGTGCCCGGTCCATCAGATGTCTCTCCCCTAGGTCGGCCTCGACCTCATCCTGACATCTGAACAAGTGCGGATTACATTAGATACGGTGAATCTATGACCACATGGTCTTGATTCAAGCAATGGTATCTTCTTTGCAGACGTAAAGGGTATCCGTTATTGCTAACGGTAATTCCTAGTTAGGTTTCTAACTCTTCGTTGTAGAACGGTTTATAACCTAACTCGGTAATCACTACACTCGGTATCCTAATCATCAGAGCGAGACTTCGCTCTGATACCACTTTTTGTAACACCCCAACCGTTAATCCTTCCATTATCCTCTGATCATCCTCATACTTACCTTACTCGCAGCGGAATACTTACTTACTTGCTTACTCCCGGCGGGTGATACAACGCCGTTAGCCATCCAAGACTAACAAGGCTATTACTACTTACAGTAATGGTCTGACGATTAGAATAACCGAATGCATACTACTTACTTTACAATACCAAATACTTACTTACATATGATTACCGAGTATACCGAAATATATGAATTACATTCCAAGGCTACTTCCCAAAAATTAAGAGTTTATACATTCTCTCCTTACTATCCAATCATGAATTCATTATCCAAAAAGGTGTACCACATGGTACACCGGCTACCCAAAAAGGCCTCAGCCATGTACAATTCGGTACACCATTCAACCTACTAACTATACCAAACAGATTCACATCCGGTCCTTAATCTACCATCACGCCTCGCGGGTACCTGTAGAATAAAAACATTCCCCCTAGGGGGTCAGCTTACGCTGAATATGATAACCGCATACCCCGCGTACTAGCGAGGGTACGCCAACTATTTGGTCGAGTACATGCGGTTCGTTTCATTCATACATACATACATGCTGTATACATTACAATTCATTACATTCAATTCACAAGGCATACATACATACACTCAATACATGCATGGAAGACAATACAAGTCAACCGTTCTTGCTTACCGACTACTCACCGCATTACGGAGATACAATTCTCCATCCCATACAGAAGTCATGTTAGCTTCATTACACACCCGGGTTGATCGGGTGTTCAATACTCTTTTACTCAAGGCCAGTGACTTACAATAGTCAAGACCGATACACATACAACACTTACTTCTTACATACTTTACTCCAGTTAAGTCGGTATGACCTCCGGGCAGGGATTACTACATCTCACCACCGGGCTTTAGGGTGGCCCACTAATCCAGGATGCTACCCATTCAAGGGGATTGGTCCATGGAAAAGATTGCAGCCAGGATTCGGATCCAACCTCTTGTGTTTTCTTATCCTCACGCGTGGCCGAAACTATATCGGACTTCTACTCATTCCATTTTACTCATTACTCAAGTTAGGAGTTAGATTGTTAGGAATTAGTAGAAGTTATTACTACCTTTCCATACATCAATACAATACACAGGTACTCACCATGTACACATACACTTCATTCTCATTCATTCATTTCATGAATTATACAAACTAAATGTTCAAGAGAACACCACAAGAACAATATAGTTCAAACACAATTAAGTGCAGTAAAAGTCCGATTCGTGCATTTATCTTATTGGTGATCACATAAGCACACAAATCGGGGTAACCAAGTTAGGATACAGGGCATGAAAAATCATACCGTACACCGTCGTTTCCGTACTACCGGGTCCTTTGACGATCAACTATCTGATTCCTATACGTACATGAAGTAGTATGATCAATGATCTATAATTGATCTAACTTACTCCTTCATTGTTACTTTCGATGTATACTTACTACTTCGTTATTTTCTTACTTGATTATGAAACCATTCTTTTCTTTACTACTTCTTAAACTTGTTTCCTTACTCATTTACTCACTAAGCCTTTACCTTCTTTACTCTTATATTTCTTTTACTTACTTTTCATTACTCATCCATGGTTTACTTACATTATATACATATGTATAGGTGGGTATACACATATATATATATACTAGTTATAATCCTATAGTTTTTTTTTTGTAAGTTATGGGTCGTCCGACCCAGCGTCCGACCCAAGCCCTGGGTCGGACCATTCCAGTAGATTTTCGTCCTCTGAAATTCTCCCCGTCCGACCCAACACTATTTTGTCCGACCCCATACACCTCTGGGTCGGACCATTCCAGAAAGTTTTGGTTCTGTTGTCTAAGCTCTGTCCGACCCACGTCCGACTCACCCTCTAGGTCGGACGGAGTCAGAAACTTCGACAACAGAATTCTTTTGCCTGTCCGACCCACGTCCGACTCACGGCTCCTGGGTCGGACCATTCCAGATTGATTTACTCACGTTGATTAAGCCATGTCCGACCCACGGTCCGATCCGGACTCTGGGTCGGACGGTAGCAGGACATTGCTACAGACCTTATTTTTCTTTCCCAACTTCACTCATTGCTTCCCCAATCTTCCTACATACATCCTAACATGTTTTAGCATTATTTAAACACTCTAAATCATGCTAACTCATTTCTTAATTCATTACACAAATCATATACTAACTTACACACCTACAACTGTTTTCCTCATATTAATGCTACAGATTTTGGTTCTCTTCATTATGCTACAGATTTTTCCCTCAACTCTTATCCTCCAATACTCTCTTAACTAATGCCACTCTTAGCATCTTAAATACATTATTTCACATCCTAACTCCATCCCACTTACAACTCATATCCAAATCTGTTGCAAGCTACTAAATACTCCTTTTAAACTCTCCAAATACACCTAGCTACCACCTAGGTTATTTCCTCTTCTTAAACACTTAAGTCCTCTCATTCCTACACAAAATTTGACATAGTCTCCCCTATAATTCTTACTTTGCTCACACACTATTTCAGCTCACAATGGCTCATTTTCACAACCTGTTTATACCACACATTATACTCACATTTCCACTCCACTACACACATTAAAATTCCTGCACATATACACATACTACCCATTGTTTTCCCCAGCTTTTAAACATCATTTAAAAACTTCAAAACTGTTACAATATCATTCCTCATTATACTACAACATACTTACTACTCATTACTCAATACATTACTCATTTTTACTACTCAAAAACTGTTACATTACACAATGCAAAACTAGTTCAAGGTAAGAGACTTTACCTTGTTCTTTCTAGTTTTCTTTCTTCTTTTCCTTTCTTCTTCTTTTCCTCTTTCTTTCTTCTTGTTCTCGGTTTTTATTCAAGAAATGGGCAATGCTACAGCAACCCATACCAATACACACAACACTTAGCATCCATTTAAACTAGCCCTAGAATCTAGATGTTTTAGGGTGTAGAAATGGGTATTACCTTCCAACCAACGAATGAAGTTCTTGACTAGCAAAAGAGCAAGATTCCTAGCCCACAAGAGAAGCCAAAATCGGCTGGATCAAGAAGAACCAAGAGTTCAAAACTGAAAATCCTTATAATGCCAATGAGAGCTAGAAATGAAGGATTGTTGAAATTCTTTTTACCTCAAGATGATGAGGAGGTGAAGGTGCTTCTAATGGTGGACTTGAATCTTCAAATGGAGAATACCCATAAAAACGAAAATGATGCTTTTGGATTTTTGAAAGGAGGAAAGTGTTCTCCTTTGCAAGAGGATTCCAATGGTACTAATTTTGTAATTTTTGGGGAAGGATTAATGGGTTAACAAGAGGAGAGAAGGTGGAAGTTGTGTGAGCTCTTCTAATTCTCCATGGCTGTCGCAGGAGGAAGAAGGAAATTCAGAGAATAGAGAAAGAGGGGGAAACGTGAGAGGAGGAGGGGGAGTAGGAGAGAGACTCACTTTTGCTTTTACTTATTATATTTGTCCTTTAGCAAATAAGAAGAGAATTAAGGAGAGTGTGAGAGAGGAGTTGGCCGGCCCCCTATACACACACAATCAGGTTTTTAATTTTTATTTGCAAAGTGGACACACTAACTTTGTTTATTTACACTCTCACCCCACAACTTCCCGGTTGTTACAGTTTTTACTAACCGGAACCCGTTTTCCGGAATTTTCTCGTTTAATTAATTTTATTGGTTATGAACCTTCATTAATTTTTATTAATGACTATTTGGTTGACCAAAATTTTTACGAGTCTATTTGACCCGCTTAAAGTCGCGTTTTCCCGGTTTCCTCGAAAAACGCGCTTTAAGGTTTGTTTATGCTTTTAACCCATTTTATAGGTCTGTTTTCTTCGGGATTTGTTCCCTCATATTTATTTAAGAGTAATTAAGCCCTCAAAATTTATAATTAGGCTAATTAATCACTGTTTTTAATTACGGGTATTTCAGGAATGGACCGACCTTGGGACCGGACTTGCAAGGTCGGTCATGCTTAGAATTTTGTACAGGAATTGGTCTCTGGAATCGACCGAACATGGGACCGGACTTACAAGTTCGGTCGGGCTTAAAATTTCCCACAGGGAAAACTCTTGGGAATGGACCGACCTTGGGGACCGGACTTGCAAGGTTGGTCGGGATAAAATTTTCAAACGGTAATACGTCCTGGAATGGACCGACCTTGGGTAAGGTCGGTCGGTAAGATCGGTCGAGCCAAAAACACAAAAAGAAAAAAGAAATTTTAAGTTCTAAAAATGATAATTGGTAGAAAGGTATGCCATTGGTAGGGTAATAATGATTAGGGACCTAAGAACCTAAGGAATTAAGTTAAGTTAAGTATAAACCTTAAGTTTAAAGTTAAGTTAATATGGTTAAGTGGTAATGACTTAAGAGGGTATTGAATGGGAATCTTTAGGGATTAAGTGTCTTAAGTAAGGTGCAAATAACTAATGGCCTAAACATGAATGAATGTTTTAGGTTTGTGAATTGGGACCCCGGAGAAGGTTAAATAAACGACAGTCGACGGTGAACGGTACAGTCTTTCTTGTGACCTGCTTGCTAACGAGGTGTCTCTCGGCTTGTGTGCTATCTGTTTATTTGCTATGACTAAGACAAGATAAAGCATGCAACCGGTTATATTTGTTCTCGTTGTGAATGTGTTTTCTTTACACTAACCCACGAGACTTGAGATTGTTACTAACTAAGTTTAATACTTACTAAGTTAAGGATAAGAGTTAAGTATTGGTAACTGTTGGTTAATACCCGTTAATTTTTAACTAACACATGGTGTGTAAGTTTTTACTAACTTGAACTTGAGTGAGGAACCCGGGACTGACTCCGGTCATGCATGCTAAGGAAAGGGGGACGGTATCTGAATCAGATCCGCCCTTCGCTTAAGGACTTGTTCTCGAACTTGTTGCCTAGGGTCGGTTGCCTGCTCAGCTACACTGGACTCCCGTCCAAGGTAGGTGGCATTAAGATGGTGCAGTAGGATCACCTAAATCCTAAGTTTAAGATTAAGCTACAACCATTTCCATTCTAGGAACGGTTTGTATACTGAGATTGAGATAACGTTAAGACTGAGGTGAGTTAAGGAGAACTGAGGTTAAGGAAATCAGTACTAAGGAGGTGGTTACTAACCCGCTTGATAAGGGTACGCTTGTGTCGTTCATTGTGTGTGAGCTATGTATGTTCATTTGTGGATTGTTGTTATAGCACTTCATATCATGATTGTGTTTCTAATCAATTTCCATGCTATCGACAATTAGTCGTCGTAGTCCCGTTAGCTTGGGGGCCACAAGAGGGTCGTACCAGCATTCGTGCTGACCCCCTTTGGGGGCTGTTTTTACACTTGCAGGTAAGAGACCCATGAAGTCACACCACGAGAGTAGGAGCGGTTAGACTTAGGATGGGTTGTTTATTTTGAGTACGGGTTGCGCTTGTGCACCCGTCTGTTTATATTGGAACTCATGTAAGTTTGTGACTATGACTTAGATACTTAAACTCGGTTGGTTGGTGTGTTTTGTTGGTGGGGGTGTTTGTTTATTTTGGTTAAGTGTTGTAAATTGATAAGGCCGGTATATTCTAACGATCAGACCGTGGCAAGGTCCTGGTGTTTGTTATTTCCGCTGCAACGAATTTGATTAAGTGTTAAGTTTGCGACAACCACGATTGGCTTTGGACGGGGTGTTACAATGAACGACTTAAAAGCGCTCCCTTAATTAGTGAGTTAATCATTTAACTCCTTAAGTTATGATAACTCTTAATCTCAATCTATTCTTATCTTACCTCAATCTTAATTCTTACCTCAGTCTCAATGTACCAACCGTTCTTTAATTAGAATTTGGTTGTACCTTATCTCAAATCTTATCTTAGATCTTGTCTCAATTAAGACAACCGTTCTTTAATTAGAATGGTTGTTCCTTAATTCATTGTTTATCTTGTCGAGTCAAGTAACCCTAACCAATGAGTTATCAGCTCCATTGGTTTACATAAACAATATTTGTTAGAATTAGTTGAGATTTAGGTAGATACCACCACACCATCTCAGTATGCCTCCCTCCTAAAACAAGAAGTCCGAGGAGGTTGAGTCTATATGTCGACTCTAGGCGACGAGTCCGAAGACAAGTCATATTTGGAAGTCGGGATCTGATAAGGATATCGACCTCCCCCAATACACATGTGCCGGTACCATTCCGGATTCCTCACTCCCCCCAAGTTCTAATTAGTAGAAGTCTCAAAGTCAATGTTTGTTAGTTAACCCCTTTCAGGTACTAATAAAACAATATTCGGGAGTGTTCCTTATTCTCACACAATTCGTTACTAAACGTTGTTAGTAAGTTCTCAAAGTAAGTTGTGTTAGTGCATCACAATCACACAACAAACATAATATTCCGGTTGCATGCTTTATCTTGTTTAGTTGGCACACATAAACAAATAGCACACAAGCCGAGGGACACCTCGTTAGCAAGCAGGCTACAAGAAAACCATACCGTACACCGTCGGTTGCTTACTCTCCTCCGGAGTCCATATACTCAAGTCCTAAAACATTCATTCAGTTTTAGGTTGTTACTTACTTTTCCAATCAACCTAACCTATTTAACCATTAATGCTCCCCACCTAATACCACTTAAGTACTTATAAACTTAACCTTAAACACTTATATTCTTAACTTAACTTAATCCCTTAAGTCCTTATATCCTTGTCTTTCTAATCATCATTACCCTCTTAATGTCATACCACTAATACCTCTTATCATCCTTAAATTTTAATTTTTTTTACATGTTCAGCACTGGACCGCCCCTCTGGGGAGGTCCCAGGGGCGGTCCACACCAGAGGCTAATTTGCCTGCAGAATTCGCCTGGACCTCCCCATAGGGGCGGTCCACAACAGACCCCATTTTTGAAAGTGATTTTCTTCTCATTTTGAACTCCAAATTAACCCCAATATTTTCCTAATCATTCCACATGTTTTAACATCATTTTAGCACCTCAAAACCCTCTTAAACCATCCAACAATCTCCTTAAACATTTACTCAAATTCTTACTGAATTCTTACACTTAACACTTGATTCTTTACACTTCCAACTTGTAATTTTGCCTAAGACCTCAACTAATCATAGTGCTCCTTTACAACCATCTTAACTACTCCCCAAGCATCATTATGCCTACCCATTTCCTTTACTCAAACCTCTCAAAGTTCTCAAAGTCAAATTGCATCTCCATGCATAACTTCCTCTCCTTTACACTTACTACTCATCATTCCTAAACTTGTACCTACCTATACATTTCTTGCCATCCTTTTAACACCTTAACATTGTTCTTCATTACCTTGACCATGCTACACTCTCCTTAGACATTTTCCATCTCCTTTACTCAATTTACTCACCATTCTCATGATTATACACTCTTATACATTCCTAGTCATCCCCTTGACAACTTACTACATTCTCTTATAGTTTTTCACCTCCATCACCCAAGTTCACTCATTACCATCCAAACTATAACCTTATTAATCCACTACTAGCATCTTCACCACTTACACAAGCTACCCAAAAATTCTCATTGTTATATTCTCTAGTTCATACCTAAACATCTTAAAACATTATACATCATTTCCTCCAGATTTATGCACAAGTCTTAATATTCCTCATACCATGATTTTGGTGTGTTTAATACACCCACCTAACCTATAATTCCTCCTAGACAACTCTAGGTCATTCTAATCCTCAAGATTACCTTTGTTAACTCATATTCACTCAAATTTCCTTTAATGACTCCTAGTAAATCCTAGGTCATACTAATTCACAACAACCACTTAAACACTTTGTTTTCTACTCAAATTTTGCCATAGCTCCTCTAGTATATTATCATGCCCATATGCATGGTTTTTCTCATTCAGTCATCTCACACACATCAAATCTTTTTCCTCAGCATATTTCTCACCCAATTCAAACCATCTGAACCAAACTTAATATAGTGCAATAATCTTAAATTGCAGAGCACTAAGGCTCTTAAATGACATGGCTCTTAGGCCCTTAAATGACTTAAACTTAAACACTAAATTTCCCACATATAAAAGCTTTCAACCTGCAAATACACACAACAATGCTCCCGTAGCAATATAAGTGTTCTCATAATTCACCTTATACTTATCTTACTAACTCATTTCCATTGGCTCCTTAGTCACAAGTTCTTAAGCTTGTTCAAATCCTTTTTCCTAGGTTATATAACCCATTACACAATGTAAGCATTAAGCTACATACAGTACTTATCTAAATACCACCCCTTAAACAACAAAACACCTTAAGGTAAGTTATTTACCTTGTTTTTCAA
Organism: Limonium bicolor; assembly: GCA_023374045.1. NCBI lineage: Eukaryota > Viridiplantae > Streptophyta > Magnoliopsida > Caryophyllales > Plumbaginaceae > Limonium > Limonium bicolor. Next base: position 73,568,445 of record CM041776.1, read on the forward strand.
CTTTTCTCTCAACTTCTTCCTTAGGTTTTCTTGGACGATTCTCGGCCAAGGACTTCAATTCTCTTGCCAATGTTCTAATCCACATCCAAATAATCTAATTAGTAATAAGCATCATGCCTAAACTCATGGAATCCAATCTTAGGTCAAAAATGTGTTTTAAGGTATTAAAATGAATGTTTACCTTTGAAGTCTTAAGATAGGCTTGGATATGAATCAAGGAGGACCTTCTCTAGTCCTTTAGATATTGGAAACATGCTAGTTCAAGGCATAAACAAGACCCCATGAGAAGGTAATTTTTGGACATGGGTGGAAAGTGAAGGAAAGTTGATTTTTCTTTAAGTTTCCTTACCTTGAATGAATAGAGAAGCAAAAGAGCTCTTCAAACTTGATTTTCTTCCTTCAATGGATTTTTCCCATGGCACCAAAATTGAGCTTTTCCAGTTTTGAAAAGATAGAACTAAAGGGCTTGCTCCAACTAAGAGAATTCCATGCTTAGTTTTTGATATGGAGCAAAAATGAAGATTTGGTGAGCAATTGAAGGTGGAGGTGCCATGGATGTTGCTTGTAACGGTTTTAGAGCAGAGAGGGGAAGAGGAAAACGGTGGGGAAGGTGGGAAATGAAGAAGAGAGGAGAGAGAGAAGGTAAAGTAAGACATTTGCTTTAAAAAGGTAAATAGTCCTTTTTTTCTTTTTCCTTCTTTTTTTCTAATATGCCTGTCATATGGTGATGACTCGCCCCATCAAAACCGTCCCCCCTTCATTAGTAAGATATTTATGGACTTAATTTGACCATTGACCAATTAAAGTTGACTTAAGACTTATTTGGGCACTATTTGGGTACTATTCATAATTAGTGCACAAATATGTGAATTTTTTGGTTTCTCATTGATTTAGGCTTCCTAATATGATACTAATTAGTACAAATGTTGATTAAGGTGTAATCATGGGCATTTAGCCACTCAAAACTCATTTCTAAGACAATTTTTTCAAAAATGTGTTTACGAGTCCTTAAGCACAATTTGTGTTTAAGCTTGTTTTTGAGCTAGGTTTTCTTTGGTAAATGATTTAACATGTCCATTATCATGTTAATAAGGTATTAGAATGATATTTGGGTGCTAATCAAAGTTACCCAAAGCTTAGAGCATGTTTTTGTTTAAATTACTGTTATGGCGTTTCCTTGTGTTTTCTTTGGTTTAGATTATCTACCAATCTTTGTAAGGCATGTTTTAGCCCTTCTACATCATAACTTGATGTTTAATTAACATACTTAGGTTTGAGGTATTTCACACACACACACACATATATATATATATATATGTAACCGGCAATTAGATGGGAAGAAACCCCTTAGTTAACTGCAACACTTGGTCAAGGTCAAAGAAGAAAGTTTGACCATTGACTAGATTAAAGAATATAAGTGCTATTTTGGGTACTATTCACAATCAGGGCACATATTTTTGATTTTTTTGCAAAACTTTGAATTAGGCATACTAATGTGATACTTTATGTCACATTAGTATATTTAAGGGTATTCAAGGCCCTAAAATCAAACAAAACTCATTTTGAATACAATCTCACAAAAATGTGCTTTAAGGAAGCTTAGTGCACATTTTGTGTTAAAACTTGTTTTTGGGTTTGGTTTTCTTTGGTAATTGATTAATTACATTCCTTACATGATTGGTAAACTTAGGAATTTGATTTGGAATCAAACGGAGGTCATATGACCTTTAAAACTTGTTTAGTGCACATTTTGCTCTAATTGACTTTTAAGCATGTTAATGCTTGTTCTTTGATGTTGGGGTGTTGTCCAATAATTTTAGTACGTTCCTTAATGTGTTAATATGCTTAGGAAAATATTTTAGGTCCTAAGGAGTTCATTTGGGTATATATTCACCCTAAATGGTCAAAGGGTGCAATAATTGCTTAATGTTGACCATTGTTGTTTTTAAATTGATTTTTTAAGGCATGTTTAGGCCTTAATTTAATTGATTAAATGTTTAATCAATGTTTAATTTAATTAGGGGTATTTCATACAATGTCTTCAAAATTGTAATACAATTCAACAGGGATCATTACAGGTTATGAGTATGTGGCATTGAAAGGTATTGTGGAATATGACAATACTTCTTGCCCTTTGTCGTCCATGAGTATGTTAGCGTGTGTACTAGTTATGGATACAGTCTATTTGTTTTTTTCAAGCTATAAATTGACTCAGGCTCTTTTGCAAACTTCTCCTATTAATGACAGCATAAAAAGGGAAGTAGTGAATCTCGTCTCTCTACGAACGGGTCACTCTGGTTATGTTCTGGATTGACTTTGTCTCTGTGCGACTAGGTCTTAGGTGAAGTTTGGATATTCTGTTTTGTTTTTACTCTGTTGGTACTAGATCATGTTGGTTGCAGTTTTCTTAACTTAGGCATATATTCCCTTTTTCCAATCTCTCTTAGTAGGTTGTGGTTTTCCAAATTGTGCTCATCGATTCAGGGGGAACTTTAATAGAGTTACTTAATTGAATGTTGCAAAATCAGAAGCCTCTGCATTGGGCCGACCCTAGGTGGGTCGGTCGGGTCAAGATTTTTGAAAAAATGGCTTCTGCATTGGACCGACCCAACGACCGACCCTAAGGTGGGTCGGTTGGGTCAAAATTTTTGAAAAAAAAAGCAAAACGATGCGTATCACTTATCAGTCTTTCTATTCTTCTTTCCCTTACCTCCCGCACACCTTGATACCCTAACCCCATCGAGCACCTCAATCCATTCATCCCCTTCTCCTTTGCGCACACAGCAAGCTCCAGGCTAGTAGTCGACCACCTGCACCGTGACTCCGATGCTACCGCCTCCGACCTGCACCGACTGCCGCGCGCCCGCCCAGCCATTCTTCCGACCCTGACGTCTGCAGCAGCGAACCACCAACCCTAAATCTCCATTACCGAAACCCTAAACCCCCAAATCGGCCCCATTTCAAATTTCACTATTTTTCTTCACCCAAATCCTTAAATTGTTGCTTCAATTCATCTTCCAAACATCAAGGTATGATATTCTACTCTTATTTTGTCAATTTGACAAGTTTTTGCAAAAGTTCCATTTCGGACTGAAACATTTGCGCACCAAACAGAGCCTTAGGCTGAAAAATGTAAATTTTGCAAACTTGTTTGTTTGGATTGCTCTGTTATATTTAGCTTAGGGTTTGTGTGAAAATTCATATTGTGAAATGGAAATTGAGTCGTTTTTGTATGGGATTTGTACTTAAGGTCTTCAAATTACCTTGTGGTTTGCTTAAGTCAATTGAAACGATGGTAAATTGATGCTAATTGATTGTGGTTTATGGTAGGATAGATGTTAGTAATTTATACTACAACTGCCTAGAATATTCACCTTTTGAATTGCATTTCATTGTGGCCAATGTGACTAATATTAGTGTGATAGATAATGCATACCTTTCTTATTGCGAATGACAATGTGCTAAATTGTTTGTGGTTGCGCGTGGTGAGCTAAATGGTATTATTTGGGCACGATTGTGGAGGTTCTTAGAACCGAGGAAGGGAAGAAAACGGGGGAGATTATGCCAAAATATTTCTAGAAAATTGTCATTTTTTTTTTGCTCTCCAATGTGCTTAATGTTTACTCTTTGCCTAAATGCTTATTTTTTTCCTCTTTTTGATCTAATTCCTCACCTTTTTGCTATTTGCACTTTCTTCTTTTGTTTTTCCTTTTTCAACTTCCTTTTTGCAGAACAATGGCCCACAGAAATCACCGCGCAGCTAGGTGGTCGGACGCCAATGCCGGTCTCATTGATGGTATATTCATCTATGAAGCCGCCCGCGCTTGGTACAACGCCCCCCGCCGCCGAGAGATAGTGCGGGAGAGGACGGTGGATCCCGCCCTTATCGACATGCTACAGCTACGCGCCCACCTCAACTACATTAATTGGAGCTGCATTCTGACCATGGGCGGCCAATACTAGCCAAATAAGATAAAAGAATTCCACGCCAATGCCTCCGCGGATCAGAGCGAGAGTGAGGTCACTTCATGTGCCAGTGGGCGTCGGCTCACCATCACACAGGAATCCTTTCTCACCTTCCTTGGGCTGCCATGGGATGACATTAACTACCGTCATTGGATTCTACCCGGCGAGCTGAACGATCACCGAAGGCACTACCTTTCCACCCTGCCCATCCAGCGCCAAAACAAGAACCAGACAGGGACGGATGTTCGAGTCACTATGACTCTGAACATGATCACCGATCCATTTAAGAGGGTCATGCTGGCGCTGATTCGCCATAATATCCTACCGCGCGACAGCAAGGACCTCAATGCTACATACTGCTTTCTGGAGGACTACGTGCTGGCTCCGGGCACTGATAAGCCGATGTTCCTCTCTGGCCTGATGTTCAAGCATCAGATCCACATCATTGCTAAGAAGGACACCCAGCACTTGGGTTTCCCCTTCTTTATCCAGAGACAGATCGCTGCATTGAGGGTGCCCACAGACAGACTACTTGCCAGCCCTTCCATGGAGCTTATAGGCGACTACACGATGAGGAGGATGGGTTTCATTCTCACCGACGCCGGCTGGAAGAAGGGCGACGCGCAGAGCAGCGGAGAGTCCTCTTCGGGCCCTTCCACTTAGGCCCCACCACTACTGCTCCTCCCTCCACCACCACCGATCGGGGTTATGTCCGAGGAGCATTTCGAGGCCTACCAGCGCCAGGTTGTTGAGCACCAGCGTTAGACAACCGAGTAGCAGCGCTGCCTGGAGGAGCACCAGCGACAGATGGAGGCCCAGCTCCAGTTCCTTCGAGACCAGAGGGTGCGTGGCGGTCCCCCTCCCCAATAGCATTTCATGGCTAGATGTTGGTGTGTCTATTGTTTATCTGCACTTTTGATTTCATTCGTCTCTCCTTTAGGCAATCTAGCTTTGTAGTACTTTATTTTCGACTCTTCTACTCTGTTTACTGCACTTTTGACTATTATGGTTTGGGACTTATGTATGAGTCCCCTTTTGGTATCTAACTATGGCCTTTTTGTGAATTCTTCTAAAATACTTTTACGCCAAGTTTCTTTTTGGCTATGCATTGTAGATATATACACACTGAATACAGGAACTCCTCAAGGATGAGTTAGGACAAATGCAAGAGGAACTCTTGAAAATTTTTCCTAGGGTCTCCGACTCTTCACCGTCGGAGCTAGCGCTTCAACGACCCCGGACACTATCAAGTGTGGGGGAAACCCGCCTACAACTCACACCTTATCAGGGGAGTACTAGTTCTCTAACTCCTTAACATTTAAACAATGCATTACACTTTTGTATACTCTATGCTTAGTGCTTCAAAAAGGTCTTTTGTTTGTTTTTCCTTGAGCTTTGCTTTGAACAATGGGGACATTGTCCCATTCAAGTGTGGGGAAACGACTTTTTCTTTTTGGCACACTGCTTAATTTCCTTATGCATATCTATAGCTTCTATGTAGAAGTTACATTTATAGTAAGCAAGTTTTTCCATGAATTCTTGGAATTTTCCACCAAATTTTTCAAAGTTCTCTCTTAAGAAGCATTTATTTGTGGTGCAACCATAAATCCCTATCATGGTGAATTTTTATTGGTTAGGGGTTCTTTCTATCTTCTCATCTAGGGATTGGTAAGGGGTGCTTCCTTGTGAATTTTTTTTAAAAGAAACTTGAGAGACACCATAGGTAACCAACAAATGAGAGTTGAGTGTTCATTACAGCAAGGCTAAATGCCAAATTATCTTCTTCTCATCTCTTGTTGCAAAAGTGAATCAAATGTAAATCTCTATTTTTCCTTTTGTTTTCCCTCAATGCCCATTCTTGAGAGAAGTTGGCCATGGTAAAAGTTATCCAAGTTCCAAAATCTTTAAGAACTTGGAAGCACTCTAGATCATACCCCGAAACTTTATTTTTTTATTTTCCCTAAGCACTCCTCTTAAGATTTTTCTCAAATTTTGCTCACTTGAATTCAAGAATTCTTCTAAACACTTGCTTGCTTTAAATGTTCCTTCTTGTTGTGGGTCCTCAACTAATTTTGCTTGAGGACAAGCAAATAGATAAGTGTGGGGGAGTTGATAAGTGGTGAAATAACGCTATTTTAAGGTCTTTATTCACCTCCATTTTACTGGGTGCATAATCTATTTCACCACTTAGTAGAGTGTTTTTGTGATTAATAGTGAACTTATAGAGTTTGATCTCTTGATAGGTAAAAGCTCATTTGAGCATACTTTTGGGTTCTTTTAGAGCTAGTGGAGTGCATCAATAGATTCTTCATCTCTCAAGCATTTCAAAGCCACAAACAAGGAGCAATTCCGAGCCATAATGAGGATTCTATGCCCCATCAAGTTAGAGTAAATCACCACTGGTCTCGGCCGACCCTTAGGAGGGACACAAGGTGGGTCGGCTGGAAGTTCCGGGGACCGAATTTGCTTTCTGGACTGGACCGACCCAGCCTAGGTCGGTCAGAACTTAAAAAAGGCACGTCCCTTCGTCTCTAGAGGGCCGACCGACCCACTGGACCAACCCAGGGTGGGTTGGTTGGACGTAAAAACTGCAGCTAAATTGCTCAAAATTGGGGCTTTATTTCACATTCTAATTTCACTCACTTAGAAACTCTAAATTCAAAGAAAAGGGTGATTTTGAGGGAGAGAAGAAGAAGAAGAAGAAGAAGAAGAAGAAGAAGAAGAAGAAGAAGAAGAAGAAGAAGAAGAGAAGAAGAAGAAGAAGAAGAGCAAGCTCACCTTCCCGAAGCTCCTCCACCTCCTACAATGGCTTCTTTTATCTCTCTCTCCATTTTATTTCTCTACGTGTTTGAGTAGTCTTATTTTGCACTTTAGGATAAGGATTTGACCTTAAATCCCTCAACTAGCTTGTGAAACCAAACTCCATTTATGAAAGTTGTTTTCTCTCTCTTGTTCATTTAATGTTATAACTTGATCATATATGGCATTTATGGAGATTTCCAACAACATATGAGTTTGATTTGGAGAGTGTGACCAACGAGAGAGAGAAACCCTAGATTTTGTAATCTTGATTAGTTGGTGAAATTTGGGGCTTTTATTGAGGACTTGCTATTAATGCTACTTAGCGATTTAAACCCCATTTGATTAGGGAGTTTAAAGTAGTTAAGTAAGATTTGACTTTCCCATGATTTGGAAAGTCATTATTTCAGTCCTAAAAGACAACTTGAGTGAAGTGGGTTTGAAAGTGAAGTTGGGGTGAAATCAGGTGACAAGAACCATCCTAGGGTGCATTCCATCCAATCCACTAAAAATAGATTTTAGTTTCATTGTTTGCTTTGAAATTCATATTGAACCGAATCATTAGCTTGCCTCCACCTAAACCCCCATTTACTGTTTTTATTTCAATTACTAATTACCGAGACTAGGAAGTTAGGACCAATTTTCCTGTGGATACGACACTTGTTTTATTACATCGATTAGGTGCACTTGCCTATTCTTTGCATATATTTATATACTTTGTTATATAGTACTTTGCAACCAACAGGGGGCAAAAAAATTCGAATAAGTCTGTGATATTTTTGTCAATTTTCGCATTCTACTAATTGAACATAGTTTGGATTTGAGAGTGCAGTGCTGCCTCCAAGGCTTTCATTGCGTAGCAAATCTAATGGGAATTTCTTGTCTTGGCCATGAAAAGGATAGGATCGACTAGATTCTAATACCTCTGTTACAGTCTGTAACAATGGTAGAAGGAGGTGGGATAGGAAGGGGTGGAGCTAATGTTCAAAAAACAACAACTCTAGCTAATCTTGCAGATTGTATGAATGAGGAATAACAACTGCGCGTAGACTGGAAGATTAAGGGTGAGAGCATTGAAGGAAGGAGAAATGGTCACTGGTATTCTTGTTTTGTTTTCAGTCTGTTGTTGTATATATAAGCTCTTTATTGTAAAATTCAGTTACTAATGTGATTAAGAGTTTCCTATAACAGTTTTAGATCTCGTTTCAGTTTGTAGACATTGTAGAATAGACTCAGAGCAGCATAATAAATATACAAAGGAATAAGTAAGCATCGTTCATGAATACATGTTCGTTCGTTCACGCAGACACATATACAAATTCAGGAATTGTTCGCTGGTTCACACAAACTCATACATAAATTCATGCATACATGTTTTGTAACACCCCTACCGCTAATACCGTCATTACCGTCAAATCTCCTCGTACACACATACCTTCGCAGCGGATACTTACTTACACAACGGTGGGTGATACAATGCCGTCAGCCACCCACGTGACTAACAAGGCTTACTACAACATACAACATCGGTCTGATGGGCCGGAATCCCGAGTACTACACATCTACATTACATACTCCCATTACTCACTAAATGCTATAATTCTCCATTAAATGCATTACACCACAATTACAATACAACATACCGTGCTTACTAAGATCTAAATACAAATACAAATACAACAATTCTCTCAAGTCATACATACTCTTTAGGAGTCTACATCTACCCATTCTTCACAAACTACATACTCCCAATACATATGATGTACCCCTTGGTACACTTCTACATTCAAGGCTACAAGCCTTATACAATTCTCTACCAACTACAATTCATCCTAGCTATCTAAGCGTAGTCGTCGGTCTCTTACTGTGACCTTATCTGCTTCGGTACCTGCACACTAAAAACGTTGCCCCCAGGGGCTCAGCTTACGTTGCATATGACTTCCGCATACCCCACGTACTAGCGAGGGTACGCCGACCACTTGGTCGAATACATGCGATTCATTTTATTCATACATACATGCATACATGCTTTCATACATAATACTACAATACTTTACGCAAGGAATAAATACATACACTTCAATACATACAAGGTAAACCATATAAGCCAACCGATACTTACTTACCTTTCCCGAAATACGCATACACAATACATATACAATACATACGCAATACATACACAATACACAATACTTGTTAGCTCCATTTGTCCACTCGGGTTAATCGGGTGGAGATTAATCTTTTACTCGGGGTCAATGACTTACACCAGCCAAGACCATTACTCATAAAATACTTTACTTTACTTACTACTTACTCAAGTCAAGTCGTCGGGACCTCCGGCCCGGGGACTACACTGTCCCACCACCGGGATTTACTTGGTTCACTAATCCAGGATGCTACTGTAACGCCCCTATTTAAAGTAAATATAGAGGAATAAAAATCTCTAATGGCAATTACAGATCATCGGGTTCCAAACACCCGGTACAAAACCTCACCAATTACTACTTACAAATGTTACAGTCTGAACTCGAGAAAACAATTTAAACATAACTGAAAGTTAAATAGAATAACTCTCCACAATTCCTAATTCCCATCCCAATCACTCATACTCTTCGTGGCCACCTATATAAACAATTTCATACCTGCAAGATGAAACCAAGCAGCCCACCCCGGGAGGGGTGAGTCAGTTCCCTGGAATAGAACTGGTACAATTCTCTAAAACAATAAATTAAAACATAGTACTTCAAATAAGACAGTAACATGAAAACAAACTCTTAAAAGTAAAACAGAGAAAATGCACTTAAAACAATCAAGTTATAGAGAAAGGAGAACAAGGTGAGGATAGAGACAAAGAACTTAAAAACCAAGTCAACCACTTAAGAAGTCACACCATATAGTTAGTAAGCATCCATTATTGATGTTAGAACCAATTCTGGTTAAGAAGAGAAAGACTCAGGTAGTCACAAAGGACTAGGAATGATATGAATACCCATAACCCGTGGTAGACAGTTTATGTCCCCACCATTTCAGAAAGCTGATTCCCATAGACAAAACATACTCAAGAGTGGAATAAACCAATTGGGAGAGATGCCCCCCCCCCCCCCCCCCCCGTCAGTCAGTTGTCACAAGGACGAGGTAAACAGACCTCCGCTGTCAGTTGTCCATATGGACGAGGTATAGCAGACCTCCGCTGCCACCAACCCATTCTCAGTCATCAGTGAAAAGTGTGTGCACCACTTAATAGAATGAATCCATACTCAATACCACGATTGACATTTTTTCCCATGTTCCCATTAGATTATTAACTGCATAAGTGCAATACCGAAACACTCAGTTCTACAGAGTGTAGAGGCGTAAACCCTCAGCAATTAATATCTAATAGAAAGAATCCATTCCCAATAAGGCTGATCAAACTCGACTCATGGAAGAAACAATACCCATAGTCCAAAAGAAGAATTTACCATTACCAGATATTTACCTATATTCCCAGTTACCCCACTAGATTATTAACTGCACAAGAGCAATACCAAAACACTCAGTCCTACAGAGTGTGCAGAAGCGTAAACCCTAGGCAGTTAATGTCTAATGAAACAACCAAAGAGAAGGAACCAATAACCACGAAAGTTTCACATTCAAGGCTCACTTAGTCACATCAAGTTGAGTTAGCCACCCAACAGTTTCCTTTTTAAATTCCTTTAACCTCGGTTAGCGTTTTTCAAAAACGTCTCATAAGTCGGTCAGCATAAGTATAGGAGTACGAGAAATCGTACCTGGATAACGCTGCAGCAGTTCTAGTCAACTTGCGCAAACAATCAACAGTACTCTGAAGAATATTAAAGGTAGTCTATCATCAATCACTTGTAGCCTACGTTAAGCTTAAATAAACTCCTCACTCTTATTTCTAAGTCCCAATTGTCTTTTAAGCCCTCACTTAAATGTTATGTATAACCTTTGACTTGTCTTAGAATGTTGTATAACTCAAGGTTGTAAGACCAAAGAATGTATTTTTATTAACACTTGTTAATTGTTCCACTCTTATCCACTTTACCCATACCTAACCATAATTCTCACATTAAAGACCTTTATAACATAAGTGCATTATATGTTATTCAATCAATCTTAGAATTTCAATAACAATTCTTAAGCTCAATACTTTTACTCTTACTTTAGAATAAACATCGTCTTATGACCTATAATAGGTTTATCTTAGAATATTATACTATTAATTCACAATGTAATGATTATGTACTTTATCAATATTACCAAATAAACTATCATGATTAAGTTTCCCCTTAACTTAATTAAGATCTACATCTTGTATATTGGAATCATAGTGTTGTAGATACATTTTATTATAACTTAATTGAGCCACTAAACTCAATTATCATATCCTTAGTTCCGAATGACTTTCTATTATAACCGTCTAATAATCTTGTCATAAGATGTTGAATTACCTCTCATATTGAAATAACTATATTATTATTAACTTAGACTTATCGAACTCTTACATTTAGTATTCAAAAGATATATTATTTACTTTATCATTAACTATATAATAAGGTGTTTTAAGATAACCTTTTATGTATCCTTGCTTACATTTAATTTCCTAAATGTTTTATTTTTACACACATTCCCTCCATAGACTATGTATAATCCTTTTATACTAAACCTCAATAAACTTAAATCTTAAATACGTTTTAAATTATTTACAAAACCTAAGGTTTCAAAGGAGTAACGTAATAAATTATTTTCCTTTATTATGTTTTAGGATAAACATTATATCTTAACATAAGGTAAAATTTATCTAAGAAATAAATCCCCATTCATAAGCGAAATTGCCAATTATTTAATAAGATCATCTATTCTGAAAATTCTCATATTTTATATTCAAATAACATATCAATATTTCCCATTACCGTAAAGTATATCAATATAATATCTTATGTAACTTAGTTCCGTCCGATTAAAGGTTTAAAGTTTTAAATATCTACTTTATATTTACAAACCTTTTTACAAGTTCTAGCTATTAACTACAACACTTAATTATAAACTCACATTCTAAATATTGGTAGTTAATGTTATAAATGTATTTTATATGGCGTATCTACTTCTAAGAAACTTAAAGATTATTATCTAGATTATCTCCCTAGTCATATTTAACTTAGTTTTATATCTTAACCCTTTTAATGATTTTACCTTAAAACATTAAGTTATTACTCACTATTATAAATGTTATGAAATGATTAAATTTAGCCTTATGAATCCACTTCACATTCAGATGTAAAACTATTTCATTTATTTTATTATTAACTATATATTAAGATCTATTTGTGTAACACTTTATGTAATCAAATTACAAATTTTTCCTAAGTCTTTACTTATTTATTACTTAAACCAATTACAAATTTACATTCTTGTCATTGACAAATAATATTATATATGTATTTAATTATGATTTATTTAAATCCTAGAAATTCGATGGTAACTCAAAACTTAATTTCATAACCCCAATTTAATACCACCTCATATAATATTCTTTCATTAGTATTATGTAGGGGTTTAGTTGAACTTATTTAGTCCTTCGTATTATATTTTCTATAAGGTATTTCATTTCTTTTATTTATGTTTAATGTATATATATATATACTAGGATTTATTCAAAACATCCTTTATGTAGTTTTACTGTATTTAATTATCTCTATTAACTTTTACACAAATCCACATCCAATATATGGTTTGTAAAATAAAGTATTTCCCCTAGCTTCAATTAAGTATATTAACTTCCACATTATATAATAACTAAAAATGTAGACTAATGAAATTCCTTGATTCAACATAAGTTTCTATTTTACTCTTCTCACGTAAATATATATATATAAGTATATAATTTTTACTTCACTTAAAAGTTTATACCCAAAATATTCATTAACATACTGTTATTAAATGTTAATTTAGTCTTACCATATTATCCCACCCTATAAAGTTTATTAATAAACTATACTTTAATTTTTGTTACATTAAAAACCATATATTATAAGATAATCTTATGAAAATTTCATAAACACAATTTTTATACCCATTTACCCTTGTCCAAAAATTCCCAAATTTAATATATAATAACTATAACATTTTAGACATATTATAAATTTTTATTTCATAAAAATATCTTTTTTATTTAACCAAATAATTCCATAATACCCGTAACTTGCAAAAATTATAACTTACGTTTAAAAACTCCAAAACCATATTAATTTACATCAAAATAAACTAGATCTTATAAGGAATCTATGGTTAAAATTTCAAGTCGCAATACATTCGGGAACGTATTTAAATAAATTCAACAAGTTAGGGTTTAATTCTAGAATATTATAAAACTTAAAACAACTTAAATTTCTCTGTTTTAATCTCGGTCGTCCGTCTCTTTAAATCACGATCGTACGGCTGCTGAAACTCGAGTTCTTCAGCGAACTCCCAATACACTGCGACAGAGATTTGATGATTTCTCTCAACTCACAGAACCAAATCGACTGATTCTTGTTTCTTTGGATTCGAAATTCAATTGCGGCCACAATGGTACCAATTTCGCTAGCTATATTGCAAGTATTATAGATTTCGATTCTGGGTAATTCGAATAGGGTTCATATGGGTTACGAATTGAATTTCACCAAATTCTCTCAATGTAATGCGTTATATGTTAAATTGATAGAGGGGTATGACCGATAATGCAATAACAAAGGACAATAACAGGGGAATTGAACGGAAAACTCACCGGAGAAGCACCAACGAAGGAATTCGATTTCGGTTTTCCAGAAAAAGTTCGAACTTGGGCTGTTTCGAGGAGCTAACTTTGAGGATCTATAAAATAAGTTCTAGATTGAATTAGGCCATGTTCTTGGGCTTAATCGAAAGAGGAAACATAGCTCTACACATTGATAGCAAGAACTCACTCTAAATCGTAATACACAGAAAGAAATCTAAGCCACAAGTTAAGATTTTATACCTTATGTTTTCTGGAAAAATCTATGATTGTATGTGATGACAAATCTGAAACTTTAGACACCTCTCCCTTCCCAACGGTTGGGAATTAGCTTTGGTCATCAACATGAAAGTTGTAGAAGGATTGGAGATCTTCAAAACAAGCTAAATAACACGAAATTTGGTTGAGAAACGAAGAAGTTATGGCGAGACGAAGTTTACCTGAATTCGGTGAAAACTGGAAATCTGGGTTTCGGTTTCGCAGGATGGCTACTTTGGATCAATTTTCCGGTGGATGTAGGAAGAGTTAGGTTATGTGTGAGCTATGGTTGTAAAGAGGAGATTAAGGAGAAGAGAATGAAGAAGACGACACTCAAACATGTGAAAGGACGAGTGAGATACGGCCGTCACAAGTTATGGCAAAATACTGGTGAGAATGAGAATACTTAGCCGATTGTTGTGCTAAGTACCGGTGAGCTGTGTGAGCTTGACATGTGGCAGTTCTCAAATTTTTTACTCTAAACTTCATTCTATCATAACTGTGGCTAGGATGATCCATTTTCGACGTTCTTTTTATCGATCTTCATGGTTTTCCATAAACTATTTATTGGTATAGGTTTCATGGGATGGTTTGACCATTCTCAAAAAGTCAACCCTAGCAAGGCTTAAGATGCTTTAGGGTTTCTAGAATTTTATATTGACTTTTATGCTTCAAATTAATGCTCCAAATATTTTTAAAATCTTTATAATATAATTGGAGTGTAGGAATTTTTCCAAGATTTATTGACTTATAAATCTTGTTATTAAATTCATAATACCTTATAATAAATTAATTTAAATTGTATTATTATTTAGAATTTAATATAAGAAGTCCCATAAATAATTTTTAAATAATACCATACACTAATTTAGTGTTTAATAATATTATTTAGGGTTTTTATAAAATAAATCCCATTAATTTAGGGGTATTTCAGTAGATCCCCCTTAAAAGAAACTTCGACCCGAAGTTTTGAATCAATTAACAGTTACTCACACCGCTTCAGTGTGTTGACCAACTTCCATACCAATTCTTTATTCCATACATTTCCATTTCCAAATTCCACGGGTTTTAATAAAAGAAATCCCCTAAATTAATTTAGATTAATTTAGGGGTATTTCAGTAGATCCCCCTTAAAAGAAACATCGTCCCGAAGTTTAAAATTATCTACGAACTACTCACCCCCTTTCAGGTGTAAGGGTAAACTAAGCAACAAGTTATATTACCAACTCTAAAATGCATATCAAATAATCAAACCACTCAAGGATATTCATCAAATAACAATTCCAATCACAATTTCCATTCCATCATTCCCCATCCTTAAATAAGGATCCATTCCACTCAAGGTCAACCATTAACCAAACCAAAATATCTCATAATTAGCATCCAGTTGATCCAAGATGCAAATGTCATTAACCACCACTTAGGATACATTATCCAACAAGGTTGTTTCAAAAACCAATCACAACAATATGCATGGACCATACTAAACTTCAAACCATTTAGTTTTTGTTTTCTTTAATTACTTGATGTTTATTTCAAACACCACGTTCCAGGAATTCAACACCTTATTATCAAGCTTTGTTATGACTCTAATTGCATTGGTGATTATATCCATGATCGTTGTGTATGTATGTATTTCTTGATTGTTATGTGTCTGCATTTGTGTACACATGGTCTAACCATCATCCCAAAATTCAGTTGGTCACTCTTGTTAAATATACTTTACGGGTTAATTGACTAGATAGTCAACATAGTATTTATTTCCATCATGGTCGTTTTATTCGACATAACCTTTTTGGTTTAGCACTCATCATTTAAAGTTTTTTATTGGACATAACCTTTTTGGTTTAGCACTCATCATTTAAAGTTTACTGTTTGTTACTCATAATTTTCTTTATTTAAGACATTACGTGAAGTTTGATTTTTTTTTTTTACTTTTGGTTCATTATCTGATGCACAATATCACTCGTTGTTATTTTGGCTTGATTGTAATTAAATCTTTTAGTGTTCCCAACACATTTTCCTAACTCACTTTGCCTCTCTATTGGCAAAAACAAAGTTTAGGATTCACCATACATATATTAGGTTAAGTTTTGAAAAAAGAGAAGAACTTAGGTTATATTTATATATTACTAAAATAGCATTCTAGTTCACTCTTTATTCAATTAGGTACTGCATGTAATAGGTATCAAAATCTTAAATCATGTGATTTGGAAACTATTAATTCATAAAAGAAAAATTCCATTATAATGTAATGTGATCATTCAAATGATATCCTTACTACAATATTTCTCTAGAAGCATTTTATAACCTAAAGTCTCTTAATTGTCATAGCTTGAAAATTCATGAACTTATTTAAAATAGAATCATACTGTATATGAAAACCTTTTTTTTAATTCAATTAAGTTTTTTTTTTCATGAAACCTTGTACGGTTTTATAACTTAATATACGTAAATATGCCCTTTATGTTATTTTAACATATCAATTATCTTAACAAGTTATACATCATTTGTAACATACTAGAGTAGTTTAAAATAATATTTCAAATCATGTAATAATCCTAGATAATCTTTCAAAATTATCTTCAAGGGTTTATTAGCCAACCATAAGTTAAAACTCTATAAAATAAATATTTTCTGTGACTTTTCAAGTTTCAATTGTCTTTATAATTAACTATCGTATTTTAGACGAATCATTAAGTGTTCACTTCATAAAAATTACTTATTATACATTTATATAATTTCACACAAGGCAGAGTTTTAGGAAGTTCTTATTAATTATAATGTAGTTCCAAAATCTGATTTCTTTATGTTAAAATTGATTTTTTTTTCAAGGTAGGAACTCCATATATATATATATATATATATATATATATATATATATATATATATATATATATATATATATCTGGGTTGCTATTCGCAGTACAAAATTACTAATCACCGCAGTACAATTTTTTTTAATTCATACTGACGCTGTACACATATAATGATGTCATGTTGTAACTTTTGTTTTTTTTAAATAATTGCTTGAGCGTAAACAGTAAAAAACACTCTGAATGTTACAAAAAATTAAAAAACACTCTGAATGTTACAAAACATTATAAACCCGTATTAATTGTGTCAATATGATTTTAATTGTGAATCCACATTGGTACATATTCAGAATGTCGTACTGAATTCATAGTTAAAAACGCCAATTTCGAGTGAAAAACGCTCTAATTGTAATAAAAGACGTTAAGCCCGTTTTAATCGCATTTAAACGTTATAATTGCGACTCCACGTAAGTTAAAGACATTTTATGTTGTGTTTGACTAAATTACAAACATTGTTACACTTTCAGAACGTCATACTAAAATCGTAGTTGAAAACGTCAATTTTGGGTAAAAAACGCTCGCACTATATATTGCCTAACCTTCCTTGGATTATTCATTTCTCTCTTATTCACTCTCTCTCCTCTCTCTCTCTTCCTTAAGAACCTCTCTTCTGACTGTCGGAGCCGTCACCCGCCACCGCCAACCACCACCGGAATATTTTTCCAGTGAGTTTTTCAAATTTTTTTTTGCAACTTATAGATTTGGGTGTCCTGAGTATGAATTTGGTGTTAGTTTTTTTGAAATTCAACATCATTTGAGCTAGATCTAGCATGCAAGATTCGAAATTTTTCAAAAAAAAAAAAGTTCATGCGAGAGCACACCGCTGCTCTACTCGCGCTAGGGCGAGCAGCGCCGCGGCTCTACCCTGCGCTACGCGAGTACCGCCAGTGCTCGGATTGAAGATAGGCGAGGAGCAGCGCCGCTCGTTTTGAAGACAGGCAAGGATCCCGTGGCTCGCCCAGCTGTGCCGCGCCCGACGCAGGAGACGAGACCGCCGTTTGCTCGACTCGGGTAGATGCGAGGAGTACCGCTGCTCGCCTGTGACGGAGGAGAGTACCAGCGCTACTACTGATTTCGCCGGTGGAGAGGAGCTGTGCTACTCGATTTCGCCGGTACAGAGGAGCTGCGCTGCTCGATTCTGGGAGTAGGAAAACTATTTTTTTTTTTTGAATTTTAATATTTTGAATGATTTTTAAATGTTTTAATTTGTTTTTTTTTAATTATAATATTGTGAATGATTTTTAAATGTTTTAATTGTTTTTTTTTTCTAATAAATATTGTGAATGATTTATAAATGTTTGAATTTTTTTTTGAATTGTAAATGTGAATGATATGATTATAAATGTTTGAATTTTTATGTTATGAATGAGGAATATAACTGTGTGATATTCGTATGCAGTGATGGATCGACTGAAAAAAGCAGTGAAATGTATACACGAAGAGGAAGAATAAAGACCGGGGTACGGAGCAGCCTATGACGGCCTCGTACCGTCGTGGTGTATGTGCTCCTGGTGAAGGGCCGAGTGATCCTGCCCCCCGCATGGAAGCAGCACGCCATTCATCTTCCATCCGGTCAATCTTTCAACGACCCGCGTTTGAAGTACTGCACCACCAATGGTAGCGGAGGATGACTCGGCGGTGTTCAATATACCGAGGAGACGCATGCCAGTGGTGTCATCATCCAGTAGTGCTTGGTCTGACAGATCACTGCACAGTGCGCTACAATATCTCGGGGGAAGCAAGCACCAGACTGCTCCGTTAGAAGCTCAGACGTCAGGCGGTGGTAGTTCATCACGTCCACCACGCCCATCACCGCCCGTGCTGATGAGGACCATGTGATGACTGAGTGTTCGCCACATGCTGATGACGGTGGTCGTGGTGCTGATGATGAGGACTCACCCGACGTGGATGAGGAGCAGGATAATGAAGATGATGAAGTCATGGATAAGGAGGATGACACTGACGAGGAAGCAGCGCTAGCGATGGTTCCAGTCATTCCTACCTCTAAGTTGACAGAGGTGCCAGTTCCTGGCGGTCCACTACTCACTAGTGTTATCACTAGCTTCGGGGGTCATGTAGCGCTTGACTTATGGACCTTGACTAAGGTATGTTCTCTATCTTCTCCTGTATTTGATCATTTAAATCATACAGCGTTTTGTAAGTGTTGAATATTGGTCATTATATAGGATCGTGGGGTTTTGAGTTTCAAATCCCGTAGGGTGATGCTTACATGCTGGCCAAAAGATCAAGTAACCTGCAAAAGAGCAAGGAACATGCTTAACTATTCTGGTATAGAGCACCTACAGGATATTACGATGCCATACAACAATATGTCCCTCATCAGTGCTTTTATGGAGAGGTGGCAGCCTGATACAAACTCATTCCATATGCCTTTCGGTGAGATGACGATTACCCTGCATGATGTGTGGATGATACTGCAAATCCCCATCGTCGGTCGTCCATTGATAGGGGAGATGTCGAAGGAGGTAATGGCTGATTGTCTTGATTTTGGAGGAGATGTCGAGACTATGACAGAGACATTGTTAATACCGGTGTGTATCGATTGCGAGCTTGTTGGAGCACTGTAGGGATGAACCTGAAGACCCAATGAAGCAGGCATGTGGTTGGTTGTATCATTTGATCGGTACCACCATATTAGCTGGAAAATCAAATGGTCGTCTAAGTCCACAGCTGTTCTCGTTAGTAGCTCCCATGAAGAAAGCTACCAAGCTTCGTAAATATGCATGGGGAGCTGGTACTCTTGCATGGTTATATCACCAGCTTGGGATAGCCTCTCGTGCCGGCTCCAGTGGGATAGCTGGTTCTATGACGTTACTTGAGGTATGTGTCCTAATGTGCATCTAGTATATGATAACTCACTGAGTATTAATAATTGGTACTGCTTAATCATTCTAGTGTTTTATATGCACAGTGCTGGATTTATGCGTACTTTCCTACATTAAGACCAGCGATTAGCCCAGACTGCGCTCTAATGATGATAGACCTTGGGCTCTAAGATGGGTGAGATCTACCTCTCAAGTGCAGGATCATCGTTCACTGCAAGGCTATCGTGAGCATCTAGATGCTTTGACTGCTCTAAATGTAAGTGTTTGTAGTTGCTAACACATTGAACCATTATTATTTTTGTCTTTCGTTGTTGGTTAATCTTACTATTTATGTTCATTGTAGATTGATTGGTTGCCCTACGGTCGGGATAATGTTAATGTTCATGGAGCGCACATGGTATAGAGGTAACATACAGGTTTTGGGGTTGAATGAGCCATACTTGCCTGGGCGTTGTCTGCGCCAATTTGGTTACATTCAGGGTATCCCTGAACCTCCTATTAGACCCAACCCAAGGTCTGAAAAAAGAGGAAAAACCCCACCTACACCTGTGTATACCCCCCCCCCCCTGTATAGTTTGTGGGAAAACACTCCTAAATTGCTGGTTCCAGGGTATACGCCCACAAATGCGCGGTTGCATGCTTGCGACCCACTCTACCTAGATTGGTACACCAAGCATACACACCCGAAGATCCTAAACCCTGAGAGTTATCAGACCACCCTGGTTCATCGTCCAGATCCCTGTCTAGTAAGTCATATTTTCATACTACTTCATCACATATCACTTTTATTTTTATGTGTACTTACCTGACCTAGTGTGTTACAGCTACTGTCTGAGGCAAGTGAGCTTGCACGCCCGTACTACCAAGAGAACAATGCATGGGACTGGTCATACTATCGTCAGGGGATGCCAGAAGAAGAACAAAGGGGCAACTCATGGTCTTGAGGATGTGTTCAGCTCTTTATACATATGGGATAGTTACCAGCGCCAGCATGGTGCACCCTAGTGGTTGTCATCTTGGATTTGGATGTAATAAACTTTAGTATCATCTTGGAACTATTTGTTGTCTTCCATTTTTACTTGGTGTGTTAGACGCTAGTACAATTTGTGTGGTGTAGTTTTTTTTCTGGTGGACTTGGTGATGGTGGAATTATTGCTGACAATGCTGGTGACCGTTGATGATCTATTGGTTGATTTTGTGGAGGTTCTTAGAACCGGTGGAGATAAGAAAACAGGGGAGACTATGCCAATTTTTTCTAGAAATGCATCGTTTCTTCAATGCCAATCTGGGTGGTCTAAATTCTTTGTTGGTCGTTGAGTGTTCTCAGAATGATAGTGTTGAAATGAAATATCTAACATGTACCAAAGATTGAATATGTCATGAGAAATGAAAATTATCAAAATGTAGAAATTCCTAAGAAAGAAAAGTCCCTGAATTCAAATCCTATGAATCACATAATTGAGAAAATGAAGCCTGAGCAGATTATTATATTTAGGGATGGTGTGAGTGAATCTCAGTTCAAACATGTTCTAAACATCAAGCTTGACCAAATTATTGAGGCTTGCAAATTTCTGAATGAAAGTTGGAACCCCATGTTTGTGGTGGATGCCCTGATAATGTCCCTCCCGATACTGTTATTGATAATATGGTGTGTCACGAGAAATTAAATATATCAAATTGTAGAAATTCCTAAGAAAGCAAAGCCCACGAATTCAAATCTGATGAATCACATAATTAAAAGTCAATAACTATAACAACACGTTTATTCCACGTCCAAACATCTACTAAAGATTATAAATCCCAAAAATTATAACAACACAGAACTAACAAGATCAATTACGCAATAACCAATAACCTAATTATTTCCTAACCTTTGTCTCTCTATTCCCCGTGCTATTACATTACATCTCATCTCATAAATTGGTTCTTGGTGTTGAAAATCATCATCGGGCTCAATAGGATCATAAATAACAAGTAATGGAATATGAGCGATGAAATCATTATACTCCATGTAATTCTCCATCATCCGGCGAACTGATGTATCATTTCGTACATGAATAAAAGTCCACTCGTAGTCGCCCTCCAGCCCCAAATACACCATTGTTGTTATGTTTATTCTGCCGATGAGGGACTGTAGTGCTTGAATTACTCGTCGTTGTAGATCCCGGAGATTACTAGGATATGGCATAGTAACTTCTACGCGTTTGTGCCCCATTCTTCTATCAAATTGTGCTCCATGACGACCAAAAGTAGCTACATAATTAACGAGCACACAGAAAGGAAACTCCATTTGATTTTGAGAGCGAAATGGGAATTAAGGTATGAAGAGTTCAAGCAAGATGTAATTAGACAGATTCTGAGAGCACAGGGTAAGGATTGAGTATGTTGGGACACTAATACCCACTTTTATAATATTTGAGTATCACTGACATGTCCAATGGCTAGTTCAACGGCTAGTTCAACAGCTACTGAAAGGAAGCGTACCAAACACACCATGGAGAAGTTGAATTCAAAGTTAATTCAAAGTTACCATAGGTAATTACTTTTGTCAGGAAAGGTACACGTACCAGGTCACTGTACCAGGTTACCGTTTGCAGTACAAAGTGAATTCAAAGTTACCATAGGTAATTACTTTTGTCAGGAAAGGTACACGTACCAGGTTACCGTTTGCAGTACAAAGTGAATTCAAAGTTACCATAGGTAATTACTTTTGCCAGGAAAGGTACACGTACCAGGTCACTGTACACGTACCAGGTTACCGTTTGCAGTACAAAGTGAATTCAAAGTTACCATAGGTAATTACTTTTGTCAGGAAAGGTACACGTACAAGGTTACCGTTTGCAGTACAAAGTGAATTCAAAGTTACCATAGGTAATTACTTTTGTCAGGAAAGGTACACGTACCAGGTCACTGTACACGTACCAGGTTACCGTTTGCAGTACAAAGTGAATTCAAAGTTACCATAGGTAATTACTTTTGTCAGGAAAGGTACACGTACCAGGTCACTGTACACGTACCAGGTTACCGTTTGCAGTACAAAGTGAATTCAAAGTTACCATAGGTAATTACTTTTGTCAGGAAAGGTACACGTACCAGGTTACCGTTTGCAGTACAAAGTGAATTCAAAGTTACCATAGGTAATTACTTTTGTCAGGAAAGGTACACGTACCAGGTCATTGTACACGTACCAGGTTACCGTTTGCAGTACAAAGTGAATTCAAAGTTACCATAGGTAATTACTTTTGTCAGGAAAGGTACACGTACCAGGTCACTTTACATGTACCAGGTTACCGTTTGCAGTACAAAGTGAATTCAAAGTTACCATAGGTAATTACTTTTGTCAGGAAAGGTACACGTACCAGGTCATTGTACATGTACCAGGTTACCGTTTTTTTAACTTGTAACCTTGTGGCTAGTTCATGACCAACCTCTATATAAGGGATGCCTCCTCCATTTCATCTTCATACACTCACTCTCCATATTCTCGAAGCTCTCTATCTCCTAACTCTCTTCCCGATCATGAGTATGTTCCAGTATCAAGCCCAGTAAGTATTTAGTTCGTTGTCTTTGTAAATCATATTCACACTAATATTTCATATTTCAATATTCATCTAACATTCTCTCGACCCTTATTGCAGGAAAGTGACTCAACCACTAATTCAGATTGGGATGAATTTGATGAAGGCGTTCCAGATCATAATGTAGAGATGGATGACTACATGCAAGAGATGTATAATCGACCTCCGGTGGTGGACACAGGTTACTTATTTCAAACAAACCAGGCCTTTAGGAGTAAAGAAGAAGCGAAAGCTTGGGTAGATAGTGTTGGCCACCCCAACCATATCTACACCATAATTCAAAGTTCTCGGGTGGGCCAAAATTTCCACATAACATGCGAAAGGTATTGGACACCACGAAGGACATCACGACCTGGTGTCATCAACCGGCGCAGATCATCTGGTTCAAAGAAATGTGGTTGTCCTTTTCGAATTAAGGGGTATTACACAAGCTACGGGTGTTTCTTGCAAGTGAGTCACGGATGGCATAACCATGATCTCGCTGAGTGGGCAGAGGGTCATTTTGTAGGAAAACACCTGACTGAGGTGGAGGAGATTATGATCGATCAGAGAAGCAGAGTCGGTGTGCCACCCTGTGCAATTTATTCAGAGCTCACAACAATCAACCTAGAAACGTCAGCAACAAGGAAAGACATATACAACCGGATACAAAAAACAAAACTAGTAAATAGAGATGGTCGATCTATGGTGCAGACTCTGCTGAGTGAGCTAGACAAAAACAACTACTACAACGATTACACTATAGATCCAAGTAAGTATACTCAGTATGTCTCAAATAACTTCAATCATTTAGGTTTCATATTAATTTGATAGATAACATGATTATATTTCACAATTTAGGGGATCAAACATGACTTGGGTCCATCTTCTTTGCACACCCTACCTCTAGATTACTGCTCCATGCGTTCCCGTATGTCATAGGCATTGATGCTACCTATAAAACAAACATAGCAAAAATGTCTTTGGTTCAGTTCATCGGGATGACGAGTATAGGCAAAAACTTCAACATTGCCTTCACCTTTCTTGTATCAGAATCAACAGACATGTATGTGTGGGCACTTCAACGATTAAGGGACCCCCTCGGGCGGACTACAACCTCTACATTTACCACCGACAGATGTCTGGCCCTGATGAATGCCTTAGAAGAGGTATTTCCTGAATCTCATCATCTACTATGTCGGTGGCACATAAGTAGGAACGTTCAGGGGAAAGCCGAGACTTATATGGGTGATAGAGGAAGGGCGGCGGCTGCAGTCCGAATGTGGACTTCGATTGTCTACTCGAGCACAGAGCAGGACTACAACGAGAGGTACAAAAATTTCAAGAATACATACCCAAGCTACCCACGTTTAATTACGTATGTTGCATCAGTCTGGGAGAAATACAAGGAAAAATTTGTGGAGGCTTGGGTTAAGAATGTGTTGCACTTCGGCAACACAACGACAAATAGGTAAAATTGTTAATCTTGTAATGTTTAGATAATATGTGATTGTTTAGATCTATAAAACTTACTTAAACATTTGATAGGGTGGAGAGCGCACATTCTTCTCTAAAGGCGAGATTAAGGAGTGCTAGACACACATTGGATGTAATCTTTCCAAAGATTAACGATCATGTGAATACAAGCATCCGGGAGTTAAAAAAGGATTTTGAGGCAGCCAGGACAAAACACAGAAGAGAGCACATGAGGGTTCCAATCGCTGACCTGATCGGGAAGGTTAGTACCCTTTGCTTAGATGAGCTAGTCAAGGAGCTTGGAAGGGCGAATTATGTGCAAATGGACAGCTCAATCTGTTGTGACAAGGTAACCTCTCATGGATTACCTTGCGCTTGTAAATTAAACTACATGCTGGATAGTGGTATACTATGCTCGAAGAGGGATATACATCGTTTCTGGTATACCCTAAGCTGGGAGAAACATGAATCGACAATTGATATGGTATCCTACATGGAGGAAGAACAAAATAGATGGCGAGACATAGCTTCTGAGGTAGCACAGTTAGATGATCCTACTCTGATGGCGAAATGTTACAGTCAAATCCAAAACTTCCTTCACCCAGATATGGTGTGCCAATTAGGAGAGCCATTGGAACAGGTTGGGATTGGCAGACCTACCGGGCCCTCAAGACCAAACCGAGGGGAACCTTCGTCTTAGGAGCGTAGCCGACCAAGGGCAGGCCAGTCAGAAGGAGCGCCATCAAATAGAAGATCACATAATAGAAGATCATCAAATCTGAGTCGATTCCTGCACCTAGACAACTTCCCATACTACTAGAATTTCAACCCCAACCTATTCAATATATGACTGGGTATATTGATGTTCGTGGAGATGGGAATTGTGGTTTCAGGGTCATTGCTGACTACCTATATTCAAACGAAGAGAGGTGGAAAGATGTCCGTGTAGCATTGTACAATCACATGAAGAATCAAGCACCTGCGAATCAACTATACAAGGCCATTTTTAATGAAGGACCGTACAACGGCATGTTAAGAGCGCTTCATTGGAATTCAGGAGAGCCAACACCTCCACAGAAATGGATGCACACGGAAATGGGGTTGGCGATCACGACAAAGTACACTTCGAAAGGAGTTTTCTACTCTACTATCTATGGGGGTGCGGCAAGTGCCACATACCTTCCGATCGATAATTATACCGATCGTGATAGCCCAAGAGGAGAGATCCACCTAGGAATGGGCCCCCAGGGTCATTTCATAAGGTTCGGCATGGTTGATGACTCCCCACTCCCCCTGTCTATCCTCAGTGGTTCGTTTATAGAGATCCAAACATTGTCGGACCTTGGATTCATCGAATACAATCTAGGTTAGATAATTGGATCAACCTTGTACCTTAATTTTTCTTTAACTTAGTTGTTGTATGAAATACCCCAAACTTAAATATAGTGATTAAGATTATTCTAATCCTTGTTTAAGAGCATAATAATGCTTAAGAAGTATTGGAAAGGAAAAATAAATCCAAAAGAAATAAAGAAACGCTTAAAAAACGAAAAATGCTAAATAAACGTAAAATAACCATAGGGGGTATGAGACCCCGGATAGCGTATTATATGGATTCCAAAGGTTTAATAAGAGCTAAATAATATATGGGAACAACTCCCGAAGAAAATGGATCCAAATAATGTATTAAAACGCTAATAGAGCTTTAACGCACGTTTTTCGAGAAAACCCGAAAACGTGACTTTAAGTGGTCAAACAGACCCGTAAAAATTATAAATCATTAAATAATAATTATTAAGCATTTATGGAAGCTTACTAACCAATAAAAATAATTAAACAAGAAAATTCCGGAAAACGAGCCCGATTAGTGAATAGTACCTAAACCGGGTAAAATAACGAGCGTTTTCTGTAAAAGACGAAAAACGCTCCAACTAGTGTAACTGTAGGGGGCCGGTTTTTAATCAGTCAAATAACTCCCTCACACACACATGTAACTAGCTAATTAAATAAGAGAGCCAAAAGCAAAAAAAGCAATAAAGTAAAAACTACTTTATCCCTTCTCTCTCTCCTCACTCTCTCATTTCCCTCGTCTCTCTCTTCATTCTTCCTCCCCTTCCACCGATATCTCTCTCCTTCTCTAAGGGGCTGGCGATTTTGGAGAGTTTCCCACAACAAAAATGGCAACTCCCTCTTCTTCTCCATGCTCTACCTCCATGTGAGCTCCAATCACAAAAATAATTACATATTTGTAATCCCCTCATCATTCTCTACACTTCTCGCTTTCCAAAATCCAAAAATGAGGAAGTTAATTTTCGTGGGTATACCCCATTCAAAGAGAAAATAGCACCAATGGGTAGCTTGGAGTCTCCTCTTTCCAACAATTTAAAAATCTACATGAAAAACTCATGTTCTCTCCATTTTCCTCCATAACCGATTTTTACCCACTTGTAATGCCTTGTTTTCTCTCTCTCTTTTGAGCATCAATTCAACCTTGCAATGGTGGTGGATTCACCTTCTTGAACCAAGGGCTAAAACCCCTTCTAAAACACTCCAAAGGTAAACCCTAGGATTGGTGCTTTAAACATCTCAATGAATTAGTATAAATCTAAGGGTTAGTATTTTGATTATACTTGTTTTATGTGCTTTGGGTGATGGGAATGGAGTTTGGCAACTCCATTCCCCATATAGCCGATTTGTGCAAGAAAGAGAGAAGGGGAAGAATTGGAAAAGAAAGAAGGAAAAGCTTAAGGTAAGAGCTCTTTCTTAATGCTATATTTTAATGCATTAGAGTAATGGGAATGGGTAAACTAATTTAAAGAACCCAAATCTTGTATTAGTATTGTAGGTTGTGGAAGTTTGAGTATTTGTGAGCTAACATTTGAATTGTAGGCCTTAGAGCCAAGTAAATTGTGTATGAGTACTGGTATTGTTGTTTGATGGAGTATTGACGTAGTGAGGTGGATTTGTATTGCTTTGAGTGCTGGTAGGACCCTTGTATGGGTGTGGCTAGAATAGGAATGAATTTGGTGAGAAAGTATGTGGGTGTATAAGTGAGAATTGTAGGTGAACTATGGCAAAACTTTGGTAGGAAATATGTATTTAAGATGACTTGGTGAATGGGAGAACCAAGGTATGTATTGGGATGAGTAAGGAGATTTAGTGATCATGGAATGGTAGTGTGGTATGAGGATATAAGGGTGTAAAAATCTGTAGCAAAGAGGCATCAAAATGCATTGTGGGACTATGGAGAATTAGTGTGCAAGATTTGGTAAGAAGAGAGTTGGACTTGGGTATAGGTAGTGTAATGACTTGGAAATGTATTTTGGATGCTAGAAGTGACATTAGTAGAGGAAGTTAAGAATGGTAGAAGATGGTTTAAAAATCTGTAGCATAAGTAAAACAAAAACTGTTACATTTGTGGGAAAAGAAGTGAGGAAATTGTGTAAGTTGATTGATGGATTTAGTAAGGAATTTGGTGGATGAACTAAGGCAATTTTGAGGGCCTAGGTAGTGTTTAAACATGTGAGATTACATGTAGGAAGATTGGAGAAACAATGGGCAAAGTATAGAACTTAAAACAGAAATCAAAACTGAAATACTGGGCCGGACCGACCTTGGGACCGGACTTGCAAGGTCGGTCGAGCCCAGATTTACAAAGGACGGAAACCTTCTGGAATGGACCGACCTTGGGACTGGACATGCAAGGTCGGTCGGCCAGAAGAATTTCCCGTAATGTAACCTACTGGAATGGACCGACCTTGCGACCGGACTTGCAAGGTCGGTTGACTCAAAATTTTCCCGTAATGTAACTTACTGGAATGGACCGACCTTGCGACCGGACTTGCAAGGTCGGTCGGGCTAAAAATTTTCTGTCTGTAACTGATAAGCCGTAGACTTATCATATTTTATGCACTAGTTTAGTATTATATTTATCTAAATAAAGTTAAATTTATGTTATTTATGCTTATTATATGTTAAAGTATAATATTTGTACAATCTTATGTTTTTATGAGTTTTCTGTGCAAGGAATGATTTTCTAGGCAAAAGTTAGTTGAAGCCGGACTCCATGCCGGGTAGTTTCTGCACGGCATAAGTACAGAACAGAAAGAAGCCTTGCCGGATGTTATGCCGGGTAAATGTTATCCGGCATAAGTGTAAAATCGCCTCGATTGACCATACGACAGCACATGTGATCCACGTGTTTTCCAACCGCTGCCGGATGTGATGCCGGGTAAGTCCTACCCGGCATATGCACTGTTTCGCGCGGAATCGACGGTTTCGACCGTTAGCAGTTGGGCGCATTTAACACATGTGCCGGCTATTGGGGACCCGGCACGACGCCCGGCAAGAGTCATTTGATGCCTATAAATAGGCCGAGAAAGGCTGCAATTTGACACACTTCAACATCATATATACTCCATTCACATCTCATTTCCGCCCCACTCCAAGTGTTGGTGTCCAAGGAACGTCTGCAGATCCATCCACGCAAAAGAAGAAGAAGACCTTGACGGGTTAAGGCTATTAACATCTCCTTCTCCCTCTTTGTATTCTCTTCTTGTAGTTGTGTGGATGGTGATGCAGAATCCTTGTTAGTTTTGGTTAGGGATGAGTTCTTCCTTGTAAACACTTTGATCATTCAATATATATATTCCCAAGTTTTTCTAAGATTCAGATTTCCATATAAGGCAGAATGAGTTCGCTACTTGTTCTCCTATCTTCTAAATTTCACTTGAGGTTCAAAAGACAAGAGTGGTTTTTGGTTAAAGAATCTTAGTGGTCTTCCACCGTTGTTAGATGCAGAGGTGTAGATGACAACACCGAAAGAGTTGAATAACCTTATCCATTTTCATTATTTCAGTCGAATACTGACGAGAGATTGTTGGGTTCGAATTTGGATAGTGAGTCCTTGTTTTCGGGCTTCGAAACTGGGATAAAAATTCACATTTCGTTCTTGCCGGGTCTAGTGCCGGGTTGGTTCTGTCCGGCATATTCAACGTCTTTGAACATGCCGTGCAAAAACTATCCGGCAGGATATCCGGCACTTTCATTTGTTCGGGTGATTTCAGAGACTTGTTATGTATTAAGTGTTCACAGTGGTACTGGGGTTGATCTATTCCCGAATCATACATTTAGTTAGGATTTAGTTAGTATTTAGATTAGAATTACATTTACTTTTCCCCCCTTGTTTAGAATAGGCTTTTGCCCGGATTAGGACTAATTTTCTATAAGTCCCTTGGGTACGATACTCTCGGTCGTAATATATTTACACTATACTCCGACCGGGTTTTATTTTGCTACCCGTAGTAGAGTTGTAGGATTAGTTTATTATTTTGTTCTTTTGTATATAGTTTATCCTAACAATTTCTCTGTTAGCAAATTGGCGCCGTTGCCGGGGACTTGGAATTAGTCCAAGTCCTAAATTCGGTAAAACGCCCTATTCTTTATTCTTTGATTCTTTGATTCTTTGATTCTTTAATTTATTTTCGCCCTTAGTTTTGCAGACTTGAATGTGCCGTGCTTGGTGCCGGGCGTCTGTCACCCGGCAAACTCGGAGGAAGTCTGATGCCGGATACGTTTTACCCGGCACTACGTCCGGCATGTTCAAAGTTTTCAAAATTTATTACAGTATGGAGTTCTTGGCAATTTAAAGTTGTTCTTGCTACTCCCATTCATTATTTCCCTCTTCTAGTAGTCCCTATATCATAATTTAGACTTCGAGTTTGAACTTGCCGTGTATTGTGCCGGATTTCCTACACACGGCATTTCGGAGGAAGTCCTATGCCGGACGGATTATACCCGGCACGTCACCCGGCATGTTCAAATTCTCTCACTATTATTAGTCGTAAATAAGTAGGGACAGTTAGTAATGATCCTCTACAATCCCTTATTTACTCTTACATTTATTTATATCCCTTACTTTTTCTTTTAATTAAGTTATGTTCGATTTTTGGTCACGCCGGGTAGCATGCCGGTTTGTACACACCCGGCATTAGTGGAGGAAGTCCACTGCCGGGTAATAGTCACCCGGCACTCTGTCCGGCATAACCGAAAATTTGTTCATTCGTGTATTTCATAATTTAATTATATCATTATATTATTTCTTTTATTAGTACGAAATATTATAACATTTTCTCTTGCTCCTCCTGAAGTTATCCAAGTGAATGCTTCTTCGGTCAACAAGTACTCCTGACAATTTAGCCAACCCTGATCCGGAGATCGAGAGAACCCTGCTTCAAACTTTAAGGCAACAACGAACCCTACAAGAAGCAGATCCTACACCAATGGCAGCACCTACCGTCCGAAATATAAACAGGCCTTCCAACCAAGGCCAAAAGCCCGCAATCGACCTCCCTCTCCTTCCACAAAACGAATACGATGAATGGCAAAAACTTAAGCCATATCATCAAATACGGTGCATCAAGGAATTGGGTATGTTCGATGGTACAAACCCGGACGATGCTTTGCTTCACATCACCAAATTCTTGCAACACACAAATAGCCTAACCTCCACAAACAATGTCCTCCAATACGCCAGACTTGCTCTCTTCCCCCATAGTCTTACGGGGAACGCCAGCAAATGGTACCACAGTCTATCCCCCAGTACCATCACCACATGGGAGGACATGGCAACCAAATTTTATGACAAATTCATGCCCCCAAGTCGCACCCTGGAGATGATCGCCGACATTTACAACTTCAGACAACCTAGCTCGGAGAACATCTGTGAGACTTGGGACAGATTCAAGGGGTTGCAACGCACATGTCCTCACCACGGCCTCACCAAGGAACAACTATCTCAGTGTTTTACAAGGGATTGGTCAATCAATGCAAGACCATGATCCTATCCTCCCTTGGTGCAGACATATTGAAGAAACCTGGAGATCAATTCCTTAGTGGGGTTGAATCTCTTTGTGAAGAGATAAGAGAATGGGCCACCGGTGGCACCAGGGGTAGTACCGCTGGTTTATATCAAGTCGGAGAGGGCGATGCTAAATTTGACAAACTTATGCAAAGTCATGAGCAGTTATTGGAGAGTAACGCCCAGACGTCAACGAAGGTTAGCGCTTTACAGAAAGTGGTGGAGCAAATAGCAATGAACAAACTTCCTCAACAAGCGAACGTGGTTAGTACACGACCACACGCTTCGAGCCCCGACATTCCAGACTTTCAGAATGTTGAGGAAGTCAACTACGTGAGTAACCAAGGGTATCGGCAGCCATGGCAACAGGGGAACCAACCCCCTCAACACTTTCAGAGTCAAGCCGGCTACCAGGGAGGTCCAAGGCAATACAGACCATCCCACCCTACATCATCATCAGAGGCTGAAATGGCTGAACTTCGTGACATGATGTCAGCCCTGATGAACAAGACCCAGGATACTCAAAATGAGATCTCGACCATTCGCAAGGAGCACAAATCGTTGCAGTTGCAATTACAGCAACTTCTGATGCAACCAAGACAGCAAGGTCACTCCGTCCCAAACAAACAATCCACGGGAGCATGCGAATTCGGTCACCATTCTACCAAGGATCTCAGATAACGCCAAGTAGCCTAAAAGGCTAAGTGTAGGGCGGGTCCTCACACCTTCAATGTCAAACAGGGGAGCCTTTCTTACATTTAATTTCTTTTTTTATATATATGATTTGTTTTCGTCAATATTTTCAACCTAGTTATTTTAGTTTCTTATTAAAAAAAAAAAAAAAAACATTTTTGTTCTCTTTCGAACACTGGGGACAGTGTTCCTGCCAAGTGTAGGGCAGGGACCCCCCTTAAAAAAATAAGTTTTAATAATATGCATAAGTTTTGCGTTTTATTCAATGTTTTACTAAACTTTTGCATTTTTGATTGAGATAAGATTAGGAATGAATAAAAGCTTGTTCTCTCAAGAGGTAAGCTCTCTAATGACTTATAGATTCCTGTTTTTAACTTTTTGATTTCTTTATTAACATGAGTATATGATCTTTCTCCTAATTCTTTCCTTATATACTTCTGGGTGTTTTCTTTTCTTTTTCAAAATGGTGAGAATTTTTGGGTGAAAATCTTAAGATAGGGTTTTTGTGCAAAAGAAAGAAGAAGAAAGAAGAAAAAAAAAAGAAAGAAAAAAATCTTCTTCCAAAGGAAAAGCAATATATTCCTTGAGGTTGCAAAAAATGCCTCAGAATAAAAGCAAGAAACGAGAGTTTTTCCTTTTATTTTTCTCCTAAATTCCCGTTCTTCAATGCAAAAAAAATCATGGTTGATTCAGAAACCCTTGCAAAATAGGGCTGATTCATAAAAACCATTGATGAGAGTCTTGGCCACATTCAGAAACTCTTGAAAAATAGAGCTGAATGATGGAAACCGGAAAAAGGAGAGAAGAGATACAAATCCCTTATGCAAAATAGCCCAAAAGCTTTTGATCGGTTTTGAAAATTCTTTGTTTTATACCCATTAGTATGTTTTGATAGAATAAGGTAGATTAAGTGATACTTATGAATTAGAGTCTTAGAGTTGAGAATATTTATCTACATTTCATTTTAAAGTTTATCTGTTTTGTGCATAAGTAATTAGTTCTTTCTAATCGTTTTGCTCGAGGACTAGCAAAAGGTAAGTGTAGGGCCTTGATAAGCCGCAGACTTATCATATTTTATGCACTAGATTTAGTATTATATTTATCTAAATAAAGTTATATTTATGTTATTTATGCATTATGTGTTAAAGTATAATATTTGTGCAATCTTATGTTTTTATGAGTTTTCTGTGCAAGGAATGATTTTCTAGGCAAAAGTTAGTTGAAGCCGGACTCCATGCCGGGTTTCTGCACGGCATAAGTACAGAACAGAAAGAAGCCTTGCCGGATGTTATGCCGGGTAAATGTTATCCGGCATAAGTGTAAAATCGCCTCGATTGACCATACGACAGCACATGTGATCCACGTGTTTTCCAACCGCTGCCGGATGTGATGCCGGGTAAGTCCTACCCGGCATAAGCACTGTTTCGCGGAATGACGGTTTCGACCGTTACAGTGGGCGCATTTAACACGTGTGCCGGCTATTGGGGACCCGGCACGACGCCCGGCAAGAGTCATTTGATGCCTATAAATAGGCCGAGGAAGGCTACAATTCAAACACAACACCATAATACTCCATTCACATCTCAATTTCCGCCCCACTCCAAGTGTTGGTGTCCAAGGAACGTCTGCAGATCCATCCACGCAAAAGAAGAAGAAGACCTTGACGGGTTAAGGCTATTAACATCTCCTTCTCCCTCTTTGTATTCTCTTCTTGTAGTTGTGTGGATGGTGATGCAGAATCCTTGTTAGTTTTGGTTAGGGATGAGTTCTTCCTTGTAAACACTTTGATCATTCAATATATATATTCCCAAGTTTTTCTAAGATTCAGATTTCCATATAAGGCAGAATGAGTTCGCTACTTGTTCTCCTATCTTCTAAATTTCACTTGAGGTTCAAAAGACAAGAGTGTTTTTGGTTAAAGAATCTTAGTGGTCTTCCACCGTTGTTAGATGCAGAGGTGTAGATGACAACACCGAAAGAGTTGAATAACCTTATCCATTTTCATTATTTCAGTCGAATACTGACGAGAGATTGTTGGGTTCGAATTTGGATAGTGAGTCCTTGTTTTCGGGCTTCGAAACTGGGATAAAAATTCACATTTCGTTCTTGCCGGGTCTAGTGCCGGGTTGGTTCTGTCCGGCATATTCAACGTCTTTGAACATGCCGTGCAAAAACTATCCGGCAGGATATCCGGCACTTTCATTTGTTCGGGTGATTTCAGAGACTTGTTATGTATTAAGTGTTCACAGTGGTACTGGGGTTGATCTATTCCCGAATCATACA
This sequence comes from Limonium bicolor, assembly GCA_023374045.1. Classification (NCBI taxonomy): domain Eukaryota; kingdom Viridiplantae; phylum Streptophyta; class Magnoliopsida; order Caryophyllales; family Plumbaginaceae; genus Limonium; species Limonium bicolor. The sequence continues at coordinate 73,602,815 of CM041776.1, forward strand.
TTTAGTTAGTTTATTTTAGTTAGTTTTAGATTAGAATTACATTTACTTTTCCCCCCTTGTTATTAGAATAGGCTTTGCCCGGATTAGGACTAATTTTCTATAAGTCCCTTGGGTACGATACTCTCGGTCGTAATATATTTACACTATACTCCGACCGGGTTTTATTTTGCTACCCGTAGTAGAGTTGTAGGATTAGTTTATTATTTTGTTCTTTTGTATATAGTTTATCCTAACAATTTCTCTGTTAGCAGTAACTCACTGGAATGGACCGACCTTGGGGCCGGACTTGCAAGGTCGGTCGGCCCTGAAATTTTCTAGCGCATTTCCCTACTGACTTCGACCGACCCTGGGACCGGACTTGGGTAAGGTCGGTCGAGTCATACACAAAAAAAATTAATAATAATATATATATATATACATAAGTATACCCGCATATACATATGTACGTATCTGTAAGTAAACTAGTGTTGAGTAAGGAAACAAACTTAAAGAAAGTAAACAATGTGTAAGTATAAGAACTCCAAAGACTTAGTGAGTATGAGTTAGGAAACTTAAGGGTAATCGAGTTAAGTTAATGATAGTCAGATTAATCACTCGATTGTATGTATATCATAGGATTCGAATTATGAACACCGGAGGAACGTCGGATACAAGTACAACGGTGAACGGTATGATTTCTTCATGCCCTGTATCCTAATCTGGTTACCCCGATTTGTGTGCTTATTTGATCACCTAATAAGATAAATGCATGAATCGGACTATTTTGCACTTACTTGTGCTTGTTTACATTGTTCTTGATATTGTCTTGAACAATAGTTTGTATAATTCATGAAATATATGAATGATGATGGAGTGTATTGTATTTCGTAGTGTACTTGTATATTGTAATGGATTTTGTATGGATGTGTATATGTACAATGTAATGTGTATGTGGCTTGGATGTTGACTTCTACTAATTCCTAACTACCTAAATTCTAACTTAAGTGAGTAAATTGGAATGAGTAGAAGTCCGATATAGCTTCGGCCACGCGTAGGATGAGGAGACACAGAGGTTGGATCCGATTCCTGACTCTTAAACTGGTCCGCGGCCCAAATCCTTAAATGGGTAGCATCCCGGATTGGTGAGTCAAGTAAATCCCGGTGGTGGGACGGAGTAGTCCCCGGGCCGGAGGTCCCGACGACTTAACATGAGTAAGAGTAAGTAAGTATGTATGAGTATGAGTATGTATGCGAAGTACTGTGGAACGAGTAAAAGAGTAATCTCCACCTGATTAACCTGGGTGGACCAACATGAGCTAACAAGTATGGTGGATTGTGTATGTATTGCGTATGTACTGTATATATTGCGTATTGCGGATCTTAAAAAGGTAAGAACGTATCTGATGGCTTGTATAGTATACCATGTATGTATTGAAGTGTATGTATGTATTCATTGTGTAACGTATTGTAACATTGTGTATAAGAGCATGTATGCATGTATGTTGAATGAAATCAATCGCATGTATTCGACCTAGTGGTCGGCGTACCCTCACTAGTACGCGGGGTATGCGGTTATCATGCTCAGCGAAAGCTGACCCCTTCGGGGGAACGTTTTTAGTGTGCAGGTACCCGAAGAGGATATGGTCAAGGCACAAGACTGGTGACTACATTTGGATAGTTAGTAGTAGAATGTAGAGGTGTACTAAGTAGCACACCCCCTACACCTAGGGAGCAAGTAGTTAGTGAGGAATGGGTAGTAGTTAGACTCTTAATGAGGATGTATGGAATTGAAGGAGGTATTCTACTTGTATAAGGATCTTAGTAAACTCGGAATATTAACATGTATTGAACTTATGGAGTATTATATTGAATGGGAAGTTGTAATACCTAATTGGTAATTGTAGTGAAGCTTGTATTTGTGTAGCACTCGGATATTCCGGTCCATCAGACCGATGCTATATGTAGAAGTAGTAGCCTTGTTAGTCACGTGGGTGACTAACGGCATTGTATCACCCACTGTATGCAAGTAAGCATCCGCTGCGTGACTCGGAAGCACGAGGAGATTGGACGGTAATGATTGTATTAATGGTAGGGGTGTTACAAAAAGTGGTATCAGAGCGAAGTATCGCTCTGATGACTGGAAATACCGAGTTTAGGTAATACCGAGTTAGGACTTAGAAGCTTAGGGCTAAGGGCTGAGTGTTAGCATTAGAAATATGTTAGTTAGGAACTACCGGTGAGTATCGGATACCTACAATACCAGACCCACCCTCCGCAAACCCCATTGTATAACTTGGGAAAGGACGCCAAAGAGAGGAAAAGTCTTCTCATACTCGGGAAAAACCCGATCTGGCAGTTGTGAAGCAATCACACCGTGACAAGAACCGACCCATGGTAGATTCCAAGAATTGGGAGTCCCGGAGATGGATCCTGGTTGAACAACAATACCCGCATTTAATAGCGGTTGGATGAGCACTCCAATCACAAGGAGGCTGCAACTTACAACAGCATGGGGCGACGTGCTCTGCAGTCGCGAAACCTAGCTAACTAACCAGCAGCAGGAAGGAAGCACTAACCGTGCAACAAAATGGGAAAAGGAGTGGTAATGGAACTCACGACACAAGTCTGCGGAGCAGCAGTAGCTAAATAATACCACCAAGGGTATACCAGTAGACTAAGGACATAGTCAGGAGTGGTTAAATCCGAAACTACAACACCAAGAGGTTACAATATCTGGCCGACATAGCTTGTACAACGTTAAGGACATCCACGGGATATGAACCGGTAGGACTACAAGAGTAGTGCCTAAACAAGCTAAGGCTCAATTACCACAATAAATGTGTGGGAACGAGCAACAAGGAATAACACTAAACCAAATCAAGGGAATCTCCAAGGATTGGAGAAATACCCAGATCTACGACAGCCATGTCCAGATCGCTGAGAAGCCACTTAAAGAATCAAGTGTCCCATTCATAGATCAATATGATCAAGGGAAGAGTCAACAAGACTATTAAATGCAATAGGAAACTATACCGTGACCGGTATAGGTTTACCCAAAAACCACCAGTACCACGCACTTGCCGCGGCAAGTGCAGTAAGAACAGGAACATGTGGAGGACTTCTAACACACCACAAGTGCATAGTAATGTACCGTGACTGCAATGAAGCTACTGCCGGATCACAAATCCTGAAACTGGAAGAATGGAAACCTTGAAAGGCTCAGCAGCCCGACCATTGTAATAAGGACATACCAGTCAGCAAGAAGCTGGACTTGGTCAAGACCTCAAACATGGCTATGCCATGAAGAACATCTTTTAACACCGAACTATTAGTTTTCAAAACCGAGTTTTCTTTCAAAACCACAAACCCTCTTTTAAACCTTGGATTTTAGAACCAAACCAACAGAATTACGGTGAGTATCATAGGATGATACAAGAGGAGTTGACAATAGAATACTTCACCTAGGCGTGTGACGAGCACTACGAGTGTACCCAATTACGGGATGTGGGACGACCGCACTCCGAAGGAGCTTGCGGGCCTAACATATAGTCGGGTAAGTGGTAACGTATCGACAAGGTACCCCACGTATGTATACATGTAGTGTACGGCACATGGGAAGTAGTCAACTCCGTTCTACGGACCATGAGTAAGTTTAAACCAGAACAACTGGAACTCCAGACGATCAAGGAGAAGGAACTCAACTAAGAAGTAAGCAAAAAGAACTTAGAGAATCCATCTGAGGATACGGAATAAGAATTAGACGTGCAAAAAGCACAGACTAATAAGTATAGACAGTGGAAATGTCTCGAAGACATCAGGAAAACACATGACAGCTGCAAAGAATACCCAGCCTGAACACCGTAAGGCAAATGCCTAATGTGAACACCACAATGTTCAATGAACGGGACGAGAATCCCAAGAACAAATGCCAAGACTACCAAGGAGCGTAATCCATCACTAGAGAGGATTTTTAACCCAGTCTAAAACACTAGAAGAGAGTATGAACAGTCTACCCAAGAACGGGAGACGTTATAACCCAAAAAGGAATAACTCAAAATACAATACCACAAGGCGGTAGAGTAGGCACAACATGCCATAAACATTAGCCGGTTGTAACAGCGTGACTAACAACGCCCAGGAGCAATCCTTAAAGGGGTGTTTGGATTAACAACAGTTGAACAAGCATCATGACAAGAGCGCATGAGCTAGAACGAACATTCGGTTAGGACACCGAAGGGATTTCACTTAACAGAAAATACCCTAAATTACCAGAAGGCCCGAATTAACACCAGATTGCCTAAAGGGTCTCCTACGAACAGAAGCATGATGTCACAACTTACCATGGAGCCTAGCAATACCTCCAACCTATGGGGTATACATGGGGTGGAAGCATGTATAAGCAGCTTGCAAAGAGCATAGCTTGCAGCAATAAGGCTTAAAAGCCATCAACCAACTATGTTATGTAAACCTTAACGGTTGCATAACCCACACCATTTACTAACAAGACTTGCAAGAAATATTGTCTCATACAACAAGAAATCAACAACTGGACCATCAATTCAAACCTAACGTCCTGAGTGGCTTGGAGTACTGGTCAACTCAGTGTCACTGTCACTAGAGCATCAGTCTAGTATACAGTTGACAAGCTTTTAATTACCTTCATGCTTTCTGTAGCAATGGTAGCACAGGGGTATAAGAATTGTGATGATGCCAACATTGGCCTAGTCCACATTTTGACACTACGGGAAACCCGAGGAAAAGTACCCCTCGTTAATCGAAGACCACCAAGGTGGTGAAGATGTGAACCCTTAGAAAAGGCTTCCATTTACTATAACAATAGAGCCTACGCATATAGATATTGCCAAGAGGCGATGAAACAAGGGAAAGACATTCCAAACCATCGTGACTTAAAGGAGTAAGTATACTCCATATGCAGTACATAAGCAGGTACTAACATAGTAACCTTGCTATGAGATGTATGAGTGGCGACAAACCCCTCAACAAGAACTTTCACCTATCAGTGATAAAGTACTCTTAAATTAGAGAACAGGACCAGAAAACCCCTGAAGTTTCTTGGGATGTCCCGGTGATATGAATACAAGTGAAACTGCACAGCTAGAGCCTATAACCAATGCTCAGCACTATGGAGACAGTAATTGTCAAAAACAACCAATGTGTGTGCGCACTACACACCATGAATGACCAATGCTCAAGAGAGCTTGTGACCCGATAAATTACTTCATCCATTATCAACCATGACACTTGGTAAATTGTATCACAAATGATGACAGAATGTGAGGTAAGCTAACTTACACATAAAACCAAAGTTCCACATTGGGAAGATAATAAGATTGCGGTATGCTACGACAACCGTCATACACACAAACACAGGAAACTCCTAGTGTATTTACACCATAGGGAAATGGTGCCAATGACAATGGCAATAAGTGAAGAGGAACTACCACAGTAACAGGCACAGTAAAAACAATGTTGTACAATGAGTAAGAACACGGTGCGCAACAAGCGACCGCTATGAGGAAGTAGTAGATAATGACACGGAGTATAAGTATGGGAAGACAAGCAGAAATATTCATTCTATCACATAAGTGACTTGCGGTCAAGCGTTTACGCCTCTGCACTCTGTATGACCGAGTGTTTTGGTATTGCACTTGTGAAGTAACGATCTAATGGGATAGCTAGGAATATAAAGAATGTAAATCGTAGTAAACCTTCTTTTCACCAACAAACATGGCATAAGCCAGCTAAGGAAGCTTAGCAACAAACCGTGCGGTCTAAGGCCAAAGAAGCACGAAGAGTGTACAACACACTAATAATCACAAATGTGAATTCCAATGGAATAAAAGGTCAAAAGAGACTTAAGAAAGTCACTAGGACCAACGCATACAAAATGCAAGGTCACACAAGTGAAGAACACTCGTACTGAACCAGAAGACCTGGTATAATTCAGAAGCTATCGACAACAGAAGAAGCACTACAACTAAGTAGTGACTTAACCTCGCCCGACAATAAGTCGGAGGAACTTAGTGAATAATCATGGGAGCACGAATAGTACACATAATAGATTGCCAGAGAGCAGGTTATAAATCTCAAACTCATTGAGTTCAAACAGCGGTACCTTATTCCCATAATCGACGAATAAAAGGGTGATGTATTGCACATCAAGGATAACATGGAGGGTGAGTAACCCAAGTTATCAGGGTCGCGCAGCCGAAGCTAGTGGGCCCTAGCTAGGAGATATAATACGCCTAGTAAGTATAACATAATGGCTACTAATGCCTTGAAGCATGATAGGCTAGAACCGAATTAATTACGAGTTAAATAAACTCATATAGGAATCCTTGGTGCAAAGACTAAACCATTGTTACGCTTAGGACCCTTTGACAAGAGTACATTACGTAATAAACCGTAAAGAAGCTAAAACGCTTCAGATTGCCCGAATTGAGTAAACCAATGTTTATTAACAATAACATATGGTAGATTACGTGGGTGTAATCCCTTTTAAGGGGGGTAGAGCGAAAACCGCATAATGTGAAGTTTATAAATAAAACACATAAACCATAATGTGCATAGCACAAATCAGAATCGAATGGATGATTGATACTATGTTAAATAAATATAAGTATTCATTTATATTGTAATTATGGTAACTAGGCATGAGAGATGTAAATACCATGGGATGGATATACCTACCTTGTAACACCATGTAAGAGTATTAGTAAAAGAAAAAGTAATGAGTAGTGGACGGAGCTCCACAAGTATTGTATCCCTTGAAGAAGTAGTACGAAACGATTGAGAGTAGTAGAGGAATGTAGCCCATGAGTAGTGTATTCGTATGTAAGTTATGGGAAGTAAATTGAGGACGACTAAATTTTATAAGAATGGTAATCCCTAGTTAGAATAATTGAAATGATGGAGAGTAATGGAGGGAAGTAATGAAGGTTGATGAAATGAGCATTTAGGTATTGAACCATGGAGTAAAGCATTCGGGAAGTAGAGTGAGGATGATTGATGGATTGATTCCATCCTTTGGAGATGTATGAATTCGTATCACGACTAGAAAGAGTAAAAAGGTAGAAAATGAAAACAACTAATTAATTGCTTGTTCGAAACTGATGTGGGAAGTCGAACTTGATCCTGATCAGATCAAGGGAAACCGAACACAAATTGGAGTGGAAGGATAGTTCAACACTGGTGCTGATCACATCAGGGTCGAACGATTCTTGAAGCTCCCCTTTAGTGGTCACAAGAATCACGCTTAGGATAGAAGTAATGAATATAAATTGGAATTTGGAGTTGTATGCTTTAGAAGGATTTTAATTAGCAGTTGGGAAGGATTTTCCCTTAGACTGAGAATAAAGATTTGGTTAGAAGCTTATACCGGAGAAGATAGTAGTGTAAGATGTTGTATTATTCCAAGGGCAGTAGGACATAGAGGAATCCTGTGTCGTGATGACCTGAGTGCCTGCGGGATTGTAATGTGTATTGCATTGCTTTGGGGATAGCTTTGCACTATATGTATGTATAGATTTTGTAATGAGGAACCGGATGGTTGGTAGTAATGCGAATTGGAGTAATTATAGTACATTGGTATGGTATGGCATGGTATGTAGAGACCCTGAGTAATGGATTTGGGAATTGTAAGGAGGAAGAAGGTACGACTTTGGTATTAGACAAGTATGAATGAGTAAGTATAGTAATCCCATGACCTCGAGCAACTTTGAGGACAAAGTTCTTAAGGGGGGTAGATTGAAATACCCCAAACTTAAATATAGTGATTAAGATTATTATAATCCTTGTTTAAGAGCCTAATAATGCTTAAGTAGTATTGGTGAGGAAAAATAAATCCAAAAGAAATAAAGAAACGCTTAAAAAACGAAAAACGCTAAATAAGCGTCAAATAACCATAGGAGGTATGAGACCCCGGATAGCGTATTATATGGATTCCAAGGGTTTAATAAGACCTAAATAACATATGGGAACAACTCCCGAAGAAAACGGATCCAAATAATGTATTAAAACGCTAATAGAGCTTTAACGCATGTTTTTCGAGAAAACCCGAAAACGTGACTTTAAGTGGTCAAACAGACCCGTAAAAATTATAAATCATTAAATAATAATTATTAATCATTTTTGGAAGCTTAATAACCAATAAAAATAATTAAACAAGAAAATTCCGGAAAATGAGCCCGGTTAGTGAATAGTACCTAAACCGGGTAAAATAACGAGCGTTTTCTGTAAAAGACGAAAAACGCTCCAAATAGTGTAACTGTAGGGGGCCGGTTTTTAATCAGTCAAATAACTCCCTCACACACACATGTAACTAGCTAATTAAATAAGAGAGCCAAAAGCAAAAAAAGCAATAAAGTAAAAACTACTTTATCCCTTCTCTCTCTCCTCACTCTCTCATTTCCCTCATCTCTCTCTTCCTTCTTCCTCCCCTTCCACCGATTTCTCTCTCCTTCTCTAAGGGGTTGGCGATTTTTGAGAGCTTCCCACAACATCAATGGCAACTCCCTCTTCTTCTCCATGATCTACCTCCATGTGAGCTCCAATCACAAAAATAATTACATATTTGTAATCCCCTCATCATTCTCTACACTTCTCTCTTTTCAAAATCCAAAAATGAGGAAGTTCATTTTCGTGGGTATACCCTATTCAAAGAGAAAATAGCACCAATGGGTAGCTTGGAGTCTCCTCTTTCCAACAAGGTAAAAATCTACATGAAAAACTCATGTTCTCTCCATTTTCCTCCATAACCGATTTTTACCCACTTGTAATGCCTTGTTTTCTCTCTCTCTTTTGAGCATCAATTCAACCTTGCAATGGTGGTGGATTCACCTTCTTGAACCAAGGGCTAAAACCCCTTCTAAAACACTCCAAAGGTAAACCCTAGGATTTGTGCTTTAAACATCTCAATGAATTAGTATAAATCTAAGGGTTAGTATTTTGATTATACTTATTTTATGTGCTTTGGGTGATGGGAATGGAGTTTGACAACTCCATTCCCCATATAGCCGATTTGTGCAAGAAAGAGAGAAGGGGAAGAATTGGAAAAGAAAGAAGGAAATAAGAGCTTAAGGTAAGAGCTCTTTCTTAATGCTATATTTTAATGCATTAGAGTAATGGGAATGGGTAAACTAATTTAAAGAACCCAAATCTTGTATTAGTATTGTAGGTTGTGGAAGTTTGAGTATTTGTGAGCTAGCATTTGAATTGTAGGCCTTAGAGCCAAGTAAATTGTGTATGAGTACTGGTATTGTTGTTTGATGGAGTATTGACGTAGTGAGGTGGATTTGTATTGATTTGAGTGCTGGTAGGACCCTTGTATGGGTGTGGCTAGAATAGGAATGAATTTGGTGAGAAAGTATGTGGGTGGATAAGTGAGAATTGTAGGTGAACTACGGAAAAATTTTGGTAGGAAATATGTATTTAAGATGACTTGGTGAATGGGAGAACCAAGGTATGTATTGGGATGAGTAAGGAGATTTAGTGATCATGGAATGGTAGTGTGGTATGAGGATATAAGGGTGTAAAAATCTGTAGCAAAGAGGCATCAAAATGCATTGTGGGACTATGGAGAATTAGTGTGCAAGATTTGGTAAGAAGAGAGTTGGACTTGGGTATAGGTAGTGTAATGACTTGGAAATGTATTTTGGATGCTAGAAGTGACATTAGTAGAGGAAGTTAAGAATGGTAGAAGATGGTTTAAAAATCTGTAGCATAAGTAAAACAAAAACTGTTACATTTGTGGGAAAAGAAGTGAGGAAATTGTGTAAGTTGATTGATGGATTTAGTAAGGAATTTGGTGGATGAACTAAGGAAATTTGGAGGGCCTAGGTAGTGTTTAAACATGTGCGATTACATGTAGGAAGATTGGAGAAACAATGGGCAAAGTATAGAACTTAAAACAGAAATCAAAACTGAAATACTAGGCCGGACCGACCTTGGGACCGGACTTGCAAGGTCGGTCGAGCCCAGATTTACAAAGGACAGAAACCTTCTGGAATGGACCGACCTTGGGACCGGACATGCAAGGTCGGTCGGCCAGAAGAATTTCCTGTAATGTAACCTACTGGAATGGACCGACCTTGCAACCGGACTTGCAAGGTCGGTCGACTCAAAATTTTCCCGTAATGTAACTTACTGGAATGGACCAACCTTGCGACCGGACTTGCAAGGTCAGCCGGGCTAAAAATTTTCCGTCTGTAACTCACTAGAATGGACCGACCTTGGGGCCGAACTTGCAAGGTCGGTCGGCCCTGAAATTTTCCAGCGCATTTCCCTACTGACTTCGACCGACCCTGGGACCGGACTTGGGTAAGGTCGGTCGAGTCATACACAAAAAAAAAATAAAAAAAATAAAAAAATTTTAATTAAATAATAATAATATATATATATGTATACATAAGTATACCCGCATATACATATGTACGTATCTGTAAGTAAACCAGTGTTGAGTAAGGAAACAAACTTAAAGAAAGAAAACAATGTGTAAGTATAAGAACTCCAAAGACTTAGTGAGTATGAGTTAGGAAACTTAAGGGTAATCGAGTTAAGTTAATGATAGTTAGATTAATCACTCGATTGTATGTATATCATAGGATTCGAATTGTGAACACCGGAGGAACGTCGGATACAAGTATAACGGTGAACGGTATGATTTCTTCATGCCCTGTATCCTAATCTGGTTACCCCGATTTGTGTGCTTATTTGATCACCTAATAAGATAAATGCATGAATCGGACTATTTTGCACTTACTTGTGCTTGTTTACATTGTTCTTGATATTGTCTTGAACAATAGTTTGTATAATTCATGAAATATATGAATGATGATGGAGTGTATTGTATTTCGTAGTGTACTTGTATATTGTAATGGATTTTGTATGGATGTGTATATGTACAATGTAATGTGTATGTGGCTTGGATGTTGACTTCTACTAATTCCCAACTACCTAACTTCTAACTTAAGAGAGTAAATTGGAATGAGTAGAAGTCCGATATAGCTTCGGCCACGCGTGAGGACGAGGAGACACAAGAGGTTGGATCCGATTCCTGACTCTTAAACTGGTCCGTGGCCCAAATCCCTTAAATGGGTAGCATCCCGGATTGGTGAGTCAATTAAATCCCGGTGGTGGGACGGAGTAGTCCTCGGGCCGGAGGTCCCGACGACTTAACATGAGTAAGAGTAAGTAAGTAAGTAAGTATGTATGCGATGTACTGTGGAACGAGTAAAAGAGTAATCTCCACCCGATTAACCCGGGTGGACCAACATGAGCTAACAAGTATGGTGAATTGTGTATGTATTGCGTATGTACTATATATGTATTGCGTATTGCGGATCTCAAAAAGGTAAGAACGTATCTGATGGCTTGTATAGTATACCATGTATGTATTGAAGAGTATGCATTGAAGTGTATGTATGTATTCATTGTGTAATGTATTGTAACATTGTGTATAAGAGCATGTATGCATGTATGTTGAATGAAATCAATCACATGTATTCGACCAAGTGGTCGGCGTACCCTCACTAGTACGCGGGGTATGCGGTTATCATGCTCAGCGAAAGCTGTAATACTCCGTATTTTCGTTTTTCAGATTTCATGACATTTCGGTTTATATCTTTGCTTATGTATGTGTTACTTTGGATAGCTGATGGGACACCGGAGTCTTTAAATTAAAAGACGGGGGCAAGGAGGTCATTTCCCCTCTTTTATTTTTGGTGAGACTTATTAAAGTAGATAAGTCATTTATTTTACAATCCCAATCCACGATCAATTTACAAACCGTGCGTTCTCCCTCGCGACAGTTCTGCGCTCTCCCTCTCTTCTTCCCCATTGCTATGCTTCTGAGTTCGTGTGGATCTTTGCTGCGTTTGTGATCGGTTCTGCTGCTACTTCTGTTCAGATTCTTCCCCTCTGCAAATCAGGTAGGTTCGTTGGTGAATTCGGTAGTCTCTTTGCTGTTTTGGAGAAGCAGTTTTCTGATTATGCATTCTGTTTTTGGGGGCTGTTCTCTGCAAATTCAGTGGCTGATTACGCTGTTCGGGGTTACAGTGTGTCGGGTCTTCGCTCTGCTTCAGATTGGTGCAACCTTCTCTGCAATTCGAGGTAAGTGGGGGATGGAATCGGGGTTGTTCGTTCACCCTCGGGGACTGTTTTCGTTTCTATTTTCTTGACTGATTTTGTGTGGTGTTTGCTCGTTTTCTCCTCGCTTTTGCGTTGTTAATTGATGGGCTAAATCCCCGGGGGAACTGATTTGCAATTCGGATCTTTTGTGTGAGTTTGGCATTGGATTTTGTTGTCCTTCTGTGCGTCTGTTCGTTCTGGAAATCGCCTGTTTTATGCCGTCCGAACTTCGGTCCGAACGTTGAAGTTCGGACGGCTTGTTTTGCCGCTTCTGTTTTTCTGAAATTCGGGACGTCCGAACTTCGGTCCGAACATCGAAGTTCGGACACCCCTGTTTTGTGAAAATTCCGAGTTTCGAAGCTCGGACTTCCCTCGTAACTTTTCCGAAGATTGTGTCCGAACTTCGGTCCGAACATCGAAGTTTGGACACTGTGATTTTCCGCGTTGGTTTGTTCTCGGCATTTGTCCGAACTTCAGTCCGAACATCGAAGTTCGGACACTGTGTTTTCTGCGGTATATGTTTCTCGGCCTCTGTCCGAACTTGCAAGGTCGGACGCAAGTTCGGACAGCCTCTGTTTTTGGCATAACTCTTCGTTTTAGCTCCGTTTTGAGTTCCGTTTGCGGGGTTGGATTCCCCTATCTGTGTACAAGCTTCTTATGCTGTTTATATGCATTTTTATGCACTTGAGATCTGTTTTGTGAGCTTTGGTTTTGGGACCTAGTCACTTTGCTTCTGAGCCTTGGATAGTCGGGTCGGGCTGTCCCGTAGCATGCTGCGCAGGAATTCCTTCTGTTTATACTCCTTAGGGTCTCCTTAGGATGTTATTTGACCGACGGGTCTGTTAGCTGTCTCTACGGCTTCTGTTGTGGGATCTTCGGATCCATAGGACATTATGTGAGTCCTTCTGTTGTGTTAGCTGGTTACTAGTGTCCCACTCTTCTGCATCTGTTTCTGAAAGTCCGACTATGATTTGAAGTGACTTCTGCTCTGCCTCTGTTTTGTGGTTTCATTTGTCTATTTATAATGACTCCGCCCCTCTCTGTTTATAAGTTCTTCTGCTTCTGTTTTGAGTGGGCTTCCTTGAGGAAGTCTTCTGCTTGCTGGGCTGTTTAGCTCACCCCTTTACTTTGTTGCAGATTGAGCTCGTGGGATCTTCTCTTCTCGTCCCCTTCTGGAGCTTCGTTATTTTATGTGTCTTTAGACTTTGTTTGCTTGCGCTTTGGACGCTTTAGTACTTTGTGTAGCCTTCGGGCCTCTCTTTGTATTTGACTTATAAGTTTGGATCTTGTAAACTCTTTTGGTATTTATACAAGTTTGTTATTCGGTTTTGGGATTCGTTTGCTTAGAGCCTTGCGACGTTAGGTAGTAGACTCGCGGCGTGTAACGGCCCTAACTCCTAGGCCGGTTTTGGGGTCGTTACATTTAGTGGTATCAGAGCCAGGTTGCTCGTTCTTTGGTGTTGTGGGGTTTGTCTGCATGTGTGGGTGTCTGAAAGGTCTGCTGTTTGCTGCTTGTCGGTTTCTGATTAATTGTTGTATCTTCAGTATGCCTCCCCGACGTTCAGGACGTGGTGCAGCTGCAGGCGATGCTCCCCAGGGGGACATTGCAGAGATTGTGCAGCAGGTGGTGACCCAGGTGCTGCAGACTGTAGGGGCCACTGCTGGTCAGGCGGCAGGAGCCGGTAACGGGGGGGCAACAACGTGAAGGCGCTTCAGGAGTTCTGAAGCTGAAGCCACCTTCTTTTGATGCTAGTGGCGACCCACAGGAGGCGAGCCACTGGATCACTGCCATTGAGGACCTTCTGCGGGTCATGGGATGTGAGGAGGATCAGAAAGTCGGATTCGCTACCTTCATGTTTCAGAGTGAGGCGAAGGAGTGGTGGAAGTCGGTCGAAGGGAAGTACCCCCACCCATGGACATGGGAGCAGTTAGGGGCTGCTTCAACCAGCAGTTCTATCCCGACGTCTTTCGTGATCAGAAGATTGTAGAGTATGGGAGGCTTCGTCAGACGAAGGAGATGTCTGTGGACGACTATGTGAGGAAGTTTATTTCCCTTTCGAAGTTTGTGCCTGAGCCGGATGATAACCGGAAGGCTAGGAAGTTTGAGGCTGGGTTGAGGGGTGACATTCGAGCTGCTGTGGCACCTTTTCGCCACAAGACCTTCGGGATGTGGCCGATGTGGCGTTGGTAGTGGAGTCTGAGCTGCAGGCTAGGCAGCGGTATGAGAAGAGGGACCAGAGGCCCGATAAGGGCAAGGACCAGAAGAGGAAGGGTCGTGTGGAGGAGCCCGAGAGGCGTGAGCAGACTTCTTCTCAGAAGAAGAAGTATAGAGGAGACCGGGGTTCTTCTTCATCAGCATCCCCTGCTGTGGAGAAGTGTGCGGAGTGTGACCGTTTCCATCCTGGGCGGGAGTGCTACAGGAAGTCCGGGGCGTGCTTCAAGTGTGTTCGCTAGACCATCGCATTGCCCAGTGTCCACAGGCTAGAGGTGGAGGTAGCAGTGGCGGTTCTGAGGGCCGAGGAGCTGGTTCAGGGTCCGGGCAGAAGGCTGATCAGAAGAAGCCCCAGACCCAGGCTCGTGTGTACGCTCTAGCTGGTGAGCGAGACCGTGACTCAGGCCGAGTAGTGTCAGGTATTCTTCAGATCTCTTCTCAGCCAGTTTTCTGCTTGTTTGATTCAGGAGCTACCCACTCCTTTGTGTCTGCTGATTTAGTGGGTAGTCTCGGGTTGTCTGCTGTGCCCTGTGATGTGGATTTGTGTATTTCTAGCCCGCTGAGTGGCGTACCTGCTTGTGTACTTGATTCTGTGTGTAAGTCGGTTCCGGTAGTGATTATGGATAGGAACTTGTCTGCTGATTTGATCCTATGAGTATGTCTGCTTCGATGTGATTTTGGGCATGGACTGGCTAGCAGAGCACCATGCCCATATAGATTGTGCAGCTAGGAGAGTTGTGTTTGATAGACCGGGTGAGACCCGTTTTGCTTTTGTGGGGAACTCCATTCCTTGTGCTATGTGGTGTCTGCTATGCAGGCAGTCCGTTCCTTGAGGAAGGGCTGCCAGGGTTTTCTCTGCTTTGTACCTGAGGTTAAGGAGGGATCCCGGTTGGAGGATATACCCATTGTGTGTGAGTTTCCTGAGGTGTTCCAGGACGATGTGCCAGGACTACCACCTGATCGTGAGGTGGAGTTTTCTATTGAGTTAGCGCCAGGGACTCAGCCTATCTCTAAGGCTCCCTATCGCATGAGTCCGGCAGAGCTTAAGGAGCTGAAGGTGCAGCTGCAGGATCTTCTGGATAAGGGCTTCATTCGCCCTAGTGTGTCTCCATGGGGAGCACCTGTGTTGTTTGTGAAGAAGAAGGATGGCTCCTTCAGATTGTGTGATTGACTATAGGGAATTGAATAAGGTTACCATCAAGAATCGGTATCCTCTTCCCCGCATTGATGATCTCTTCGACCAGTTAGCAGGGGCGACAGTCTTCTCGAAGATCGACTTGCGTTCTGGATATCATCAGCTGAAGATTAAGGCCGAGGATGTGCCTAAGTCTGCATTTAGGACCCGATATGGGCATTATGAGTTCTTGGTCATGCCTTTTGGTTTGACCAATGCCCCGTCGTTCTTCATGGATATGATGAACAGAGTCTTCAAACCTTTCTTGGATTCTTTCGGTTGTGTTTATTGACGACATCTTGGTGTACTCCAAGAGTGCTGAGGAGCATGAGGAGCATCTGAGGATGGTTCTACAGACGTTGAAGGAGAAGGAGGTGTATGCTAAATTGAAGAAGTGTGAGTTCTGGTTGGATAGAGTGGTGTTTCTTGGCCACGTGGTTTCGAAGGATGGCATTTCAGTGGACCCGGAGAAGATTAAGGCGGTTATGGAGTGGGCGAAGCCCACTAGTGTGTCTGAGGTGCGCAGTTTTCTGGGATTGGCTGGGTATTATAGGAAGTTCGTGGAGGGCTTTTCTAAGATCGTATCCCCCTTGACTCGTCTTCTTAGGAAGGATGTCAAGTTTGATTGGAGTGAGGCGTGCCAGGAGAGCTTCCAGGAGTTGAAGAAGAGGTTGACTTCGGCTCCGATTTTGACGTTGCCTTCTGGGACAGAGGGCTTTGAGGTGTTCTGTGACGCTTCCCACAGAGGGTTGGGGTGTGTTCTGATGCAGCAGGGAAAGGTGGTAGCGTATGGGTCACGACAGTTGAAGCCGTATGAGAAGAATTATCCTACCCATGACTTGGAGCTAGCTGCTGTGGTCTTCGCCTTGAAGATCTGGCGGCACTATTTGTATGGGGTGACGTGTAAGGTCTACACGGATCACAAGAGTCTCAAATATCTGTTCACGCAGAAGGAATTGAATTTGAGACAGCGGCGCTGGTTGGAGCTGTTACATGACTACGACCTGGAGATCCTCTACCATCCGGGTAGAGCGAATGTGGTGGCTGATGCCTTGAGCCGTAGGGTGCTCCTGGTCTTGCTTGTTCGTTGTCAGGGTTCAGAGGTCTGCTATTGAGCTTCAGCGTATGGGGATTTGGGTTGTTCGGTCCGACCGTGCTGGGATGATTGCTTCGATTCAGGTCCAGTCTACTTTGATTGAGCGGATCAGAGAGGGTCAGAAGGTGATGATGCTGAGTTGTGTAAGATCAGGGAGAAGTTGTCAGATGAGCAGGAGTCAGAGTTTTCTGTGTCCAGCGATGATTGTCTACGCTTCAGGGGCAGAGTTTGTGTGCCTAGTGGAGGCGACCTTAGGCGGGGAGATTATGCAGGAGGCTCATGGAGCTCCTTATTCTGTGCACCCAGGAGGGGTGAAGATGTACCGGGACCTCGAGAGTCCTTTTGGTGGGCGAATATGAAGAGGGAGATTTCTGATTTTGTGGCTCGTTGCCAAACCTGTCAGCAGGTGAAGGCTGAGCATCAGCGACCTGCGGGTCTTCTGCAGCCTCTTCCCGTTCCTGAGTGGAAATGGGAGAGCGTTGGCATGGATTTCATTGTGGGGTTGCCTAGGACATCTTCTGGGTACGATGCGTTGTGGGTGATTGTGGACCGGTTGACGAAGTCAGCTCATTTCTTGCCTGTGAGGAAGACCTTCAGCCTTGAGCGCTGGCTCGGCTGTATGTAGATGAGATTGTGAGGTTGCAGGTGTGCCGGCGACGATCGTTTCGGACAGAGATCCGAGATTTGTATCTCGCTTCTGGCGGAGCCTGCATAAGGCGTTAGGGATAAATTTGGCTTTCAGTTCGGCTTATCATCCTCAGACCGATGGGCAGACGGAGAGGACGAATCAGATTTTGGAGGACATGTTGAGGGCTTGTGTGCTCGACTTCGGGGGCAGCTGGGATCAGCATGTGACATTGATTGAGTTCGCCTACAATAATAGTTTCCAATCGAGCATTGGGATGGCTCCATGAGGTTGTATGGTAGGCGCTGTAGATCTCCTATTTGTTGGGATGACCTGCGAGAGAGGGCGATAGTAGGTCCTGAGTTGGTGCAGGGAGCTGTGGACAAAGTCAAGACTATCAGGGAGCGTTTGTTGGTTGCCCAGAGCCGGCAGAAGAGTTATGCAGATCAGAGACGCCGTCCGCTTGAGTTTCAGGTGGGAGACCACGTGTATCTGAAGATCTCTCAGTTCGGGGTGTGGTTCGTTTTGGGAAGCGAGGCAAGCTGAGTCCTCGGTTCGTAGGGCCTTTTGAGGTGCTTGAAGGTTGGGCCGGTGGCTTACAGATTGGCATTGCCACCAGCTCTAGCAGGAGTGCATGACGTGTTCCATGTGTCGATGCTCAGGAAGTATCTACATGATCCTTCGCATGTGATTGACTATGGTCAGCTTCGACTCGAGATGATTTCACTTATGAGGCAGTTCCGGTTCGTATTTTAGCTCGGGATGTTCGTCGGCTTCGTAGCAAGACATTGCCTATGGTTAAGGTGCAGTGGTCTGATCAGTCCGAGCGTGAGGCGACGTGGGAACTCGAGGAGGAGTTGCGTGCCAAGTTCCCTTCCCTCTTCGAGCAGTAAGGTATGTTGAATTTCGAGGACGAAATTCCTTTTAAGGGGGGAGTGATGTAATACTCCGTATTTTCGTTTTTCAGATTTCATGACATTTCGGTTTATATCTTTGCTTATGTTATGTGTTACTTTGGATAGCTGATGGGACACCGGAGTCTTTAAATTAAAAGACGGGGGCAAGGAGGTCATTTCCCCTCTTTTATTTTGGTGAGACTTATTATGAAGTAGATAAGTCATTTTTTACAATCCCAATCCACGATCAATTTACAAATCGTGCGTTCTCCTCGCGACAGTTCTGCGCTCTCCCTCTCTTCTTCCCATTGCTGTGCTTCTGAGTTCGTGTGGATCTTTGCTGCGTTTGTGTCGGTTCTGCTGTTCTCGTTCAGATTCTTCCCCTCTGCAAATCAGGTAGGTTCGTTGGTGAATTCGGTAGTCTCTTTGCTGTTTTGGGAAGCAGTTTTCTGATTATGCATTCTGTTTTTGGGGGCTGTTCTCTGCAAATTCAGTGGCTGATTACTGTTCGGGGTTACAGTGTGTCGGGTCTTCGCTCTGCTTCAGATTGGTGCAACCTTCTCGCAATTCGAGGTAAGTGGGGGATGGAATCGGGGTTGTTCGTTCACCCTCGGGGACTGTTTCGTTTCTTTTCTTGACTGATTTTGTGTGGTGTTTGCTCGTTTCTCCTCACTTTTGCGTTGTTAATTGATGGGCTAAATCCCCGGGGGAACTGATTTGCAATTTGGATCTTTTGTGTGAGTTTGGCATTGGATTTTGTTGTCCTTCTGTGCGTCTGTTCGTTCTGGAAATCACCTGTTTTATGCCGTCCGAACTTCGGTCCGAACGTTGAAGTTCGGACGGCTTGTTTTGCCGCTTCTGTTTTTCTGAAATTCGGGACGTCCGAACTTCGGTCCGAACATCGAAGTTCGGACACCCCTGTTTTGTGAAAATTCTGAGTTTCGAAGCTCGGACTTCCCTCCTAACTTTTCCGAAGATTGTGTCCGAACTTCGGTCCGAACATCGAAGTTCGGACACTGTGATTTTCCGCGTTGGTTTGTTCTCGGCATTTGTCCGAACTTCAGTCCGAACATCGAAGTTCGGACACTGTGTTTTCTACGGTATATGTTTCTCGGCCTCTATCCGAACTTGCAAGGTCGGACGTAAGTTCGGACAAGCCTCTATTTTTAGCATAACTCCTTCGTTTTTGCTCCGTTTTGAGTTCCGTTTGCGGGGTCGGATTCCCCTATCTGTGTGCAAGCTTCTTATGCTGTTTATATGCATTTTTATGCACTTGAGATATGTTTTGTGAGCTTTTGGTTTTGGGACCTAGTCACTTTGCTTCTGAGCCTTGGATAGTCGGGTCGGGCTGTCCCGTAGCATGCTGCGCAGGAATTCCTTCTGTTTATACTCCTTAGGGTCTTCCTTGGGATGTTATTTGACCGACGGGTCTGTTAGCTGTCTCTACGGCTTCTGTTGTGGGATCTTCGGATCCATAGGACATTATGTGAGTCCTTCTGTTGTGTTAGCTGGTTACTAGTGTCCCACTCTTCTGCATCTGTTTCTGAAAGTCTGACTATGATTTGAAGTGACGTTCTGCTCTGCCTCTGTTTTGTGGTTTCATTCTGTCTATTTATAATGACTTCGCCACCCTCTCTGTTTATAAGTGTTCTGCTTCTGTTTTGAGTGGGCTTCCTTGAGGAAGTCTTCTGCTTGCTGGGCTGTTTAGCTCACCCCTTTACTTTGATGCAGATTGAGCTCGTGGGATCTTCTCTTCTCGTCCCCTTCTGGAGCTTCGCTATTTTATGTGTCTTTAGACTTTGTTTGCTTGCGCTTTGGACGCCTTAGTACTTTGTGTAGCCTTCGGGCCTCTCTCTTTGTATTTGACTTATAAGCTTTTGGATCTTGTAAACTCGTTTGGTATTTATACAAGTTTGTTATTCGGTTTTGGGATTCGTCTTGCTTAGAGCCTTGCGACGTTAGGTAGTAGACTCGCGGCGTGTAACGGCCCTAACTCCTAGGCCGGTTTTGGGGTCGTTACAAAAGCTAACCCCTTCAGGGGAACGTTTTTAGTGTGCAGGTACCCAAAGAGGATATGGTCAAGGCACGAGACCGGTGACTACATTTGGAAAGTTAGTAGTAGAATGTAGAGGTGTACTAAGTAGCACACCCCCTACACCTAGGGAGCAAGTGAAATACCCCTAAATTAATTTAAATTAATTTAGGGGATTTCTTTTATTAAACCTTTAATAATACTATTAAGTATTAAATTAGTATAAGGAATTATGAATATAAATTATCGTATGGAATTATGAGTATTAATATTATATGGAATTATGGAAATGAATTGAGGGGATTCCTCCTATTTAACTCTAAAGAATACAATTTAATACTTAATTATATATTATTATATAGTATTTTGAATTTAATAATAAGATTTATAAGTCAATAAATCTTGGGAAAATTTCTAAACACTCCAAATATATTATAAAGATTTTAGGAAGTGTTGGAACATTGTTTTGAAACATAAAAGTAATAAAAATTCTAGAAACCTTAAAGCTTATTAAGCCTTGCTAGAGTTGACTTTTTGAGAATGGTCAAACCAGGCCATGAAACCTATACCAATAAATAGGTTATGAAAAACCATGAAGATTAAAAAGAACGTTAAAAACGGATCATCCTAGCCAAAGTTATGATAGATTGAAGTTTAGAGCCAAAATTTTGAGAAATGCTGACGTGTCAGTCAGCCAGGCATTACCACTGAACAGTCCCAGTTTTCGACAGTTTTGGCATGTCGAGGGTCGAATTTGAGATGCCTATATCTCCTGCTCTACTCCACCATTTGGTATGCCGTCTGTTTCATTCTCTTCTCCTTAATCTCATCTTTCCAACCATTACTCACACATCATCTAACTCCTTCTACAATGACCGGAAAATTGATCCAAAGTTGGCTCCTCGCGATTGCGTAACCCAGAATTCCAGTTTTTCCTGAAAGGGTAAACTTCGTCACACCATAACTTCTTCGTTTCTCATCCAAATTTCGTGTTCTTTAGCTTGTTTTGAAGATCTCAAATCCCTCTACAACTTTCATGTTAATGACCAAGGCTGATTCACAACCAATAGGGAGAGCGAGACGTCTAAAGTTACCTACTCGATCACGTCGGTTTTTGGCCAGAATATTTCCAGAAACGACATGGTAAACTCCGATCTTTGTGGATCTATAACTTTCTCCCTAGTTATTCGTTTTCCATGATTCTTTCACCAATGTTTATAGTTACATGTCTTCTTTAAAATGACGTAGGTTTTATGGATTTAATCCATCTCAGTTATCCCGAGTTGATCCGCGAAGTTGCCTACCTGAACAACACATAAAATACTAGTTTTCCAGAAAAACGAGTTTGAATTGCCTTGCCGGCGCATCTCCGGTACGATTCCGACCAAACTATACCTATAATGCTACTCTGTTTTGCATTCCCGTTCATAACCCTCTATCAATTTACCCAATTACGCAACAAATTGAGAGAATTTGGCAAATCGAATTCGAAACCGGAAAAGAAAACCTAACTTCGAAACAGAAATCGAAACCCGATGAATACTGCATTATAATTGGGGAAATTGGTATTGTTAGAACCGAAATTTGATTTCGAAACCATAGAAACAAGAATCACTCGATTTCGTTCTGTAGATTGTGAGATAATTACGATTTAGTACTCGACTAGGTAGAGGAGGTTGCTGCTGATGAACTTGGCTTTCAGCAGCCGTCCGATCGTAGCTATAGGAAACGGACGGCTGAGATTAGATCGTTTCAAATTAAGAGTATAAGTTTTTATTATGATTTCAGAAATAAACCCTAACTTGTTGAATTAATTTAAATACCTTCCCGAATGTATTTTGACTTGAAATTTTAACCATAGATTCCTTATTTAATATAGTTTATTTTGATGTAAATTAATATGGTTTTGGAGTTGTTAAACGTAAGTTATGATTTTTGCAAGTTACGGGTTTTCTGGAATTATTTGGCTAAATTAAAAAGATATTTTTATGAAATAAAATTTTTATAATGTGTCTAAAATGTTATAGTTACTGTATATTAAATTTAGGGATTTTTGGGCAATGGTAAAAGGTTTTAAAAATTGTGTTTATGAGGTTTTCATAAGAATAACTTATAATATGTGGTTTTTAATGTAACCAAAAAAAATTAAAGTATGGTTTGTTAATAAACTTTTTAATCTGGGAAAAATATGGAACACTAAATTAACATTTTATAACAGTAAGTTTATAAATGTTTAGGTATTAGTTTTTAATAGAAGTGAAATTATTTACATATATGTATATATACATATTTAAGTGGAAACTTATATAAATCAAGGAATATTGTAACACCCCATCCAAAGCCTATCGTGGTTATCGCAAACTGAACACTTAATCGAATACGTCGCAGCGGAAATAAATAACACCTGGACCTTGCCACGGTCTGATCGTTAGAAGATACCGGCTTTAACGTTTACAATACTTATCCAAAATACTTATCCAACTCAAAACATCAACATTCACAATACCACAACCAACCGAGTACTAGTATCTTAAACATAATCTCAAACTTACATCAGTTTAATATAAACGGTCGGGTGCACAGGCGCAACCCGAACTCAAAATAAATGTCCCACCCTAAGTCTAACCACTCCTACTCTCGTAGTGCGTCCTCATGGGCCTCTTACCTGCAAGTGTAAAAATAGCCCCCGAGGGGGTCAGCACGAATGCTGGTACACCCTCTCATGGCCCCCAAGCTAACGGGGCTACGACGACTAATTGTCGATAGCATGGAAATTGATTACATACACAAGCATAATATGAAGTGCAATAACAATAACCACAGATGAACATATATAGTTCACAAACAATGAACGACTCAAGCGTCCCCTTATCAAGTGGGTTAGTAACCCCCTCCTTAGTCCTCATTTCCTTAATCTCATTTCCTTACCTTATCTCAATCTTAATCTTAATCTTAATCTCAGTATACAAACCTTTCCTGGAAGGGATTGGTTGTAGCTTAATTCGAACCTGGGATTTAGGTGATCCCACCGCACCATCTTAATGCCACCTACTCCGGACGGGAGTCCAGCGTAGCTGAGCCGGCAACCGGCCCTAGGCTACAAGTCCGAAGACAAGTCCTTAAGCGGAGGGCGGATCTGATTCAGATACCGTCCCCCTTTTTCCTTAGCATGCATGACCGGAGATCGGTCCCGGGTTTCCTCACTCAAGTTCCAGTTAGTAGACATCTTAAACAACATGTGCTAGCTAAGCCTTAACGGGCATTAACCAACAACCATTAAACTTAACTCTTATTCTTAACTCAGTAAGTACTAAACTTGGTTAGTAACCATCTTAAGTCTCGCGGGTTAGTGTAAGGCTAACACAAACACAACGAGAATAAATATAACCGGTTGCATGCTTTATCTTGTTTAGTCATAGCAAATAAACAGATAGCACACAAGCCGAGGGACACCTCGTTAGCAAGCAGGTCACAAGAAGGATTGTACCGTTCACCGTCGATCGTTGTTTGTTTAACCTTCTTCGGGGTCCCAATTCACAAACCTAAAACATTCATTCATTTTTAGGTTATTAGTTATTTGCACCTTACTTAACTCACTTAGTTCCTAAAGATTCCCATTTAATAACCTCTAAAGTCTTGCCATTTAGCTCACAAACTTATCTTTAAACATTAAAACTTATACTTAATTTCTTAAGTTCTTAGGGTCCCAATCATTACCACCCTTCCAAGGGTATACCTTATTACCTATACCATTCTTAGAATTCAAAATTTCTTTTTTTTTTTTTATTTTTAGGTCCGACCGAACTTCCGACCGACCTTACCTAAGGTCGGTCCATTCCAGAACACTTCACCGTTTGAAAATTCTACCCCGACCGACCTTGTAAGTCCGGTCCCCAAGGTCGGTCAATTCCCGAGAGTTTCCCCCGTGGGAAATTTGAGCTCGACCGAACTTGCCAAGTCCGGTCTCATGTTCGGTCGATTCCAGAGACTTAATTCCTTCACAAAACACAAGCCCGACCGAACTTGTAAGTCCGGTCCCCAAGTTCGGTCGATTCCAGAAACATTTTCCGGTAGTGTAAACTGAGCCCGACCGATCTTGCAAGTCCGGTCCCTAAGGTCGGTCGGCTCCAGAACCTTGTTTCTAAATTCCCATTCATCTCCAAACTTCTCCTCATATATGCTAATATGTTATAACCTCATTTGGGCACCTCAAATACACCTTAAGCCCTCCTCAAAACACATTAAATCTTTCACCAAGATACACCTTAGTCCTTATGCATTTTCCTTGTAATAATGCTAACACTTGTAATGCTTTCCCCTAGGTTTCTAGGTGGTGGTTCATACCTAATGTAACCACTATGCCAAATGTTTTCCTCACCACTATAACATCATCTCCCAAGCATCTTTCACTATCTAAGACTCTCTTATGCATTTTCTTAATGTTCCTTCACAAGTTTAAACTTCCATCATCAACACATTATTTCCTTCCTAGTTGTTCACCAACATTTGCCTAAGTCCTAAATACTCAAAGTCATTCTCTTGATTCCTAAATCCTTCATAGTAATACCTAAGTCATTATAAGTCCTTAGAACACCTTATTCTCACCCTTTTTCATCAAGACAATCTCTAGAACATCCTAGTACCTCTTTGGTCCTTAAATCCCCTTAGAATATCTTAAACACTTAAGTTCTCCTTTAAATTTTTGCCATGAGTTCTCTAGTACATAGTACATCCTAACACATGGTTTTTCTCCATCAAACAACCAACATCACCCAAATTCTCATCACAACACCTTAACACACAATTTACACTAAAACTTCACCACATCATCATATAGTGCTTAAACTTAAAATACTTGGCACTTAGGCCCTTAAATGGCAATAATCTTAACCACTGAATTTCCACATATATTTGCCTTCAACCTGCGAATACACACAACAGGGCTCCCATTGAAATAAAATGCTTCTTGTACTTCACCTTTATATTCTTAAACTATCTCTTTTTCTCATTTGCTCCTTAGTCACAAGTTCACAAGTATAGTCATTGCTTCTCCTAGGTTTTATAGCACCTTCCCAATATAAGCTCTACACTAAACTCATCATATACCTAAATCCAATTTCCTTAACAAAAAACACCTTAAGGTAAGTAATTTACCTCGTTCTTTTACAAGCTTAAAAGCTTTCCTCCTTAGGTTTTTCTTTGTTCAATCTCGGTCACCAATGTGTATCTCCTTGCCAATGTTCTAACCAATATCCAATGACTCCAATGAGTACTAGATAACTCATTAACCCTAAGGAACAAACCCTAGGTTAAAAATATGCTTTAAGGTATTAATGTGATTGTTTTACCTTGGTTTCTCAAGACAAACTTGGATATGAAGCAAGAAGGACCTCCTCTCCTTTGAAGAGTAGAAACAAGCTAGAACAAGGCATAAACATGGAGTTCCATGAGTATATATTTTCGGACATGTGAAGAAAATGGTGGAAACCTAGATTTTTTACACTTTCTTTACCTTAAGAGAATGGAGATGCCAATGGAGTCTCCAAACTTGAATTCCTCCTCTAATGGTGGTTTGACTTGGCACCAAAATGAAGCTCTTGAAGTTTTGAAAAGATAGAAAGAAGGAGCTTGAGCTAACTAAGAAGAGTATGTATTTTGTTTTGGATTTGGAGCTAAAATGAGCAAGATGTGGGCAAAGCTAGATGAAGCTAGCATGGAGCTGTTCTTCATGTTAATGGAGAAGGGAGAGAGCTTGAAGAAACCGTGTGAAACAAGAAGAAATGAGGAGGTGAGGAGAGAGGTAAGTAAAATGTGATATTTATGTTAAAAGGTAAATAGTACTTTATGCTTTATAAGACTTATTTGCTTTCCTAATTACTTAATGAGTCATGAAGGTGGTGACTCACCTCCTAAGAAACGGGCCCCCTTTTAACAATGAGGGTACTTAAGTCTTTGTTGACCAAATGTCTCACTTATATAGACTTACGTTATAAACTAGCTTAATTAATTCACTATTCAACAAAACAAGGCACATTGTTGTGAAATTTTTGATTTCCCATTGATATAGGCTTCCAAATGTGATACTATATAGTACACATGTTAATTAAAGAGTAATGATGGACATTTAGCCATTCAAAACTCATTTACAAGACAATTTTTCAAAAACGTGCTTTAAGACTCCTTAAAGCACATTTTGTATTTTAACTTGTTTTCAAGCTTGGTTTTCTTTGGTAATTGATTTAGAATGACCATTAGGATATTACTAAGGTCTTAGAACAATATTTGGGTACTCTCCCATGTCTCTCCAAGCTTAGAGCATGTTTTTGCTTAAACTGCTCTTTTGGTGTTTCCTTATATTTCTTTGATTAGAAATGTTTCTTAATGTTTCTAAGGCATTATTTAGCCTCCTTATATCTTATTTTTCATTTAAACACCATATCTAAGTTTGGGGTATTTCAATCTACCCCCTTAAAAGAACTTTGTCCTCAAAGTTCACACATGTGCTTAACCATTCACGGTACACAGTTCTCTTCATCTTAATACCACATCTTAATTCACATTACATCTCAAGACTCAAAGGTCAATCTCAATACAATACATAAGTATTATACATAACTCAAACTTACACCGAAGTGTAGCAACTTACACGAATTCACATCTTAAACAACCAAACAAACGACAAACATGATCGTTTCCTAACTCAAAAGCGAGGAAGCTCTACCCCCCTTAAAAAGGGGTACGCCCCGTACCCTATACAGACGATCTAGTCTGTAAATAAAGAAGGGTACTTCGCCCTCATCTTATCCTCTAATTCCCACGTGGCCTCTTCGACATCCTGGTTAGACCAGAGAACCTTCACCAGTCGCACTGACTTGTGGCGAGTGTCCCTAGTTGCTGTCCAAGATTCTCTGAGGAGTTTCCACGGATCTCATATTTGGTTCTAAAGTCAACCTCTCAGGTTCTAACACATGGGAGGGGTGGTGCATGTATTTCTTTAGCTGTGAAACATGAAAAACATCATGCACTTTACCCAGCTCAGCAGGTAAATTTAACCTGTAAGCAACCGGGCCCACCCGCTCCGTAATCTCATAAGGACCAACAAATTTCAGGCTTAACTTGCCCTTCTGCCCAAACCTGAATACACCCTTCATCGGTGAAACTCGCAGAAATACCTGGTCGCCCACTGCGAACTCCAGGTCCCGTCGTCGAATATCAGCATACGACTTCTGCCTATCTTGAGCAGCTTTCATGTTCTCCCTGATTTGCTGAACTTCAGCCTTAACTTGTTCTAAGTACTCTGGTCCTATAATGACCGTCTCACTCGACTCATCCCAGCAGAGCGGTGTACGACATGGTCTACCGTACAACGCTTGAAAAGGTGCCATCTTAATCGAAGCGTGATAGCTGTTGTTGTATGAAAACTCGATTAGATGCAATTTGTCAATCCAACTGCCCTGGAAGTCTAAGGCACATGCTCTCAGCATGTCCTCGAGTGTCTGAATAGTACGCTCAGTCTGACCATCTGTCTGAGGATGGAACGCAGTACTCAGTTTGAGTTCTGTACCCAACGCTTCTCTGGTGGCTCTCCAGTACCTCGAAAGGAATCTGGTGACTCTATTTGACACTATGGTCTTTGGTATGCCGTGATGTCTCATGATTTCTTTCTCAAATAACTCAGCTAATTTGGTCACCTTCCAAGTATCCTTCATCGGTATGAATCGGGCTACTTTGGTAAGGCGATCCACCACCACCCATATCATGTTGAGACCTCCCCTAGCAGGTGGAAGCCCAACTACGAAGTCCATGGAGATATCATGGAACTTCCACTCCGGAACTGGCATCGACTGTACCATTCCGCCCGGTCATCGGTGCTCGAATTTCACCTTCTGGCATGTGAGACACCTCAAGACGAACTCGGTAACATCTGTCTTCATCCCGACCACCAGAAGTATCTCTTCATGTCTTTATACATTTTAGAGGCTCCCGGATGGATGGAAACTGAAGAACAGTGTGATTCTCTAAGTATACGGTCTTTCAGATCCGTGTTGCTTCGTGGTATGCATAATCGGCCCTTAAGTCTGATCGGATCATCATCATGAAGTCTGAAGTCGTATTTCTGACTCTCAAAGGTACCATCTGTCAGCTTCTGTCTGACCTCTCTCATATACTCATCTGTCCTCTGAGCCTCTCGCACCTCATCAACCAAGCTGGAGAAAGAAACTAGCGAATGGAGTGAGTGTGCTCGACGGCTCAGGGCATGCTACAACATTGGCCTTCCCCTCTTTGTATTGGAGGTCAATGTCATAGTCTTTCAGAAACTCTAACCATCTCCTTGTCGAAGATTTAACTCCTTCTGATGTGAATATGTATTTCAAACTTTGTGATCGTGTAGATCGTGACAGTTAACCCCATTAAGTAGTGGCGCCATATCTTCAAAGCGAAGACTACAGCTCCCAGCTCTAAATCATGTGTGGGGTAGTTTCTCCTCATGTTCTTCAACTGGCGTGAGGCATATGCCACCACCTTGCCATATTGCATGAGCACGCAACCCAGCCCTCTGCGGATGCATCAAATAAACCTCAAAGCCCTCTGTACCGTTGGACTGGTTCAGTACCGGTGCAGTGGTCAGTGAGCCTTCAAGGCAAGCTGAAATGATCTCTCACCAGTCAACTGTCCAAAGAAATGGTGCATCTTTCTTCATCAGACTGGTCATCGGCTTCGCGACCTTGCTGAAATATCTAACAAACCTCCTGTAGTAACCTATCAGACCGAGAAAGCTCCGGATGTCGGTAACAGTCTTCGGCCTTGGCCAGGTACGTACGGCATCAATCTTTGCTGGATCCACTGCGATCCCAGCATCTGAGATGACATGACCTAGGAAAGAGACCTGGTCAAGCCAAAACTCACACTTGGAGAACTTAGCATATAGCTGGTTCTCCCTCAATATTTCCAATACCCTCCTCAGATGTTCCTCATGCTCAACCTTAGACTTTGAATATATCAGAATGTCATCAATAAAAACCACAACCGACTTGTCCAGCTGCTCCCGGAACAAGCGGTTCATCAGATCCATAAACTTCGCCGGTGCGTTCGACAAACCGAACGGCATCACTGTAAACTCATAGTGGCCGTATCGTGTCCGGAAATGCCGTCTTCTCAATGTCTCCCTCCTTAATGGCTATCTGATGATACCCCGATCTGAGATCAATCTTGGAAAACACAGATGCTCCCTTCAACTGATCGAACAGATCGTCAATGCGGGGTAGTGGGTACTTATTCTTCACTGTCACTGCATTCAGCTCTCTGTAGTCGATGCAGAGGCGGAGACTACCATCCTTCTTCTTCACGAAGAGGACTGGCGCTCCCCATGGTGACACACTTGGTCTAATGAATCCTTTATCTAACAAATCTTTCAATTGTTCCTTTAACTCAGTCATTTCTGCCGGAGCCATACGGTATGGTGCCTTGGCTATCGGTCCGGTACCAGGTAACAGCTCAATGGTGAACTCTACCTCCCGAGTGGGTGGCATGCCGGGCAGTTCCCGTGGAAATAAGTCGGGGAACTCCGACACTACCGGTAAGTCGGGGTCGAACTCAGGGTCTCTCTCTATGTCCTGTACATAGCAGAGGTATACTTCTTCCTTTCTCCTTAACTCTTTATGCATTGCCATGGCGGTGATGATCTTAGTCGAAGGCTCTCTGGGTCTCTGGCGGTATGATATTGTTACCCCAGACGGACTCCTGAGCAGCAATCTATGCTCGGCGCAGAGGATACGTCCCTTGTGCCGCTCCAACCAGTTCATCCCGAAGATAACATCAAATCCTAGCTTACTGAACTCAATGAAACTGACTGGAAAGTCTTCTCCCTTAATTCTGATAATGGCTCCTCGGTAGTAACGAGTGCAACGAACCTTCTCTTTAGACGGGAGCGTAACCGTGAAGTCGGGTAGCTCATCAGCGTCTAGCCCCAACCTGCTCGCAAATGATGCAGAGACAAAGGTATGCGAGGCCCCTGAGTCGAAGAGAACTGATGCCTCAATCCCATTGATCGGAAAGGTGCCGGTGAGGATAGTACCGCTGGCGTCGGCCTGTGCCTCTGTGAGTATGCTTAGTGCACCTTCCGTACCGAGTCCATAACCTAATTGTGTTCACAAGCTCCATGAGTATTGATGGTATAACAAGAGTCGTAATCAATTTATATGAACAACACTGTTATTTTATTCATGACCATCCTGTTTACAACATGTGCTTCAATCTTACATCTCATTTCTCATCTCATTCTAACATTACATGGCTAATATTGTCTAAAGGTTAGGTTCAATCTTCCTGGTCTCAAATGTGTCGCATTGACTACTGCTGATGGTGTTGTATTCAGCTTGATTCTCTTAATCCCATGGTATAACATCCTTGATTCTCCTCCCAAAATTAATACATCACCTGACTTAAGTACTATCTTATCTGCACGGTCCGCACGCTTCTGCTCGCCGTATAAAAACTCCGCATCATCTCCGATGGACCAAGACACTACGGGTATCCCTCTTTCGAGAGACTTCGTTGTCTCGTCCTTATCCTGGTGTAGTCCCAGTTTCCCGTCCTTCTCGTAGAAGTTTACAATACAAATGTCTGCTTGGATGTCTGGAATCGGTTCAGCCTCCAACTGCTGAGCGATTTCCACGACTTGTGTAATAACTGGATGGAACTCTTCGGGTATTCCCGGTGGTGAGACTCCATCTTGCTCCCTCATGGTTTGGTAATTCTTGGCATACGGATTCCAATCCTTGCCCAAGCTCATCATCTTTAATTTCATCCTTGCTCCCCCTGGGTACTCCGGTGTGTAAAAACCTCCCGGTCCCATTCCTAGTTGATTGATGATGATATTTGTAGGGTGTCAGGTATCCCCTTAATAAAATCATACCTGGGCGGATAACCTGACATTGTTCGGTTGGAAAGTCTATGGTTTCGATGTCGGTGTGCTCCGGGTTAGATGTAGATGGTATTGGGTAGCAAATGTTGAATCTTCCTAGAGTGGTAGTAGGTTATATCTCACTTAAGTTCTAATCTCATCTTATTCTTACTTAACTCATTTATTCACCAAACATGCATGATAATGCGGTAAGCAGGTAGTTTTATTACTAAATGGTTATAGCGGTACCTGGCCTCGATGAGGGCTCAGGCTCATCGTCCCGGTCCACCATGTGTAAAGTGGGCCCCGTCTTCTGGGTCACCCGTGGGTTCTTGTCCGCCGGCTGCTGCACCTTCCTCTGACCGTCAGATCCAGCTCCCTGATCGGTCTTGCCCTTGCCCCTGGTATCGGGCCTATAGGCTCTGCTAGCAGGGTTCCGGTAACACTCATATGCTCGATGCCCGTAGACTCCACAAAAATTGCACTCCACCTTGTTTCCCTTACAGTCGAGCCCCGGGTGGTCCTTGTGACACCATCTACAGATGAAGCGTCGCTGGTAGCCACCACCGGCTCCCCTCTCAGTCTCAGTCCCTGATGATTCATAATATCAATTCTCATATTCCAAACGGTTACTAATTTATTTCTTAACTCATTCATTGTTAGTTTCCTTACCCTTTGGCGCCTTAGAGCGCAAGGGTGTAGCTGCAATAGCATACGTCAACTTCAATGGCTCTTCCGAAGCCTTCTCCTTTTCCTCCTTCCCCTTTGGGTTCTGATTTTTCTGGGCCTGAGGCTGGTACTTTTGTTTCTTGTACCCTCCTTGCCCTGACTTTCTGAGCTCTTACCAGCACTCTTCCTCTTTGCATTCTCCTTGTCCCTCAGCTGGACGGTAATCTCAACCTTAGCAGCGGCATGATAGCACTCCTGCTTTTCCATAGTATTAGTCTCACTTATTTCTCATAATCTAAATCTTATTCATCACTTACTCAAATCTCAATCATTCTTATTACCTGCAAGGTAGTGTAACTAGTCGGCCCATGCCGTAGCGGAGTCGATGGCTAAGCCCGCCATAGAAGCGGTCCACCAAGATCTGGTCAGAATACCCTAGACCTGGCAGAAGACGGAGCAAGGCAGTGAACTCTGAGTAATACTCGTCCACTGTCATCTTGTCCGACTGCTTAAGCGCATCCAACTGCAAGCGCTTCTTCGTCTGGACATGGGCGGGTAGTACTTTGCTCGTAGCAAGGCGGTGTACTGCTCCCAGCCGAACTCTGGATTGGCCACATGCTCGGCCCTCACCAGCTTCCACCAATCGCCTGCCGCCCCCTTCAGATAGAAAGCCGCTAAGCGCACCTTGATCCCAGCAGGGACGTCAAGGGTCTCGAAGGCGGTCTCCAGCTTGGAGATGTACGCCTCAAGCTTGGCGGGATCTGTCTCCCCCTTAAAATGCGCGGGTTGAAGATCTGCTAGACTCTTCACCCAGTTTGGTTCCCTAGGTTGTGGCGGTGGAGGGGTGCACCCACACCAGGCTGATAGCCCATGTGCCCCAATGCGGCAGCTACGATCTCTGCGATCGTCTGCCCTCCAGGTATCCCTGAAGTATCCTCACCCCGGCCGCGACCTCGGCCTCCCCTAGGACGTCCTGCCATCTGAACAAGCATAACTCACATTAGGTTCGTATTCACCACTGTTTCGGTTAGTGAGTTTATAAGTCCGTCGAGACGGTAAAGACAATCCACACTTATTAGTGGTCATTGACTACTCACTAATCTCACCCTTAACCCAACACTTATTCCTTAACTTATATCCTAACTCGGTGGTTACTTATGTCCGGTATTTCTTGATCAGAGCGAACTACACTCTGATACCACTTTTTGTAAACACCCACCAAAGCTATCGTGGTTATCGCGAACTGAACACTTAATCGAATACGTCGCAGCGGAAATAAATAACACCTGGACCTTGCCACGGTCTAATCGTTAGAAGATACCGGCTTTAACGTTACAAGACTTATCCAAATACTTATCCAACTCAAAACATCAACATTCACAATACCACAACCAACCGAGTACTAGTATCTTAAACATAATCTCAAACTTACATCAGTTTAATATAAACAGTCGGGTGCACAGGCGCAACCCGAACTCAAAATAAATGTCCCACACTAAGTCTAACCACTCCTACTCTCGTAGTGCGTCCTCATGGGCCTCTTACCTGCAAGTGTAAAAATAGCCCCCGAGGGGGTCAGCACGAATGCTGGTACACCCTCTCATGGCCCCCAAGCTAACGGGGCTACGACGACTAATTGTCGATAGCATGGAAATTGATTACATACACAAGCATAATATGAAGTGCAATAACAATAACCACAGATGAACATATATAGTTCACAAACAATGAACGACTCAAGCGTTCCCTTATCAAGTGGGTTAGTAACCCCCTCCTTAGTCCTCATTTCCTTAATCTCATTTCCTTACCTTATCTCAATCTTAATCTTAATCTTAATCTCAGTATACAAACCTTTCCTGGAAGGGATTGGTTGTAGCTTAATTCGAACCTGGGATTTAGGTGATCCCACCGCACCATCTTAATGCCACCTACTCGGACGGGAGTCCAGCGTAGCTGAGCCGGCAACCGGCCCTAGGCTACAAGTCCGAAGACAAGTCCTTAAGCGGAGGGCGGATCTGATTCAGATACCGTCCCCCTTTTTCCATAGCATGCGTGACCGGAGATCGGTCCCAGGTTTCCTCACTCAAGTTCCAGTTAGTAGACATCTTAAACAACATGTGCTAGCTAAGCCTTAACGGGCATTAACCAACAACCATTAAACTTAACTCTTATTCTTAACTCAGTAAGTACTAAACTTGGTTAGTAACCATCTTAAGTCTCGCGGGTTAGTGTAAGGATAACACAAACACAACGAGAATAAATATAACCGGTTGCATGCTTTATCTTGTTTAGTTATAGCAAATAAACAGATAGCACACAAGCCGAGGGACACCTCGTTAGCAAGCAGGTCACAAGAAGGATTGTACCGTTCACCGTCGATCGTTGTTTGTTTAACCTTCTTCGGGGTCCCAATTCACAAACCTAAAACATTCATTCATTTTTAGGTTATTAGTTATTTGCACCTTACTTAACTCACTTAGTTCCTAAAGATTCCCATTTAATAACCTCTAAAGTCTTGCCACTTAGCTCACAAACTTTTTTAAACATTAAAACTTTACTTAATCTTAACTTAATTTCTTAAGTTCTTAGGGTCCCAATCATTACCACCCTTCCAAGGGTATACCTTATTACCTATACCATTCTTAGAATTCAAAATTTCTTTTTTTTTTATTTTTAGGTCCGACCGAACTTCGACCGACCTTACTAAGGTCGGTCCATTCCAGAACACTTCACCGTTTGAAAATTCTACCCCGACCGACCTTGTAAGTCCGGTCCCCAAGGTCGGTCAATTCCCGAGAGTTTCCCCGTGGGAAATTTGAGCTCGACCGAACTTGCCAAGTCCGGTCCATGTTCGGTCGATTCCAGAGACTTAATTCCTTCACAAAACACAAGCCCGACCGAACTTGTAAGTCCGGTCCCCAAGTTCGGTCGATTCCAGAAACATTTTCCGGTAGTGTAAACTGAGCCCGACCGACCTTGCAAGTCCGGTCCCTAAGGTCGGTCGGCTCCAGAACCTTGTTTCTAAATTCCCATTCATCTCCAAACTTCTCCTCATATATCCTAATATGTTATAACCTCATTTGGGCACCTCAAATACACCTTAAGCCCTCCTCAAAACACATTAAATCATTCACCAAGATACACCTTAGTCCTTATGCATTTTCCTTGTAATAATGCTAACACTTGTAATGCTTTCCCCTAGGTTTCTAGGTGGTGGTTCATACCTAATGTAACCACTATGCCAAATGTTTTCCTCACCACTATAACATCATCTCCCAAGCATCTTTCACTATCTAAGACTCTCTTATGCATTTTCTTAATGTTCCTTCACAAGTTTAAACTTCCATCATCAACACATTATTTCCTTCCTAGTTGTTCACCAACATTTGCCTAAGTCCTAAATACTCAAAGTCATTCTCTTGATTCCTAAATCATAGTAATACCTAAGTCATTATAAGTCCTTAGAACACCTTATTCTCACCCTTTTTCATCAAGACAATCTCTAGAACATCCTAGTACCTCTTTGGTCCTTAAATCCCCTTAGAATATCTTAAACACTTAAGTTCTCCTTTAAATTTTTGCCATGAGTTCTCTAGTACATAGTACATCCTAACACATGGTTTTTCTCCATCAAACAACCAACATCACCCAAATTCTCATCACAACACCTTAACACACAATTTACACTAAAACTTCACCACATCATCATATAGTGCTTAAACTTAAAATACTTGGCACTTAGGCCCTTAAATGGCAATAATCTTAACCACTGAATTTCCACATATATTTGCCTTCAACCTGCGAATACACACAACAGGGCTCCCATTGAAATAAAATGCTTCTTGTACTTCACCTTTATATTCTTAAACTATCTTTTTCTCATTTGCTCCTTAGTCACAAGTTCACAAGTATAGTCATTGTTTCTCCTAGGTTTTATAGCACCTTCCCAATATAAGCTCTACACTAAACTCATCATATACCTAAATCCAATTTCCTTAAACAACAAAACACCTTAAGGTAAGTAATTTACCTGTTCTTTTACAAGCTTAAAAGCTTTCCTCCTTAGGTTTTTCTTTGTTCAATCTCGGTCACCAATGTTATCTCCTTGCCAATGTTCTAACAATATCCAATGACTCCAATGAGCACTAAAAACTCATTACCTAAGGAAAAACCTAGGTTAAAATATGTTTTAAGGTTTAATTGATTGTTTTACCTTGGTTCTCAAGACAAACTTGGATATGAAGCAAGAAGGACCTCCTCTTCTTTGAAGAGTAGAAACAAGCTAGAACAAGGCATAAACATGGAGTTCCATGAGTATATTTTCGGACATGTGAAGAAAATGGTGGAAACCTAGATTTTCTTACACTTTCTTTACCTTAAGAGAATGGAGATGCCAATGGAGTCTCCAAACTTGAATTTCCTCCTCTAATGGTGGTTTGACTTGGCACCAAAATGAAGCTCTTGAAGTTTTGAAAAGATAGAAAGAAGGAGCTTGAGCTAACTAAGAGTATGTATTTTGTTTTGGATTTGGAGCTAAAATGAGCAAGATGTGGGCAAAGCTAGATGGAGCTAGCATGGAGTTGTTCTTCACGTTAATGGAGAAGGGAGAGAGCTTGAAAAACCGTGTGAAACAAGAAGAAATGAGGAGGTGAGGAGAGAGGTAAGTAAAATGTGATATTTATGTTAAAAGGTAAATAGTACTTTATGCTTTATAAGACTTATTTGCTTTCTAATTACTTAATGAGTCATGAAGGTGGTGACTCACCTCCTAAGAAACGGCCCCCTTTTAACAATGAGGGTACTTAAGTCTTTGTTGACCAAATGTCTCACTTATATAGACTTATGTTATAAACTAGCTTAATTAATTCACTATTCACCAACAAGGCACATTGTTGTGAAATTTTTGATTTCCCATTGATATAGACTTCCAAATGTGATACTATATAGTACACATGTTAATTAAAGAGTAATGATGGACATTTAGCCATTCAAAACTCATTTACAAGACAATTTTTCAAAAACGTGCTTTAAGACTCCTTAAAGCACATTTTGTTAACTTGTTTTCAAGCTTGGTTTTCTTTGGTAATTGATTTAAATGACCATTAGGATATTACTAAGGTCTTAGAACAATATTTGGGTACTCTCATGTCTCTCCAAGCTTAGAGCACGTTTGTTCTTAAACTGCTCTTTTGGTGTTTCCTTATATTTTCTTTGATTAGAAATGTTCTTAATGTTTCTAAGGCATTACTTAGCCTCCTTATATCTTAGTTATCTTTAAACACCATATCTAAGTTTGGGGTATTTCAATATAATATTTTTACGTTTTATTTATTATTTATACGGGAGTTAATATTCTTAATTAAAACTAAGGAATATATATATTTACACATATATGTAAAAGAAATAACATGGTAACTTAGGTTAAATCAAGGAGCTAAATTAATCTACATTTATTAATTATATATATGGTAGTTAATATACTTAATTGAAACTAAGGAAAATACTTTATTTTATTAACCATATTTTGGATGTAGGTGTGTGTCAAAGTTAATATAAATAATTAAATACAATAAAATTACATAAATAATGTTTTGTACAAATACTAGTATATATAAATATATACACAGTAAACATAGTAAAATTAAATACCTTATAGGAAATATAATACGAAGGAATTAATAAGTTAAACTAAACCTCTACATAATACTAATAGGAGAATATTATATGAGGTGGTATTAAATTATAGTTATGAAATTAAGCTTAAAGAATTATCTTGGATTTCTAAGATTTATATAAACCATATTAAAATACATGTGTAATATTATTTGTCAAAGACCAGAATGTAAATCTATAATTTGGTTTGGTAATTAATAAGTTGGGACTTAGGAATATTTGTAATTAGATTTTACACAATAGAACTTACTATATAATTAATAAATAAATGTTATACTTTTACATCTAAATGTTCTTAATATATAAACAATAATAAAATAAATAAAATACTTTTATATCTAAATGTGGGGTGGATTAGTAAGTCTAGATTTAATCATTCTTAACATTTATGGTATTGAAATAATTTAATGTTTCAAGATAAGATCATTAGAAGGATTAGGATATAAAACTATATTAACTATGATTAGGAATTAATCTAAATAATAATCCTTGAGTTTCTTAAAACTGAGAAGCAAATTAAATACACTTATTACCCACATTCAGAATGTGAGTTTATAATTAAGTGATGTATTTAGTAGTTAAAACTTAAAAAAGGGTTTGTAAATAGAAACTAGATATTTACAGCCTTGAACCTTTAATCAGGTGGAACTAAGTACCTAAGGTATTATATTGATATACTACTAGTTAAATGTTAATATGTTATTAAATTAATTAATACGAGAATTTTTCAGAATAGATTATCTTATTAAATAATTGACATTTCTTTATGAATGAGGATTTAATTCTTAGATAAAATTTTACCTTATGTTAAGATATAATGTTCATCCTAAAAATAATAAAGGAGATTAATTTATTAAGTTATTCCTTTGAAACTTTAGGCTTTGTAACAATATGAAAAATGTATTTAAGACATAAGTATATTAAAATTTAGTATAAAAGGATTATACATAGTCTATAGCGGGAATGTGTGTAAAAATAAAACAATTAGGGAATTAAATGTAAGGTAAGGATACGTAAAAGGTTATCTTAAAACACTTTATTATATAGTTAATGATAAAGCAAATAATATACTTTTGAATACTAATGTAAGAGTTCGATAAGTCTAAGTTAATATAATATAGTTATTCAAGATTGAAAGTAATTTAACATCTTATGACAAGATTATTACGACGGTTGTAATAAAATGTCATTCTGAACTAAGGATATGATAATTGAGTTAGTAGCTCAATTAAGTATATTATAAAATGCAGCATCTATAACACTATGATTCCAATATACAGGATGTAGATCTTACTTAAGTTAAGGGGAAACTTAATCAAAATGAGCTAGTAGTAGATATTGATAAATACATAATCGTACATCGTGAGTAATGGTATAGTATTCTAAGATAAACCATTGTAAGTCATAGTGCGTTGTTATCCTGAAGTAAGAATAAATGTATCGAACTTAATAATTATTATTGAGATTCTAAGATTAGATGATATAATATAAAATGCACTTATGATATAAGGGTCTCAAAACTCTTGAATGGGGAATTATGGTTAAGATGAGTAAAGTGGATAAGAGTGGAACAATTAACAAGTGTCAAAAAATACATTCCCTGGTCTTACAACCTTGAGTTATAACATTCTAAGATAAGTCACGATTACACATAACATTTAATGGTGAGGGCTTTAAAAGACATTTGAGACTTAGGAAATAAGAGTGAGGAATTTGTTAAGTTTAACTAGGCTACAGTTATTTGATGATATACACCTTTAATATTCTCAGAGTGTGTTGAATGTTTGCACGAGGTCTACTAGGACTGCTCCAGCGCTAATCAGGTCGATTTCTCGTAATCAGATACTTTACTGACGGATTTACGGAATGTTTTGGAAAACGCTAACTGAGCTGAAATAGATTTCAAAAGGGAATTTTGTGTGGCTAACTCAGCTTGATGTGACTAACTGAGGCCTTGGGTGTACAACTCACATGGTCATTGGTTCCTTCTTTCTGGTGTCTCATTAGATATAACTGTTGAGTGGTTTACGCCTCTGCACTCTGTAGGACTGAGTGTTTTGGTATTGCACTCGTGCAGTCAATAATCTGGTGGAATATGGGAAAATGTCAATCTTGGATATTGGGTATGGATTCTTTCTATTAAGTGGTGCACTCACTTTCACCGATGACTGAGAACGGGTCGGTTGGCAGCGGAGGTCTGCTATACCTCATCCATATGGACAACTGACAGCGGAGGTTCTGTTTACCTCGTCCTTGTGAACACTGACTGGCTGCGTGGGGGCCATCTCTCCCAATTTGTTTTATTCCACTTGAGTTATGGGTTCTTAGATATCTTCTTTCTTCCCAGTCCTTGTGACTACTTGGGTCTTTCTAATCCTAATTGGAACTGAATCTAACTTAAGCAATGGATGTTCACTAACTTCTGGCGTGGTTTCTTGTATGTTGGCTCACTTTACTTACTTGTCATTGTCCTTATCCTCGACTCGTTACCTTTGACTTGGTGGTTTGGATGTGCCTTGTCTTCTGCTTTTTGTGTTCAAGTGTTTGGCTTCATCTTATGGTTTATTTTTAAGAGATATGTTTTAAACTTTGTTGGAGAGTTGTACCAGTTCCATTCCAGGGAATGACTCACCCTCCGGGGTGGGCTGCTTGGTTTCATCTTGCAGGTACGAATTGTTTATACAGGTGGCCCACGAAGAGAGTGAGTGTATGGGATGGGAATTAGGAAATTTTGGAGCTATTGTATTTTGTATTAATTACTTTTATGTTATGTTTTTTCGAGTTCAGACCGTAGCGTTTGTATATCATAAGTTGTAATTGGTGAGGTTTGGTGGCCGGGTGTTTGGAACCGATGATATGACTTTCCGTTAGTATTTTATTTCCGCTGCATTTATGGAAAATAGGGCTGTACAAAGTGGTATCAGAGCGTAGTACGCTCTGAACCCGAGGAAACAAGCCAAGTGAAAGAGTTAGAAATATAGGTGCCCTTAAAACTGGAGAATTGTGGGTAGATGGGAAGTGAGGATTCCAGTAAGGCACGACTCCTAAACCCTTCTGGGATTAGTGAATGATTTCTTTATACACTTTTTGTATGAATGTCTGTTAGGAATAGTGTGTGGTCATACCGTTTGATCATTAAACTATAGAAAATATAATAATAATATATAAAAGTCGGAACATTATCAATTGGGGTATGATAAGATCTTGGTTGGAATAAATCATACATTGAACCTACTTTCAAAGCATACGTATGGAAAATGCATGGCTAGAAAGCAATGTTAAAAGCTTGACACATGTTCCCAGAATTTTAAAGAATACTTTTGGTTGGAAATAGTACAAGTGGAGCTTTGAATAACTAAGTGATATACTTCAACTCCTTTAAGCTTGAAATAAATCTCAAGAACTACTTGGTACAAATTATTACCTAAAGATAATGTTTAA
The DNA here is from genome assembly GCA_023374045.1 of Limonium bicolor. Taxonomy (NCBI): domain Eukaryota; kingdom Viridiplantae; phylum Streptophyta; class Magnoliopsida; order Caryophyllales; family Plumbaginaceae; genus Limonium; species Limonium bicolor. The sequence goes on from CM041776.1 coordinate 73,643,662, forward strand.
GATAAATCTAAGTCTAGAAAATTATTAAACTAACAAGAACTAGTAACTCATCAGAAAAGATCAACATCCAAACCTGTAATCCACACTAAAACTATGTTAACTTCAGAAGAAAATACATAAACCTAACACCCTACGGGAAGTGACTGGTGCGACGAACTCCTAGGCTGAAAGTAGTGGGGGTGCACACTCACTCTGGAAGTCTAGGGCTAGACAAGCCTTGTCATCTAACCGTAAATAATCTTCTACGCAAGTGATGGATTGTGTTGAACTTGAGGAGGATTGGTGGTAAGACGTTACCATCATGAAATCTTGAGCTAGGCATATTTCATACTAGCCACATGAACAATTCAAAATTTGTATCTAAGATTCAGTATAAAAATTCATACATGTAAAGGGTTTATGAGTTAAAATTTGGTGAAAATACCTATACATGGAGGAAGGGGATTTAAATTTGGGTACTCAAGGTACAAATCTACCCTATTAATATAAAATATATTATTAAAGGAAGTAACTTAAAGATTGAGTGAAGGGAAGAGTAATACTAAACTAAATATCATTGATTCTTAAATTGTAACACCTCTAATACGCACATGATACTAAATGAAATCGCAGCGGACTAAAATAACTAAACAGTAACTAACGCTTCGGTGCTACAACGCCGTCAACCACCCACGTGGTTGACAAGGCAGAATGAATACAATTGTACCGGTCTGATGATCAGACTCCCGAGCATAAAACTAAACCATAAATACATCATATACAATACCGAGTGTTTACATATCCGTCACTGTATAACATCACTGTAATTACAACAACCAAAAGTATATAACGCCACAGGAGCACAGGCGCATCCCGGGTCAACATCCAAAAGTATACAAAAGTAATCGCATCCTAGGATCTAAAGCCACTCCGCTTCTTCGATCCTCATCCTGCAGTATAAGAAATATGGATCCCCCGAGGGGGTCAGCAACCCTTGGCTGGTATGGCTAACGCGCAGCCCATCGGCTACCGGGATACGCGCAGCTAATTGTCATGATAACATGGCATTCATTTACATACATAACATAACACAACATGGAGCATAGCATCAATAGTGCACAGCTCATTATCACATACACGGTGGATCTTCGTTCCACAATAACAAACCACAAGGGTCAAATAACATAAGAGCCTAGAGAGTGATTCACCCTCATGTTAAGCTCGTTAAACACACTCATTACCGTTCTGTTAGACGAACGAGTAACTTAAGTCACAGATGGTTCGGATTTAGTGACCCGAACACACCACAAACACAGGTTCCCACTAAACCGATCATAAGTCAGAATAGGTAAGCTTTGGAGGAAGCTAGCGGGAGATCGAACGCCAAATTAAGGAGAACAATCTTAACAACATAAGAGTCGAATCTGATTCAGATATCTACTCTTAACTTACATGCATGACCGGACAACCGGATTCCTCACTTCCCAGTTACCACTTGTTAGAAGTTCATAGTGGAACTTAACAACCAACACACAATAGGTGGTAAGTCATGTTAGACACACACAAGGGAAACGAGTCACAACATCACGTCACAATAATATGAACAACTGTAAACTCATTACATGTTTAAATCTTATAACGTTGTAAACACACAGAAAAACATACAACACACAAACCGGTGTAAACCGCTAGACAACAGACTGCAAGAAAACCATACCTTGGTCCTTGCCTCGTTTGGTTTCCCCCGTAGGTCACTCCTATACATAATTCAAGAACGTCGGTTAATTTACTTACTTAACCTCCAAACTTACTAAGTGTTTAACATAATTGTATGACATGTTTTAATGTCTATCTTACCCTAGGTTACCTTCATTATACACCCTAGGGTTAACTACATAAGTCACATTCTTTTTTTTTTTTTTTTTACAAGTTTTGGTCCGACCGGACTTGCCGACCGGACTTGTCCATGTCCGGTCGATTCCAGAGAGTTTCTCCCCTTCAGAAATTTAGCCCGACCGGACTTGCCAAGTCCGGTCCCATGTCCGGTCGATTCCAGTAACTCAATCCGTACACAATTTACAAGCCCGACCGACCTTGCAAGTCCGGTCCCAAGGTCGGTCCATTCCAGAAGCCAATTCTCGCAGGGTAAACAGGTCCCGACCGGGCTTGCAAGTCCGGTCGCAAGTCCGGTCTGCCCCAAATCTTTGTTTTCCTTTTTACATTCAACTCCAAACTTCACCCCACATAACCTAGTACCCCCTAACCTCATTTGGGCACTTCAAACACAACTTAAGCCATTCTTAAATACTCACAAAACTCTTTTTCTAATTCCTTAAACCTTTACTTATTTCCTTGTAACTTCCTTAACACTTACAACATTTTACACTAGGTTTCTAAATGGTGTTTCTCACCTATGATAACTACTATCCCAAAATGTTTTCTCCTTATCTTAACATCATCTCCCAAGCATCATCTCTCACAACTAATTCCTTATATCCATCTTAACAATTCCTTTTTCAAGTTCATACTTTCTCCTTAATTTACCAAAGTTTGCCTAAGTCTTTACCTAAGTCCCAAAATGACTTTGGTACATACTAAAATCTCAAGCTCATGCCTAAGTCCTTGTTACATCCTAAATCACCTTAATGCATGTTTCCTACACAAGAACAACACTTAACCATTTTAAATACTCCATAACTTGTCAAACTCATTTTAACACCTAGAACTTCACATTTGTTACCTAAATTTCAACATAGGTTCCCTAGAACATTACTTAAAAAACACCTTGTTTTTACCAACAAATAACCAAGAACACTAAAAATCCATCAAGTACTTATTATACACAAACTCCACTCACAAAGCACTACATCACAATATAGTGCATAATTTAAATTGCATGGCACTTAGGCCCTTAAATGACATGGCTCTTAGGCCCTTAAGATGCATAAATCATAAACACTGAATTTCCACAATATATTTGCCTTTAACCTGCAAATACACTCAACAACACATATGCCTTTTACTAAGCTCTTGAGAACACTTTACTAAGTCATTCACCATTTGCTCTTTAGGTAGTTTAATAAGCATTTATAAGCTCATTTCTCCTAAGGAATTTAAAACAACATTAGGTTAGTAGATTACCTCTTTTGCAAAATAACTTCTTTCTTGTTTCCTTTAGAAAACCGATAGAGTACTTGATTCCTTGACAAGTTCTAAACAATATACAAACATTATAATGAGTATTCAAGCTATAAGCTCCATCTCATTGTAAACCCTAATTTTACATTGTTTCAAAAACATTAATGTAGTTGTTTTACCTTGCTCTTTGAAGAGAGTTTGAATATCTAGCAAGAGAGGACTCCACCTAGTCCATGAAGAGTTGGAATGAAGCTAGAATAAGGTCACACAAAGAGCTCCTTCAATACATATTTTCGGACATGACAAAAACAAGGAGGAAACTTGATTTTTGTTTGAGATTCCTTACCTAGAAGCAAAGGAGAGTAACAATATGTAAAAATACAAGCTCAAGCTCCTTCAATGGAGAAACTCCATGGCACCGAAATGGTGGTCTTGGACTTTTAAGAAGATAGGAATGAAGAGCTTGATGAGAGGAAGAGATTGGTGGTGTTTGTTTTTGATTTGGACAAGTGAGCAAGATTTTACAAGAGATCAAAGTGGGAGTTCTAATGGAGGTAGTAGTATTACCGAGAGAGAACAGCAAGAAGAAGGAAGAAGAGAGGTGGGAAACCGTGTGAGCAAGGAAAGAAATGAGAGAATGAAGATTGGTTTACTTTTAGAAGATATTTGTAGTTTTAAAGTAAATAGTACATTCATTAGTCACCATTATTTACTTAACAAAATAACAAGAGTGTGGTGAGTCACCACACCTTAGAAAACCGGCCCCTTTATTATAATGAGGGTAATATAGTCTTTGTTTGTCAATTTAATTACTTATACAACATATGTTACAAAATAGCTTATAAAAATCACTATTCATGAAAACAAGGCACATAGAAGTGAAATTTTTGATTTCCCATTAATATAGACACCCAAATGTGATATTATATAGTACACATATATATTTAAGAGTAATGATGGACATCTAGCCACTCAAAACTCATTTACAAGACAATTTTTCAAAAATGTGCTTTAAGACTCCTTAAAGCACATTTTGTGTTTAAACTTGTTTTCAAGCTTGGTTTTCTTTGGTAATTGATCAAATATGTTCATTAGTGTATAAGGGAGGTCTTGGTAAGTTCATTAGCTCTTAACCAAGTTTATCCCAAGCTTAGAGCACATTTTGGCTCTTATTGACTTTAAAGCACATTTTGTGTTTTCTTTTGTTTAAATTTGTTTACTAATGTTTCTAAGACTCTTTTTAGTCTTAATACACCATATTTAAGTGTTTAAACAATATATTAAGGTTTAGGGTATTTCAATCTACCCCCCTTAAAAGAACTTTGTCCTCAAAGTTCATACTTCCACATATCCTAAATATTAGCACACGGGAATACTTATAAACAATACTTCCATACATTAAACAACACACTTACATAACATTGGACACCAGGTCCATACAACATAACATAACATTGGACACAAGGTCCATACAACATTATCCACATCATTCAGACACAACGGTCTGTAACATAACAACATAACATAGACGATGTATTCAAATACACGTCGTACACACATAACCGAAACGGCTCTACCCCCCTTAAAAGGGGTACGCCCCGTACCCTATACATATAAGGACTAAGAAGTAAACAATGACGGGTACTTCGCCTTCATCTTATCTTCCAGCTCCCAAGTGGCCTCCTCAACGTCCTGGTTAGACCAAAGAACTTTCACCAGTCTCACGGACTTATGGCGAGTGTCTCGAGTCTTAGCATCCAGAATGTACCGGAGTCTCCACTGATCGCATGGTCGGCCAAGGTTAGCCTTTCAGGCTGAAGCACATGAGACGGATGAGACATATACTTCTTCAACTGGGACACATGAAATACATCATGTACCTTGCCCAGCTCGGCGGGTAGGTCTAGTCTATAGGCTACCGGGCCGATCCGCTCCGTCACAACATAAGGCCCCACATACTTTGGGCTCAACTTGCCCTTCTGGCCAAAACGAAATACTCCCTTCATGGGGGATACTCTCAAAAATACCTGATCGCCCACGGCGAACTCCAGGTCACGTCTGCGCACATCTGCGTACGACTTCTGTCTATCCTGAGCTGCCTTCATGTTAGCCCGGATCTGGCGAACTTCTGCCTGAACTTGTTCAAGATACTCTGGTCCTATAATGACCGTCTCACTCGACTCATCCCAGCATAATGGCGTGCGGCATGGTCTACGTACAATGCCTGGAAGGGAGACATCTTGATCGAAGCGTGGTAACTGTTGTTGTAACTAAACTCGATCAGATGTAACTTATCAATCCAGCTGGTCTGAAAGTCAAGTGCACAAGCACGTAGCATATCCTCAAGTGTCTGAATAGTGCGCTCACTCTGACCATCGGTCTGTGGGTGAAACGCTGTACTCAACTTCAGTTCAGTACCCAATGCTCTCGTGTAGACTTCAATATGGATAAGAATCTGGGTTTTTTTTTTTTTTTTTTTTTTTTTTTTTTTTTTTTTTTTTCTTTTTTTTTTTTTTTTTTTTTTTTTTTTTTTTTTTATCTCTGTGGATACAATTTCGGTACACCATGATGTCTTACAATCTCTTTATCAAACAGTTCTGCCAATCTTGCCACTTTCCAAGTGTCCTTCATCGGAATGAATCGGGCCACTTTGGTCAGTCGGTCAACTATCACCCATATCATATTCAGACCTCCCCTTGTAGGCGGAAGCCCTACTACAAAGTCCATGGAGATATCATGGAACTTCCACTCAGGCACTGGCATTGGCTGTACCATACCACCAGGCCGTCGGTGCTCAAACTTGACCTTCTGGCAAGTGAGACACCTCAACACATAATCACTAACATCTTTCTTCATTCCAGTCCACCAAAAATACCTTTTCATACTCTTATACATCTTTGAAGCTCCGGGGTGAATCGAAGTAGTAGAACAATGGGATTCACTCAATATGCGCTCCTTCAACTCAGCGCTACTCCTAGGTATACACAAGCGGCCATTCAGCCTAATCAGGTCATCATCGTGGAGTCTGAAGTCGTACTTCTGACCCTCGAATGTGCCATCAATAAGCTTCTGCCGGATCTCCAGCATATACTGATCCGTCATCTGAGCACTCCGCACCTCTTCAACCAAGCCAGTATGAGAGACTAGCTAGGAATGGAGAGAGTGTGCTCGGCGACTCAGTGCGTCAGCTACCACATTTGCCTTACCCTCTTTGTATTGCAGGTTAATATCGTAGTCATTCAGAAACTCAACCCACCTTCTTTGCCTCATGTTCAACTCTTTCTGAGTGAACAAGTACTTTAAGCTTTTATGATCCGAATAGATTGTCACACTTACCCCATACAAATAATGTCGCCATATCTTCAATGCGAAGACAATGGCACCCAATTCTAAGTCGTGGGTAGGGTAATTCTCCTCATGCTTCTTCAGCTGACGGGAGGCGTATGCTACGACCTTCCCGTGCTGCATCAATACACAACCCATACCTCTGCCTGATGCGTCGCAGTAGACCTCAAAACCATCTGGACCGTCTGGTATAGTCAGGACTGGTGCAGATGTCAGAGCATCCTTGAGACTCGTGAAAGAACTCACAGTCAACTGTCCACTCGAATGGTGCATCCTTCTTCATTAAGGAAGTCATCGGCTTCGAGATACTGGAGAAGTCCTTCACAAACCTCCTATAGTAACCTGCCAGACCGAGGAAGCTCCTGATATCGGTAACTGTCTTCGGCCTAGGCCAGGTGCGCACTGCATCAATCTTTGCCGGATCAACAGCGATCCCGGCCTCAGAAATCACATGTCCAAGGAAGGATACTTGGCTCAACCAAAATTCACATTTCGAAAACTTTGCATACAACTGGTTCCTCCTCAGAGTTTGTAACACATTTCTCAGGTGGCTTTCGTGCTCACCTCTTGATTTAGAATACACAAGAATGTCATCGATGAAGACTACCACTGACTTGTCCAACTGATCTTGGAACAAACGGTTCATTAAGTCCATGAACTTAGCTGGTGCATTCGATAAGCCAAACGGCATAACTGTGAACTCATAGTGCCCATACCTGTTCTGAAAGCTGTCTTTTCAATATCACTATCACGGATGGCAATCTGATGGTATCCGGAACGTAAGTCTATCTTGGAGAATACTGATGCACCCCTCAGCTGATCAAATAGATCGTCGATGCGTGGTAAAGGGTAACGGTTTTTCACCGTAACAGCATTCAGCTCCCGTAATCAATACACAGGCGGAGGCTACCGTCCTTCTTCTTCACGAAGAGAACCGGCGCTCCCCATGGTGAAACACTAGGGCGGATAAAGCCCTTGTCAAGTAGGTCTCTCAGCTGCTCCTTGAGCTCTGTCATCTCTGCTGGAGCCATACGATAGGTGCTTTCGCAATGGGTCCAGTGCCCGGAACTAAGTCGATCTCAAACTCAACCTGTCGTGCTGGCGGCATGCCCGGCAGTTCCTTAGGAAATACATCAGGAAACTCCGACACTACCGGCACATCTGGGCTAAACTCAGGGTTCTCTCTATGTCCTGGACATAGCAGAGGTATACATCACTCCCTCGTCGTAACTCACGATACATGGCCATGGCGGTGATGATCTGAGTCGAAGGCTCCCTGGGCCTCTGGCGGTATGATATGGTAACCCCAGATGGACTCCGAAGAAGCAGTCGATGCTCGGCACACAGGATTCTGCCCTTGTACCGCTCCAACCAGTTCATCCCGACAATCACATCAAATCCAAGTCCGTCGAACTCTATCAGGTCGATCGGGAACTCTTCACCTCTTATTCGTACAATGACATCTCGGTGGTAGCGGGTACACCTGATCCGCTCTTTCGATGGGAGAGTGACCAAGAAGTCTGGCATCTCCTCTCCATCTAACCCCAGCCTCTTCGCAAAAGATAGCGAAACAAATGTGTGTGAGGCTCCAGAGTCGAACAAGATCGATGCATCCACGCCATTCACTGGAAAGGTACCGGTGAGGATTGTGCCGCTCTTGCCGGCTTCTGCCTCATTGCAGACACTCAGTGTACCTCCCGTTCCGAGTGCACAGCCTAATTCATTGGCAAACTAATAAGTACTGGGTAACAACACGGTTGATATACTTCAATAACTCCACTTTATTCATTAACACTTCTCTTTACAACATTGTTGGTTTACAAGGTTGATATAACTTAACACATACATAACTTCCTTAACATATACTGGCTTAACACATTACAAAGTATACAAGGCTTAGAATTGTCTGAAGGTCAAATTCAAACGTCCGGGTTTCATGTGTGTGGCATTGATCACTGCCGACGGTGCGGTATTCAGTTTGATCTTCCTGATGCCATGATATAGCATCCTTGACTGCCCACCCATGATTAACACATCTCCTGACTTTAACATTAATTCTTGCGAGATCAGCACGCTTCTGCTCGCCATACACAAATACTGCGGTATCACCAATGGACCAAGACACCACGGGTACTCCCTTACTTAGAGACTCGGGTGACTCGTCCTTATCTTGGTGTAAACCTAACCGTCCACCTTTCTGGTAGAAGTTCACAATACACAAATCTGCTTCCACACTTGGAATTGATTTCGTTTCAACTTGTTGAGCAATTCCCACGCATGATTAACGACCGCACGGAACTCCTCAGGTATACTTGGTACTATTGCTCCATCTTCAGCTCGCACTTCTTGATATGACTTGGTGTAAGGGTTCCAGTCCTTACCCATGCACATCATCTTCAATTGCACTCTTGATCCGCTCGGATATTCAGGTGTGTAGAAACCTCTTGGCTTAGCTCCAAGTTCGTCGCATCGTCTGATGATATGGACTTGTGCTTCCGGTGTCAGGTATCCACTTAAGAGTATCATACCTGGCTGGATAACCTGACATTGCTCCATCGGGTAGTCGGTGATGTTGATGGTGGTTTCTTCAGGGTTTGGTGTGGGTGGGATTGGATAACATATATTGAAGGTTCCTTTAAGTTTAGAATTATCTAATTAGGTGTCTTTCACACTATACTTTGACTCCTTACTCACATGATGATACACTTGAACTCACTAATACACATAAGCATGAAATGCGGTATGCAATCACTTATTACATTCAACAGTTTAGGCGGTACCTGGTCTAGAAGAGGGCCCTGGCGCCTCAGACCGGTCCACCACATTCAGGGTGGCCTTGCTAGGTCCCGACCCCTTCCCCTTCTGGGAATCGGTGTGCCTCTGATCAGTGGGTGGCTGGTTAGCCGTCTTCGGGCCATCAATAGCTGCTGTGGCCTTACCCTTCCACTGCCCCTTGGGCTTGTTGACTCTGCTGTTGGGGTTCCGGTAACACTCGTGGTCACGGTGACCCCACTTCTCGCAGTATCGACACTGCACCTCATTTCCTTTGCAGTCCTTGCCGGGGTGGTCTCCATTGCACCACTTACAGTAATAGTGGCGCTCCGGTCCAGAGCCCGTGCTAGCTGCTAACACGATACACACTCAGTACTTGTTTCACAACTTATCAATATACACATCAACTTATCACACAAGATTAAACAATTACCCTTTGGTGGGTAAGAGCGTAGGGGCTTCGCCGCATAAGCATATGTGAGCTTCAGTGGCTCCTCAGCTGTGGTGGTTTGGGCTTGGCCCTTGTCACCCTGGTGCTGACTCTTCTGGGGCTGGGGATAAGGTTTCTTCTTCTTCTTTCCTCCCCCGTACCCCTGCGAACTCTGGCCCTCGCTCGTGGCCTTGCGCTTGTGCGCATTCTCCTCGTCCCTCAGACGGACGGTGATTTCCACCTTAGCAGCGGCATGATAGCACTCCTGAATTTAGGATAGTCAGTCATGCCCCGCAATACATACTCACAAACTCACATTATTACTCACTTGTAGACTATACATATTCACATCACTCTTTACTTAAATTACCTGCAAGGTAGTATACTCAGCTGGCCCCATCCCATAGCGAAGACGGTGGCTGAGACCGTTGTAGAAACGGTTTACCAGCACCCGGTTCGAGTATCCCAGGTCCGGTAACAGGTGGACAAGGCCGGTGAAGGCAGTGTAATACTCATCAACCGACACCTTGTCCCCCTGCCTCAGACTATCCAGCTCGAGGCGCTTGGCCTCTTGAACGTGCACAGGGTAGTATTTGGCTCGCAGCAGAGCCGTGTACTCCCTCCAGCCAAACTGAGGATCCGCCATCCGGTCCTCCCTCACTAGCTTCCACCAGTTTTGTGCCGAACCCTTCAGATAGTAAGCGGCAAGACGGACCTTAGCCTCTGCGGGTACGGCCAAGGTCTCGTAGGCGGTCTCCAACTCGGAGATGTACGCCTCCAGCTTACGTGGGTCGGTCTCCCCATGAAATGAAGGGGGTCTCAGATCTGCCAATGCCTTGACCCAGTTGGTCTCTCGTGGCGGTGGCGGTGGTGGCTGAACTCCGGGCATCTACCCCTGCTGGATCGCAGCTACAAGCTGGGGTACCATCTGGGCCACAGCGGCTGCTACAGCCTCAGCCATAACCTGAGCCGTAGTGTTCTCGCCCTGGTCACCCCCAGTACCAGTACCACTTCCGCGGCCTCTACCGCGCGGTCTACCTGACATCTGTATTCACATGAATATTCATTAGCAATATGCTTACACACTTATCGGTCCAACGATCGTAACGCTTCCCGACAATAAGGTATTTCCACACTTAGTTAGTGGTTAACCTTTCCATAACTGATCACTTAGGTAACTGTAGTTAGGTTTCCTAACTCGGTATATTCCTAAGCTCGGTATTCTAGTCATCAGAGCGATACTTCGCTCTGATACCACTTTTTGTAACACCCCTAATACGCACATGATACTAAATGAAATCGCAGCGGACTAAAATAACTAAACAGTAACTAACGCTTCGGTGCTACAACGCCGTCAACCACCCACGTGGTTGACAAGGCAGAATGAATACAATTGTACCGGTCTGATGATCAGACTCCCGAGCATAAAACTAAACCATAAATACATCATATACAATACCGAGTGTTTACATATCCGTCACTGTATAACATCACTGTAATTACAACAACCAAAAGTATATAACGCCACAGGAGCACAGGCGCATCCCGGGTCAACATCCAAAAGTATACAAAAGTAATCGCATCCTAGGATCTAAAGCCACTCCGCTTCTTCGATCCTCATCCTGCAGTATAAGAAATATGGATCCCCCGAGGGGGTCAGCAACCCTTGGCTGGTATGGCTAACGCGCAGCCCATCGGCTACCGGGATACGCGCAGCTAATTGTCATGATAACATGGCATTCATTTACATACATAACATAACACAACATGGAGCATAGCATCAATAGTGCACAGCTCATTATCACATACACGGTGGATCTTCGTTCCACAATAACAAACCACAAGGGTCAAATAACATAAGAGCCTAGAGAGTGATTCACCCTCATGTTAAGCTCGTTAAACACACTCATTACCGTTCTGTTAGACGAACGAGTAACTTAAGTCACAGATGGTTCGGATTTAGTGACCCGAACACACCACACAAACACAGGTTCCCACTAAACCGATCATAAGTCAGAATAGGTAAGCTTTGGAGGAAGCTAGCGGGAGATCGAACGCCAAATTAAGGAGAACAATCTTAACAACATAAGAGTCGAATCTGATTCAGATATCTACTCTTAACTTACATGCATGACCGGACAACCGGATTCCTCACTTCCCAGTTAACACTTGTTAGAAGTTCATAGTGGAACTTAACAACCAACACACAATAGGTGGTAAGTCATGTTAGACACACACAAGGGAAACGAGTCACAACATCACGTCACAATAATATGAACAACTGTAAACTCATTACATGTTTAAATCTTATAACGTTGTAAACACACAGAAAAACATACAACACACAAACCGGTGTAAACCGCTAGACAACAGACTGCAAGAAAACCATACCTTGGTCCTTGCCTCGTTTGGTTTCCCCGTAGGTCACTCCTATACATAATTCAAGAACGTCGGTTAATTTACTTACTTAACCTCCAAACTTACTAAGTGTTTAACATAATTGTATGACATGTTTTAATGTCTATCTTACCCTAGGTTACCTTCATTATACACCCTAGGGTTAACTACATAAGTCACATTCTTTTGTTTTTTTTTTTTTTACAAGTTTTGGTCCGACCGGACTTGCCGACCGGACTTGTCCATGTCCGGTCGATTCCAGAGAGTTTCTCCCCTTCGGAAATTTAGCCCGACCGGACTTGCCAAGTCCGGTCCCATGTCCGGTCGATTCCAGTAACTCAATCCGTACACAATTTACAAGCCCGACCGACCTTGCAAGTCCGGTCCCAAGGTCGGTCCATTCCAGAAGCCAATTCTCGCAGGGTAAACAGGTCCCGACCGGGCTTGCAAGTCCGGTCGCAAGTCCGGTCTGCCCCAAATCTTTGTTTTCCTTTTTACATTCAACTCCAAACTTCACCCCACATAACCTAGTACCCCCTAACCTCATTTGGGCACTTCAAACACAACTTAAGCCATCTTAAATACTCACAAAACTCTTTTTCTAATTCCTTAAACCTTTACTTATTTCCTTGTAATTCCTTAACACTTACAACATTTTACACTAGGTTTCTAAATGGTGTTTCTCACCTATGATAACTACTATCCCAAAATGTTTTCTCCTTATCTTAACATCATCTCCCAAGCATCATCTCTCACAACTAATTCCTTATATCCATCTTAACAATTCCTTTTTCAAGTTCATACTTTCTCCTTAATTTACCAAAGTTTGCCTAAGTCTTTACCTAAGTCCCAAAATGACTTTGGTACATACTAAAATCTCAAGCTCATGCCTAAGTCCTTGTTACATCCTAAATCACCTTAATGCATGTTTCCTACACAAGAACAACACTTAACCATTTTAAATACTCCTTAACTTGTCAAACTCATTTTAACACCTAGAACTTCACATTTGTTACCTAAATTTCAACATAGGTTCCCTAGAACATTACTTAACCAAAACACCTTGTTTTTACCAACAAATAACCAAGAACACTAAAAATCCATCAAGTACTTATTATACACAAACTCCACTCACAAAGCACTACATCACAATATAGTGCATAATTTAAATTGCATGGCACTTAGGCCCTTAAATGACATGGCTCTTAGGCCCTTAAGATGCATAAATCATAAACACTGAATTTCCACAATATATTTGCCTTTAACCTGCAAATACACTCAACAACACATATGCCTTTTACTAAGCTCTTGAGAACACTTTACTAAGTCATTCACCATTTGCTCTTTAGGTAGTTTAATAAGCATTTATAAGCTCATTTCTCCTAAGGCATTTAAAACAACATTAGGTTAGTAGATTACCTCTTTTGCAAAATAACTTCTTTCTTGTTTCCTTTAGAAAACCGATAGAGTACTTGATTCCTTGACAAGTTCTAAACAATATACAAACATTATAATGAGTATTCAAGCTATAAGCTCCATCTCATTGTAAACCCTAATTTTACATTGTTTCAAAAACATTAATGTAGTTGTTTTACCTTGCTCTTTGAAGAGAGTTTGAATATCTAGCAAGAGAGGACTCCACCTAGTCCATGAAGAGTTGGAATGAAGCTAGAAAGGTCACACAAAGAGCTCCTTCAATACATATTTTCGGACATGACAAAAACAAGGAGGAAACTTGATTTTTGTTTGAGATTCCTTACCTAGAAGCAAAGGAGAGTAACAATATGTAAAAATACAAGCTCAAGCTCCTTCAATGGAGAAACTCCATGGCACCAAAATGGTGGTCTTGGTTTGGAGAAGATAGGAATGAAGAGCTTGATGAGAGGAGAGAAGAAGATGGTGTTGTTTTTGATTTGGACAAGTGAGCAAGATTTAACAAGAGATCAAAGTGGGAGTTCTAATGGAGGTAGTAGTATTACCGAGAGAACAGCAAGAAGAAGAGAAGAAGAGAGGGGGAAACCGTGTGAGCAAGGAAAGAAATGAGAGAATGAAGATTGGTTTACTTTTAGAAGATATTTGTAGTTTTAAAGTAAATAGTACATTCATAGTCACCATTATTTACTTAACAAAATAACAAGAGTGTGGTGAGTCACCACACCTTAGAAAACCGGCCCCTTATTATAATGAGGGTAATATAGTCTTTGTTTGTCAATTTAATTACTTATACAACATATGTTACAAAATAGCTTATAAAAATCACTATTCATGAAAACAAGGCACATAGAAGTGAAATTTTTGATTTCCCATTAATATAGACACCCAAATGTGATATTATATAGTACACATATATATTTAAGAGTAATGATGGACATCTAGCCACTCAAAACTCATTTACAAGACAATTTTTCAAAAATGTGCTTTAAGACTCCTTAAAGCACATTTTGTGTTTAAACTTGTTTTCAAGCTTGGTTTTCTTTGGTAATTGATCAAATATGTTCATTAGTGTATAAGTGAGTTCTTGGTAAGTTCATTAGCTCTTAACCAAGTTTATCCCAAGCTTAGAGCACATTTTGGCTCTTATTGACTTTAAAGCACATTTTGTGTTTTCTTTTGTTTAAATTTGTTTACTAATGTTTCTAAGACTCTTTTTAGTCTTAATACACCATATTTAAGTGTTTAAACAATATATTAAGGTTTGGGGTATTTCATAAATACTTGGAGTAATGAGCATAGGTAAAAAAAAATGAGAGTTACTTAATTATTGGAAATTCTCATGTTTATTTGGAAGTTTAACATTATATATATGCAAAATTTTAGAAGTCACAGAAGGTATATTTTTATAAAGGAATATAATACAAATTTTAATGTATGGTTGGCTAATAAAGCTTTGAATATAATTTTGAAAGACTATCTAGACTTATTATATGATCTAAAATATTAATTAAACTACTCAAACATGTTACACCTGATTTATAGCTTGTTAATATAATTGATATGATAAAATGATCATATAATTCGTACTGGTCCTAAAATGAAAAGATAAGGATCATAAAATAAAATTTTATAACAGTTAAGAAAATACAAATGCAAAACAATCAAGAGATACAAATATATATATCGATCGCAGATAAAATCAACGGTGCAATAAAATTACAACAAAGCTATTTAATAAGGTGTTGAATTCTTTGAAGGTGGCGTTGGAAATAAACATCAAGTAATTAAAGAAAACAGAAAAAATGTTTGGTAGTCTAATATGGTCCATGCATGTTGTTGTGATTGGTTTTTGAAACAACCTTATTGGATAGTGTGTTCTGGGTGAAGTGCCCTCATCTTTTCGCATGATGTTTTCCTATCCTTCTGTGGTTCTAGTTAGTAGCGGTACGAGGGCGTACCTTAGCTCTTTTAAGGGGGATATACTGGCATACTCTTCCTTCGTCACCTCATCCAGAATGCCATGTTGTCTTATTAGCATAATGAGAGGTGTTGTATGTGCTTGGTTTTTACATTATGATCCAGATTGTGAATGTTGATTTTCATCATGCTATGTCTTGGTATATCTTGGTTCGTTTTGATATTGAGTAATCTCGAGTGGAATGTTGTTATGGAAATGGATGGAAATAAAGGATTGGATTGGTATGGAATTTCATTGGAATTATTATTGTCTCAGCACACCCGAAGCGGTGTGAGTGCCTATTGGTTGATTTTTAAACTTCGAGGCGAAGTTTCTTTTAAGGGGGATATACTGAAATACCCCTAAATTAATTTAAATTAATTTAGGGGATTTCTTTTATTAAACCTTTAATAATACTATTAAGTATTAAATTAGTATAAGGAATTGTGAATATTAAATTATCGTATGGAATTATGAGTATTAATATTATATGGAATTATGGAAATGAATTGAGGGGATTCTCCTATTTAACTCTAAAGAATACAATTTAATACTTAAATTATATATTATATATAGTATTTTGAATTTAATAATAAGATTTATAAGTCAATAAATCTTGGGAAAATTTCTAAACACTCCAAATATATTATAAAGATTTTAGGAAGTGTTGGAACATTGTTTTGAAACATAAAAGTCAATATAAAATTCTAGAAACCTTAAAGCTTATTAAGCCTTGCTAGAGTTGACGTTTTGAGAATGGTCAAACCAGGCCATGAAACCTATACCAATAAATAGGTTATGAAAACCATGAAGATCGATAAAAAGAACGTTAAAAACGGATCATCCTAGCCAAGTTATGATAGATTGAAGTTTAGAGCCAAAATTTTGAGAAATGCTGACGTGTCAGTCAGCCAGGCATTACCACTAAACAGTCCAGTTTTCGACAGTTTGGCATGTCGAGGGTCGAATTTGAGACGCCTATATCTTCTGCTCTACTCCACCATTGGTATGCCGTCTGTTTCATTCTCTTCTCCTTAATCTCATCTTCCAACCATTACTCACACATCATCTAACTCCTTCTACAATGATCGGAAAATTGATCCAAAGTTGGCTCCTCGCGATTGCGTAACCCAGAATTCCAGTTTTTCCTGAAATAGGGTAAACTTCGTCACGCCATAACTTCTTCGTTTCTCATCCAAATTTCGGTTCTTTAGCTTGTTTTGAAGATCTCAAATCCCTCTACAACTTCATGTTAATGACCAAGGCTGATTCACAACCAATAGGGAGAGCGAGACGTCTAAATTACCTACTCGATCACGTCGGTTTTGGCCAGAATATTTCCAGAAACGACATGGTAAACTCTGATCTTTGTGGATCTATAACTTCTCCCTAGTTATTCGTTTTCCATGTTTCACCAATGTTTATAGTTACATGTCTTCTTTAAAATGACGAGGTTTTATGGATTGAATCCATCTCAGTTATCCCGAGTTGATCCGCGAAATTGCCTACCTGAACAACACATAAAATACTAGTTTTCCAGAAAAACGAGTTCGAATTGCCTTGCTGGCGCATCTCCGGTACGATTCCGACCAAACTATACCTATAATGCTACTCTGTTTTGCATTCCCGTTCATAACCCTCTATCAATTTACCCAATTACGCAACAAATTGAGAGAATTTGGCAAATCGAATTCGAAACCGGAAAAGAAAACCTAACTTCGAAACAGAAATCGAAACCCGATGAATACTGCATTATAATTGGGGAAATTGGTATCGTTAGAACCGAAATTTGATTTCGAAACCATAGAAACAAGAATCACTCGATTTCGTTCTGTAGATTGTGAGATAATTACGATTTAGTACTCGACTAGGTAGAGGAGGTTGCTGATGAACTTGGCTTTTAGCAGCCGTCCGATCGTAGCTATAGGAAACGGACGGCTGAGATTAGATCGTTTCAAATTAAGAGTATAAGTTTTTTATATTAGATCAGAAATAAACCCTAACTTGTTGAATTAATTTAAATACCTTCCCGAATGTATTGACTTGAAATTTTAACCATAGATTCCTTATTTAATACAGTTTATTTTGATGTAAATTAATATGGTTTTGGAGTTGTTAAACGTAAGTTATGATTTTTGCAAGTTACGGGTTTTCTGGAATTATTTGGCTAAATTAAAAAGATATTTTTATGAAATAAAATTTTTATAATGTGTCTAAAATGTTATAGTTACTGTATATTAAATTTGGGGATTTTTGGGCAATGGTAAAAGGTTTTAAAAATTGTGTTTATGAGGTTTTCATAAGAATAACTTATAATATGTGGTTTTTAATGTAACCAAAAAAAATTAAAGTATGGTTTGTTAATAAACTTTTTAATCTGGGAAAAATATGGAACACTAAATTAACATTTTATAACAGTAAGTTTATAAATGTTTAGGTATTAGTTTTTAATAGAAGTGAAATTATTTACATATATGTATATATACATATTTAAGTGGAAACTTATATAAATCAAGGAATATAATTATTTTTACGTTTTATTTATTATATTATACGGGAGTTAATATTCTTAATTAAAACTAAGGAATATATATATTTACACATATATGTAAAAGAAATAACATGGTAACTTAGGTTAAATCAAGGAGCTAAATTAATCTACATTTATATTAATTATATAATATGGTAGTTAATATACTTAATTGAAACTAAGGAAACTACTTTATTTTATTAACCATATTTTGGATGTAGGTGTGTGTCAAAGTTAATATAAATAATTAAATACAATAAAACTACATAAATAATGTTTTGTACAAATCGTAGTATATATAAATATATACACAGTAAACATAGTAAATTAAATACCTTATAGGAAATATAATACGAAGGAATTAATAAGTTAAACTAAACCTCTACATAATACTAATAGGAGAATATTATATGAGGTGGTATTAAATTATAGTTATGAAATTAAGCTTAAAGAGTTATCTTGGATTTCTAAGATTTATATAAACCATATTAAAATACATGTGTAATATTATTTGTCAAAGACCAGAATGTAAATCTATAATTTGGTTTGGTAATTAATAAGTTGGGACTTAGGAATATTTGTAATTAGATTTTACACAATAGAACTTACTATATAATTAATAAATAAATGTTATACTTTTACATCTAAATGTTCTTAATATATAAACAATAATAAAATAAATAAAATACTTTTATATCTAAATGTGGGGTGGATTAGTAAGTCTAGATTTAATCATTTCTTAACATTTATGGTATTGAAATATAATTTAATGTTTCAAGATAAGATCATTAGAAGGATTAGGATATAAAACTATATTAAACTATGATTAGGAATTAATCTAAATAATAATCCTTGAGTTTCTTAAAACTGGAGAAGCTATATTAAATACACTTATTACCCACATTCAGAATGTGAGTTTATAATTAAGTGATGTATTTAGTAGTTAAAACTTAAAAAAAGGGTTTGTAAATAGAAACTAGATATTTACAGCCTTGAACCATTAATCAGGTGGAACTAAGTACATAAGGTATTATATTGATATACTTTATGGCACTAGAAATGTTAATATGTTATTTTAATATTAAATACGAGAATTTTTCAGAATAGATTATCTTATTAAATAATTGACAATTTCTCTTATGAATGAGGATTTAATTCTTAGATAAATTTTACCTTATGTTAAGATATAATGTTCATCCTAAAACATAATAAAGGAGATTAATTTATTAAGTTATTCCTTTGAAACTTTAGGCTTTGTAAACAATATGAAAAATGTATTTAAGACATAAGTATATTAAAATTTAGTATAAAAGGATTATACATAGTCTATAGCGGGAATGTGTGTAAAAATAAAACAATTAGGGAATTAAATGTAAGTAAGGATACGTAAAAGGTTATCTTAAAACACTTTATTATATAGTTAATGATAAAGCAAATAATATACTTTCTGAATACTAAATGTAAGAGTTCGATAAGTCTAAGTTAATTATAATATAGTTATTTCAAGATTGAAAGTAATTTAACATCTTATGACAAGATTATTAGACGGTTGTAATAAAATGTCATTCTGAACTAAGGATATGATAATTGAGTTTAGTAGCTCAATTAAGTTATAATAAAATGCATCTATAACACTATGATTCCAATATACAGGATGTAGATCTTACTTAAGTTAAGGGGAAAACTTAATCAAAATGAGCTAGTAGATATTGATTAAATACATAATCGTTACATCGTGAAGCAATGGTATAGTATTCTAAGATAAACCCATTGTAAGTCATAGTGCGTTGTTTATCCTGAAGTAAGAATAAATGTATCGAACTTAATAATTATTATTGAGATTCTAAGATTAGATGAATAATATAAAATGCACTTATGATATAAGGGTCTCAAAACTCTTGAATGTGGGAATTATGGTTAAGTATGAGTAAAGTGGATAAGAGTGGAACAATTAACAAGTGTCAATAAAAATACATTCCCTGGTCTTACAACCTTGAGTTATATAACATTCTAAGATAAGTCAACGATTACACATAACATTTAAGTGAGGGCTTAAAAGACATTTGAGACTTAGGAAATAAGAGTGAGGAATTTGTTTAAGTTTAACTTAGGCTACAAGTTATTGATGATATACTACCTTTAATATTCCTCAGAGTGTGTTGAATGTTTGCACGAGTCTACTAGGACTGCTACAGCGCTAATCAGGTACGATTTCTCGTACTCAGATACTTTTACTGACGGACTTTACGGAATGTTTTGGAAAACGCTAACTGAGCTGAAATAGATTTCAAAAGGGAATTGTTTGTGTGGCTAACTCAGCTTGATGTGACTAACTGAGCCTTGGGTGTACAACTCACATGGTCATAGGTTCCTTCTTTCTGGTTGTCTCATTAGATATTAACTGCTGAGGGTTTACACCTCTGCACTCTGTAGGACTGAGTGTTTTGGTATTGCACTCGTGCAGTCAATAATCTGGTGGGAATATGGGAAAATATCAATCTTGGTATATATTGGGTATGGATTCTTTCTATTAAGTGGTGCACTCACTTTTCACCGATGACTGAGAACGGGTCGGTGGCAGTGGAGGTCTGCTATACCTTGTCCATATGGACAACTGACATCGGAGGTCTGTTTACCTCGTCCTTGTGACAACTGACTGGCGGTGGGGGCCATCTCTCCCAATTGGTTTTATTCCACTCTTGAGTTATGGGTTCTTGGATATCTTATTTCCTTCCTAGTCCTTGTGACTACTTGGGTCTTTCTAATCCTAATTGGAACTGAATCTAACTTAAGCAATGGATGTTCACTAACTTCTGGCGTGGTTTCTTGTATGTTGGCTCACTTTACTTACTTGCCATTTGTCCTTATCCTCGACTCGTTACCTTTGACTTGGTGGTTTGGATGTGCCTTGTTCTTCTGCTTTTGTTCTAAGTGTTTGGCTTCATCTTATGGTTTATTTTTAAGAGTTATGTTTTTAAACTTTGCTTTGGAGAGTTGTACCAGTTCCATTCCAGGGAACTGACTCACCCCTCCCGGGGTGGGCTGCTTGGTTTCATCTTGCAGGTACGAATTGTTATACAGGTGGCCACGAAGAGAGTGAGTGTATGGGATGGGAATTAGGAATTTTGGAGAGCTATTGTATTTTGTTATTATTACTTTTATGTTATGTTTTCTCGAGTTCAGACCGTAGCGTTTGTAATATCATAAGTTGTAATTGGTGAGGTTTGGTGCCGGGTGTTTGGAACCCGATGATCTGTAATCGCCTTAGTATTTTATTTCCGCTGCATTTATGATAAATAGGGGCGTTACAGAAAGTGGTATCAGGCGTAGTTACGCTCTGAACCCGAGGAAACAAGCCGAGTGAAATAGTTAGAATATAGGTGCCCTTAAAACTGGAGAATTGGGGTAGAATTGGGAAGTGAGGATTCCAGTAAGGCACGACTCCTAACCCTTCTTGGATTAGTGAATGATTTCTTTATACACTTTTTGTATGAATGTCTGTTAGGAATAGTGTGTGGTCATACCGTTTGATCATTAAACTATAGAAAATAATAATAATAATAATAATAATAATAATAAGTCTGGAACATTATCAATTGGGTATGATAAGATCTTGGTTGGAATAAATCATACATTGAACTACTTTCAAAAGCATACGTATGGAAAATGCATGGCTAAGAAAGCAATGGTTTAAAAGCTTGTACACATGTTCCCAGAATTTTAAAGAATACTTTTGGTTGGAAATAGTATACAAGTGGAGCTTTGAATAACTAAGTGATATATACTTCAACTCCTTTAAAGCTTGAAATAAATCTCAAGAACTACTTGGTACAAATTATTACCTAAAGATAATGTTTAAGATAAATCTTAAGTCTAGAAAATTATTAAACTAACAAGAACTAGTAACTCATCAGAAAAGATCAACATCCAAACCTGTAATCCACACTAAAACTCTATGTTAACTTCAGAAAGAAAATACATAAACCTAACACCCTACGGGAAGTGCCTGGTGCGACGAACTCCTAGGCTGAAAGTAGTGGGGGTGCACACTCACTTCTGGAAGTCTAGGGGCTAGACAAGCCTTGTCATCTAACCGTAAATAATCTTCTACGCAAGTGATGGATTGTGTTGAACTTGAGGAGGATTGGTGGTAAGACATTACCATCATGAAATCTTGAGCTAGGCATATTTCATTACTAGCCACAATGAACAATTCAAAATTTGTATCTTAAGATTCAGTATTAAAATTCATACATGTAAAGGGTTTATTGAGTTAAATATTTGGTGAAAAATACCTATACATGGAGGAAGGGGATTTAAATTTGGGTACTCCAAGGTACAACATCTACCCCTTATTAAATATAAAAAATATATATTAAAGGAAGTAACTTAAAGATTGAGTGAAGGGAAGAGTAATACTAAACTAAATATCATTGATTCTTAAATACTTGGAGTAATGAGCATAGGTAAAAAAAAATGAGAGTTACTTAATTATTGGAAATTCTCATGTTTATTTGGAAGTTTAACATTATATATATGCAAAATTTTAGAAGTCACAGAAGGTGTATTTTTATAAAGGAATATAATACAAATTTTAATGTATGGTTGGCTAATAAAGCTTTAAATATAATTTTGAAAGACTATTGAGACTTATTATATGATCTAAAATATTAATTAAACTACTCAAACATGTTACACCTTATTTATAGCTTGTTAATATAATTGATATGATAAAATGATCATATAATTCGTACTGGTCCTAAAATGAAAGGATAAGGATCATAAAATAAAATTTTATAACAGTTAAGAAAATACAAATGCAAAACAATCAAGAGATACAGATATATATATCGATCGCAGATAAAATCAACGGTGCAATAAAATTACAACAAAGCTATTTAATAAGGTGTTGAATTCTTTGAAGGTGGCGTTGGAAATAAACATCAAGTAATTAAAGAAAACAGAAACTAAATGTTTGGTAGTCTAATATGGTCCATGCATGTTGTTGTGATTGGTTTTTGAAACAACCTTATTGGATAGTGTGTTCTGGGTGAAGTGCCCTCATCTTTTCGCATGATGTTTTCCTATCCTTCTGTGGTTCTAGTTAGTAGCGGTACGAGGGCGTACCTTAGCTCTTTTAAGGGGGATATACTGGCATACTCTTCCTTCGTCACCTCATCCAGATTATGC
Organism: Limonium bicolor; assembly: GCA_023374045.1. Taxonomy (NCBI): domain Eukaryota; kingdom Viridiplantae; phylum Streptophyta; class Magnoliopsida; order Caryophyllales; family Plumbaginaceae; genus Limonium; species Limonium bicolor. Next base: position 73,666,834 of record CM041776.1, read on the forward strand.
CATGTTGCCTTATTAGCATAATGAGAGGTGTTTGTATGTGCTTGGTTTTTACATTATGATCCAGATTGTGAATGTTGATTTTCATCATGCTATGTCTTGGTATATCTTGGTTCGTTTTGATATTGAGTAATCTCGAGTGGAATGTTGTTATGGAAATGGATGGAAATAAAGGATTGGATTGGTATGGAATTTCATTGGAATTATTATTGTCTCAGCACACCCGAAGCGGTGTGAGTGCCTATTGGTTGATTTTTAAACTTCGAGGCGAAGTTTCTTTTAAGGGGGATATACTGAAATACCCCTAAATTAATTTAAATTAATTTAGGGGATTTCTTTTATTAAACCTTTAATAATACTATTAAGTATTAAATTAGTATAAGGAATTATGAATATTAAATTATCGTATGGAATTATGAGTATTAATATTATATGGAATTATGGAAATGAATTGAGGGGATTCCTCCTATTTAACTCTAAAGAATACAATTTAATACTTAATTATTATATATTATTATATAGTATTTTGAATTTAATAATAAGATTTATAAGTCAATAAATCTTGGGAAAATTTCTAAACACTCCAAATATATTATAAAGATTTTAGGAAGTGTTGGAACATTGTTTTGAAACATAAAAGTCAATATAAAATTCTAGAAACCTTAAAGCTTATTAAGCCTTGCTAGAGTTGACGTTTTGAGAATGGTCAAACCAGGCCATGAAACCTATACCAATAAATAGGTTATGAAAAACCATGAAGATCGATAAAAAGAACGTTAAAAACGGATCATCCTAGCCAAAGTTATGATAGATTGAAGTTTAGAGCCAAAATTTTGAGAAATGCTGACGTGTCAGTCAGCCAGGCATTACCACTGAACAGTCCCAGTTTTCGACAGTTTTGGCATGTCGAGGGTCGAATTTGAGACGCCTATATCTTCTGCTCTACTCCACCATTTGGTATGCCGTCTGTTTCATTCTCTTCTCCTTAATCTCATCTTTCCAACCATTACTCACACATCATCTAACTCCTTCTACAATGATCGGAAAATTGATCCAAAGTTGGCTCCTCGCGATTGCGTAACCCAGAATTCCAGTTTTTCCTGAAATCGGGTAAACTTCGTCACGCCATAACTTCTTCGTTTCTCATCCAAATTTCGTGTTCTTTAGCTTGTTTTGAAGATCTCAAATCCCTCTACAACTTTCATGTTAATGACCAAGGCTGATTCACAACCAATAGGGAGAGCGAGACGTCTAAATTACCTACTCGATCACGTCGGTTTTTGGCCAGAATATTTCCAGAAACGACATGGTAAACTCTGATCTTTGTGGATCTATAACTTTCTCCCTAGTTATTCGTTTTCCATGATTCTTTCACCAATGTTTATAGTTACATGTCTTCTTTAAAATGACGTAGGTTTTATGGATTGAATCCATCTCAGTTATCCCGAGTTGATCCGCGAAATTGCCTACCTGAACAACACATAAAATACTAGTTTTCCAGAAAAACGAGTTCGAATTGCCTTGCTGGCGCATCTCCGGTACGATTCCGACCAAACTATACCTATAATGCTACTCTGTTTTGCATTCCCGTTCATAACCCTCTATCAATTTACCCAATTACGCAACAAATTGAGAGAATTTGGCAAATCGAATTCGAAACCGGAAAAGAAAACCTAACTTCGAAACAGAAATCGAAACCCAATGAATACTGCATTATAATTGGGGAAATTGGTATCGTTAGAACCGAAATTTGATTTCGAAACCATAGAAACAAGAATCACTCGGTTTCGTTCTGTAGATTGTGAGATAATTACGATTTAGTACTCGACTAGGTAGAGGAGGTTGCTGATGAACTTGGCTTTTAGCAGCCGTCCGATCGTAGCTATAGGAAACGGACGGCTGAGATTAGATCGTTTCAAATTAAGAGTATAAGTTTTTATTATGATTTCAGAAATAAACCCTAACTTGTTGAATTAATTTAAATACCTTCCCGAATGTATGTTGACTTGAAATTTTAACCATAGATTCCTTATTTAATACAGTTTATTTTGATGTAAATTAATATGGTTTTGGAGTTGTTAAACGTAAGTTATGATTTTTGCAAGTTACGGGTTTTCTGGAATTATTTGGCTAAATTAAAAAGATTTTTTATGAAATAAAATTTTTATAATGTGTCTAAAATGTTATAGTTACTGTATATTAAATTTGGGGATTTTTGGGCAATGGTAAAAGGTTTTAAAAATTGTGTTTATGAGGTTTTCATAAGAATAACTTATAATATGTGGTTTTTAATGTAACCAAAAAAAAATTAAAGTATGGTTTGTTAATAAACTTTTTAATCTGGGAAAAATATGGAACACTAAATTAACATTTTATAACAGTAAGTTTATAAATGTTTAGGTATTAGTTTTTAATAGAAGTGAAATTATTTACATATATGTATATATACATATTTAAGTGGAAACTTATAAATCAAGGAAATAATTATTTTTACGTTTTATTTATTATATTATACGGGAGTTAATATTCTTAATTAAAACTAAGGAATATATATATTTACACATATATGTAAAAGAAATAACATGGTAACTTAGGTTAAATCAAGGAGCTAAATTAATCTACATTTATATTAATTATATAATATGGTAGTTAATATACTTAATTGAAACTAAGGAAACTACTTTATTTTATTAACCATATTTTGGATGTAGGTGTGTGTCAAAGTTAATATAAATAATTAAATACAATAAAACTACATAAATAATGTTTTGTACAAATCGTAGTATATATAAATATATACACAGTAAACATAGTAAAGTTAAATACCTTATAGGAAATATAATACGAAGGAATTAATAAGTTAAACTAAACCTCTACATAATACTAATAGGAGAATATTATATGAGGTGGTATTAAATTATAGTTATGAAATTAAGCTTAAAGAGTTATCTTGGATTTCTAAGATTTATATAAACCATATTAAAATACATGTGTAATATTATTTGTCAAAGACCAGAATGTAAATCTATAATTTGGTTTGGTAATTAATAAGTTGGGACTTAGGAATATTTGTAATTAGATTTTACACAATAGAACTTACTATATAATTAATAAATAAATGTTATACTTTTACATCTAAATGTTCTTAATATATAAACAATAATAAAATAAATAAAATACTTTTATATCTAAATGTGGGGTGGATTAGTAAGTCTAGATTTAATCATTTCTTAACATTTATGGTATTGAAATATAATTTAATGTTTCAAGATAAGATCATTAGAAGGATTAGGATATAAAACTATATTAAACTATGATTAGGAATTAATCTAAATAATAATCCTTGAGTTTCTTAAAACTGGAGAAGCTATATTAAATACACTTATTACCCACATTCAGAATGTGAGTTTATAATTAAGTGATGTATTTAGTAGTTAAAACTTAAAAAAAGGGTTTGTAAATAGAAACTAGATATTTACAGCCTTGAACCTTTAATCAGGTGGAACTAAGTACATAAGGTATTATATTGATATCTTTATGGCACTAGAAATGTTAATATGTTATTTTAATATAAATACGAAATTTTTCAGAATAGATTATCTTATTAAATAATTGACAATTTCTCTTATGAATGAGGATTTAATTCTTAGATAAAATTTTACCTTATGTTAAGATATAATGTTCATCCTAAAACATAATAAAGGAGATTAATTTATTAAGTTATTCCTTTGAAACTTTAGGCTTTGTAAACAATATGAAAAATGTATTTAAGACATAAGTATATTAAAATTTAGTATAAAAAGGATTATACATAGTCTATAGCGGGAATGTGTGTAAAAATAAAACAATTAGGGAATTAAATGTAAGTAAGGATACGTAAAAGGTTATCTTAAAACACTTTATTATATAGTTAATGATAAAGCAAATAATATACTTTCTGAATACTAAGGTAGAGTTCGATAAGTCTAAGTTAATTATAATATAGTTATTTCAAGATTGAAAGTAATTTAACATCTTATGACAAGATTATTAGACGGTTGTAATAAATGTCATTCTGAACTAAGGATATGATATTGAGTTTAGTAGCTCAATTAAGTTATAATAAAATGCATCTATAACACTATGATTCCAATATACAGGATGTAGATCTTACTTAAGTTAAGGGAAAACTTAATCAAAATGAGCTAGTAGATATTGATTAAATACATAATCGTTACATCGTGAAGTAATGGTATAGTATTCTAAGATAAACCCATTGTAAGTCATAGTGCGTTGTTTATCCTGAAGTAAGAATAAATGTATCGAACTTAATAATTATTATTGAGATTCTAAGATTAGATGAATAATATAAAATGCACTTATAATATAAGGGTCTCAAAACTCTTGAATGTGGGAATTATGGTTAAGTATGAGTAAAGTGGATAAGAGTGGAACAATTAACAAGTGTCAATAAAAATACATTCCCTGGTCTTACAACCTTGAGTTATATAACATTCTAAGATAAGTCAACGATTACACATAACATTTAAGTGAGGGCTTAAAAGACATTTGAGACTTAGGAAATAAGAGTGAGGAATTTGTTTAAGTTTAACTTAGGCTACAAGTTATTGATGATATACTACCTTTAATATTCCTCAGAGTGTGTTGAATGTTTGCACGAGTCTACTAGGACTGCTACAGCAGCGCTAATCAGGTACAATTTCTCGTACTCAGATACTTTTACTGACGGACTTTACGGAATGTTTTGGAAAACGCTAACTGAGCTGAAATAGATTTCAAAAGGGAATTGTTTGTGTGGCTAACTCAGCTTGATGTGACTAACTGAGCCTTGGGTGTACAACTCACATGGTCATTGGTTCCTTCTTTCTGGTTGTCTCATTAGATATTAACTGCTGAGGGTTTACGCCTCTGCACTCTGTAGGACTGAGTGTTTTGGTATTGCACTCGTGCAGTCAATAATCTGGTGGGAATATGGGAAAATGTCAATCTTGGTATATATTGGGTATGGATTCTTTCTATTAAGTGGTGCACTCACTTTTCACCGATGACTGAGAACGGGTCGGTGGCAGCGGAGGTCTGCTATACCTCGTCCATATGGACAACTGACAGCGGAGGTCTGTTTACCTCGTCCTTGTGACAACTGACTGGCGGTGGGGGCCATCTCTCCCAATTGGTTTTATTCCACTCTTGAGTTATGGGTTCTTGGATATCTTCTTTCATTCCCAGTCCTTGTGACTACTTGGGTCTTTCTAATCCTAATTGGAACTGAATCTAACTTAAGCAATGGATGTTCACTAACTTCTGGCGTGGTTTCTTGTATGTTGGCTCACTTTACTTACTTGTCATTTGTCCTTATCCTCGACTCGTTACCTTTGACTTGGTGGTTTGGATGTGCCTTGTTCTTCTGCTTTTGTTCTAAGTGTTTGGCTTCATCTTATGGATTATTTTTAAGAGTTATGTTTTTTAAACTTTGCTTTGGAGAGTTGTACCAGTTCCATTCCAGGGAACTGACTCACCCCTCCCGGGGTGGGCTGCTTGGTTTCATCTTGCAGGTACGAATTGTTATACAGGTGGCCACGAAGAGAGTGAGTGTATGGGATGGGAATTAGGAATTTTGGAGAGCTATTGTATTTTGTTATTATTACTTTTATGTTATGTTTTCTCGAGTTCAGACCGTAGCGTTTGTAATATCATAAGTTGTAATTGGTGAGGTTTGGTGCGGGTGTTTTGGAACCCGATGATCTGTAATCGCCTTAGTATTTTATTTCCGCTACATTTATGATAAATAGGGGCGTTACAGCAAGTAGTTTGTGAGGAATGGGTAGTAGTTCGACTCTTAATGAGCATGTATGGAATTGAAGGAGGTATTCTACTTGTATAAGGATCTTAGTAAACTCGGTATATTAACATGTATTGAACTTATGGAGTATTGTATTGAATGGGAAGTTGTAATACCTAATTGGTAATTGTAGTGAAGCTTGTATTTGTGTAGCACTCGAATATTCCGGTCCATCAGACCGATGTTGTACGTAGAAGTAGTAGCCTTGTTAGTCACGTGGGTGACTAACGGCATTGTATCACCCACTGTATGCAAGTAAGCATCCGCTGCGTGACTCGGAAGCACGAGGAGATTGGACGGTAATGACTGTATTAATGGTAGGGGTGTTACATTGTAACTTAGTCTTTCTTTAACTTAGTTGTTGTAACTTAGTTTTTCTATAAATTAGTTGTTGTAACTTAGTTTCTCTTTAACTTAGTTGTTGTTTTACTCATATTGACTTAAATTTGGTTATTCAATTGTCTATTTTTTCAAAAAAAAGTGTCTCCCCGTAACATTCAAACTTATTCAACTAAGTTTGGTGAAAAAAAAATTTGTACTACGAATAGTAAAGTATTTTGCTATTCGCAGTACAAATTAATTTTAAGTCAAATTAATAATATAAACACATAAAATGTAATCCAACACTTTTTTTTTACAAAAAAAATGTTCCTGTATTGATTCGAACAAAAAAGTAACTAGTAAAATTCGCTACCAATCAACTACAAACTACTTCAGTAAATTTACTTTCAAATATCATTTTTCAAAAAAAAAAAACACAGCGACACATTATTACATGTGTACAACGTCAATATAAATTAAAAAAATTTTGTACTGCGGTGATTAGTAATTTTGTACTGCGAATAGCAACCCCCTTATATATATTTAAGTCAAATGAATTAGTCTAGTAAAAACTCACTCACTCTTGATAATTATTTTTCTTAGGGTTTGTTCTATGTAAGTATTACTCTGATCATTAAATCTTAGTACTCTCTTAAATAATGGTGGCTTTTCTTAAATGTCACTCTTAGTGACTTCTAAATTTTATCTATGTATAATGTTAAACTTCTAAATAAACATGAGAATTTCCAAATCTTTAAGTAACTCTCAATTTTTCACTAGACGCTCAATACTCCAAGTATTTAAGGCTCAATAATATTTAGTTTAATATTACTCTTCTCTTCCCTCAATCCTTAAGTAACTTCCTTTAATGGTTTTTATATTCAGCAAGGGGTAGATGTTTTACCTTGCAGTACCCAAATTCAAATCTCTTTCCTCCATATATTGGCATGTGCCACCACTTCCTCCAACATTTATATTGACGTTGTAGGGCTTTCCAGGATTCTCATAAAGTTTATGTGCCAAAAGAAATCAACCTGAACCCAGGTTTCAACATCATTACTCATGTGTTTTCACTCCATACGTAAGTATTTTTCACCAAGGATTTAACTCGGTAAACTCTTTACATGTATGAATTTAGTACTGGATCTTAATATATAAGTTTTGAATTGTTCATCGTGGCTAGTAATGAAATATGCATAGCTCAAGATTTCATGATGGTAACGTCTTACCACCACTCCTCCTCAAGTTCAATACAATCCATCACCTGCGTAGAAGATTATTTACGGTTAGATGATAAGGCTTGTCTAGCCCCTAAACTTCTAGAAGTGGGTGTGCACCCCCACTACTTTCGGCCTAGGAGTTCGTCGCACCAGACACTTCCCGTAGGGTGTTAGTTTTAGGTGTTTTCTTTCTAAAGTTAACATAGAGTTTTAGTGTGTTTTACAGGTTCAGATGTTGATCTTTTCTAATATGCTACTAGTTCTTTGTTAGCTTAATAATTTTCTAGATTTAAGATTTATCTTAAACATTATCTTTAGGTAATAAATTGGTACCAAGTAGTTCATGAGATTTATTTTCAAGCTTTAGAGAAGTTGAAGTACTTATCACTTAGTTATTCAAAGCTCCATTTGTATACTATTTTCAACCAAAGGTATTCTTTAAAGTTCTAGGGACATGTGTACTAGCTTTTAAAGGATTGCATTTTTAGCAATGTATTCTCCATAAGTATGCTTTTGAAAAATAGCTTAATATTTGATTTATCCCAACCAAAATCTTATCGTACTCAATATACGATGTTCCAAACTTTTATATTTTTTTACTGTAGTTTAACGTTTGAACGGTATAACAGCACACCACACTCAACAGACATTCATAAAAGAAAAGTGTGTAAAGGAATCATTCACAATTCCCAGAAGGGTTAGGAGTCGTGCCTTACTGGAGTCCTCACTTCCCAATTCTACCCCAATTCCCCAGTTTTAAGTGCACCTATATTCTAAGTATATCACTCGGCTTGTTTTCTCGGGTTCAGAGCGTAACTACGCTCTGATACCAATTTCTGTAACGCCCCTATTTAAAGTAAATACAGCGGAATAAAAATCTCTAATGGCGATTACAGATCATCGGGTTCCAAACACCCGGTACAAAACCTCACCAATTACTACTTACAAATGTTACAGTCTGAACTCGAGAAAACAACTTAAACATAACTGAAAGTTAAATAGAATAACTCTCCACAATTCCTAATTCCCATCCCAATCACTCATACTCTTCATGGCCACCTGTATAAACAATTTCGTACCTGCAAGATGAAACCAAGCAGCCCACCCCGGGAGGGGTGAGTCAGTTCTCTGGAATGGAACTGCTACAATTCTCAAAAACAATAAATTAAAACATAGTTCTTCAAATAAGACAGTAACATGAAAACAAACTCTTAAAAGTAAAACAGAGAAAAGGCACTTCAAAAAATCAAGTTATAGAGAAAGGAGAACAAGGTAAGGATAGAGACAAAGAACTTAAAAACCAAGTCAACCACTTAAGAAGTCACACCATATAGTTAGTAAGCATCCATTATTGATGTTAGAACCAATTCTGGTTAAGAAGAGAAAGACTCAGGTAGTCACAAAGGACTAGGAATGATATGAATACCCATAACCCGTGGTAGACAGTTTATGTCCCCACCATTTCAGAAAGCTGATTCCCATAGACAAAACATACTCAAGAGTGGAATAAACCAATTGGGAGAGATGGCCCCCCGCCAGTCAGTTGTCACAAGGACGAGGTAAACAGACCTCCGCTGTCAGTTGTTCATATGGACGAGGTATAGCAGACCTCCGCTGCCACCGACCCGTTCTCAATCATCGGTGAAAAGTGTGTGCACCACTTAATAGAAAGAATCCATACTCAATACCACGATTGACATTTTTTCCATGTTCCGATTAGATTATTAACTGCATAAGTGCAATACCAAACACTCAGTCCTACAGAGTGCAGAGGCGTAAACCCTCAGCAATTAATATCTAATAGAAAGAATCCATTCCCAATAAGGCTGATCAAACTCGACTCATGGATGAAACAATACCCATAGTCCAAAAGAAGAATTTACCAATACCAGATATTTTCGTATATTCCTAGTTACCCCACTAGATTATTAACTGCACAAGAGCAATACCAAACACTCAGTCCTACAGAGTGCAGAAGCGTAAACCCTAGGCAGTTAATGTCTAATGAAACAACCAAACAGAAGGAACCAATAACCACGAAAGTTTCACATTCAAGGCTCAGTTAGTCACATCAAGCTGAGTTAACCACCCAAAAGTTTCCTTTTTAAATTCCATTAACCTCAGTTAGTGTTTTTCGAAAACGTCTCATAAGTCGGTTAGCAGAAGTATAGGAGTACGAGAAATCGTACCTGGATAACGTTGTAGCAGTTCTAGTCAACTTGCGCAAATAATCAACAGTACTCTGAAGAATATTAAAGGTAGTCTATCATCAATCACTTGTAGCCTACGTTAAGCTTAAATAAACTCCTCACTCTTATTTCTAAGTCCCAATTGTCTTTTAAGCCCTCACTTAAATGTTATGTATAACCTTTGACTTGTCTTAGAATGTTGTATAACTCAAGATTGTAAGACCAAGGAATGTATTTTTATTAACACTTGTTAATTGTTCCACTCTTATCCACTTTACCCATACCTAGCCATAATTCTCACATTAAAGACCTTTATAACATAAGTGCATTATATGTTATTCAATCAATCTTAGAATTTCAATAACAATTCTTAAGCTCAATACTTTTACTCTTACTTTAGAATAAACATCGTCTTATGACCTATAATAGGTTTATCTTAGAATACTATACTAATAATTCACAATGTAATGATTATGTACTTTATCAATATTACCAAATAAACCATCATGATTAAGTTTCCCCTTAACTTAATTAAGATCTACATCTTCTATATTGGAATCATAGTGTTGTAGATACATTTTATTATAACTTAATTGAGCCACTAACTCAATTATCATATCCTTAGTTCCGAATGACTTTCTATTATAACCGTCTAATAATCTTGTTATAGGATGTTGAATTACCTCTCATATTGAAATAACTATATTATTATTAACTTAGACTTATCGAACTCTTACATTTAGTATTCACAAGATATATTATTTACTTTATCATTAACTATATAATAAGGTGTTTTAAGATAACCTTTTTATGCATCCTTGCTTACATTTAATTTCCTAAATGTTTTATTTTTACACACATTCCCTCCATAGACTATGTATAATCCTTTTATACTAAACCTCTATAAACTTAAGTCTTAAATACGTTTTAAATTATTTACAAAACCTAAGGTTTCAAAGGAGTAACGTAATAAATTATTTTCCTTTATTATGTTTTAGGATAAACATTATATCTTAACATAAGGTAAAATTTATCTAAGAATTAAATCCCCATTCATAGGCGAAATTGCCTATTATTTAATAAGATCATCTATTCAGAAAATTCTCATATTTTATATTCAAATAACATATCAATATTTCCCATTACCGTAAAGTATATCAATATAATATCTTATGTAACGTAGTTCCGTCCGATTAAAGGTTCAAAGTTTTAAATATCTACTTTATATTTACAAACCTTTTTAGAAGTTCTAGCTATTAACTACAACACTTATTTATTAACTCACATTCTAAATATTGGTAGTTAATGTTATAAATGTATTTTATATGGCTTATCTACTACTCTAAGCAACTTAAAGATTATTATCTAGATTATCTCCCTAGTCATATTTAACTTAGTTTTATATCTTAACCCTTTTAATGATTTTACCTTAAACATTAAGTTATTACACACTATTATAAATGTTATGAAATGATTAAATTTAGCCTTATGAATCCACTTCACATTCAGATGTAAAACTATTTCATTTATTTTATTATTAACTATATATTAAGATCTATTTGTGTAACACTTTATGTAATCAAATTACAAATTTTTCCTAAGTCTTAACTTATTTATTACTTAACCCAATTACAAATTTACATTCTTGTCATTGACAAATAATATTATATATGTATTTAATTATGATTTATTTAAATCCTAGAAATTCAAAGGTAACTCAAAACTCAATTTCATAACCCCAATTTAATACCACCTCATATAATATTCTTTCATTAGTATTATCTTTTTGTAACACCCCATCCAACAACAACACATTTAATAACAATCTGCAGCGGAAATATACTTCATCACATTACTTAACTCGTTGGTGTTACACGCCGTTAACCACCCATGTGGCTAACAAGGCTATTACATATACATTGTACCGGTCTAATGGACTAGATCCCCGAGCGACTACACATTACTGACCCTTCCATTAACAATAGAAACAACATACGCCTTCCAACTGTACCGAGCATTTACAAACTGATGCCGATAACAGTTTCGGTCTTACTACACCTACTGTATATATACAACTTAAAAGATTACCCATGTACAACGACTACCCCGTCCTACTCTCGAACGGCTTCCAGCTCTTTGTACCTGAGATAGGAAAAGAAGAGAAAGGGTGGCCCCCAAGGGGCTCAGCACCTTTGCTGGTATGGTAATCCCGCAGCCCACATGCTACCCGGCCACGCACAACTAATTGTCGTCTTAGCATGCGGTTGATTATATTTTAATCATGCATGTAACTTAAAACACACAACACGAATCATTCCGCCTCAATGGGCTCAACAAACAGACAACATATCCACACTTGATAAGTCACTCATGGTATTCATTACCCCTAGAGTGTTTCTCCACTAATGGAGCTACTTCCTTAATAGACGACAACTACCCATTAATCGGGTTATCCTTAAACGCCTCTTATCACAAACTGGGATTCATATCCATGATCCATATACTCCACATTTTACGACATATAACATACACTACATAAAAACACATAACAACACTTTTCACGTTTCAACGTGCACATAATAACATCGCAATAGAAATTGCATTATATCAACAACACATAACATAACGTGAGCGTTTTCTTAGGAACAAACCCAAACTTAGTTAATTCACTGGTGAGCCTAGAGAATGATGTCACCCCCATGGTAAGCTCGTTATACAACACTCATTACCATCCTAATAGTCGGACGAGTAACTTAAGTTAAGATGGTTCGGGTTTGGTGGCCCGAACACACCACACAAACACATGTTCCCCCTAAACCGATCATAAGTCAGAATAGCTAAGCTTTGGAGTAAGCTAATGGGAGATCATAACCCGTGAGGGAAACAACCATAACAGAGAGAAGGGTAAGGCTAAGAAGGATACCCACTCCCAAACAACGCGCGACCGGCCAAACCGGATTCCTCACCACTGTTAGTACATACTTACTTTTAGATATTAGTTAGAACCCCACTATGGAGTCTATCACAACCACACACCTTACAGTATTACAGCTGGGTTAAACATACAAGGGAGATCCCTACATTCACATACACATATCACACAATTAACACACGCATAGCCGTGGTTAGAACGTCCCAAGGTTCGGGTCGTTTACTCCGAATACCGAACTCTCATGTGATCTTAGACTCAGTTAACTAAGGTTAACACTTCCGAGGTTAAATGGTATTGGAGTTGAACACGCCACGTAAATGAATTACTGTAAACTCATTACATGTTTTATCTTACAATGTGGCAAACATACAGAAAAACACATTGGCATACAAGCCGGTGTAATCCGGTAGGACACAGGTTGCAAGAAACCATACCTATCACCGGAGTCCACTTTATCATGTCCACTTATGTTCCTCGAGCAATCCTCGAACAACTGATAATTACATGTATTTTTATTAACATCGGCGTATCATGATTGTTTAAAGTCTAATGCTTATAACTTTTTCCCCGTTAACTTAGTTTACATAACTTCACTTTTTAACTTGTTTTACTTTACATTTTAATACATCTTTTCCCCCACTAAATCGTCATTATAACTCCCTAACATGTCTTAAACAACCTTATAACATCATTACTAATCAATCCCCATCATTACATATCATTTTATAACCTTAAACAATGTTTTTTGGTCCGACCGACCTTACACAAGGTCGGTCCATTCCAGAACACATTACCGTCAGAAATATATACTCCGACCGACCTTGTAAGTTCGGTCGCATGTTCGGTCCATTCCCGAGAGTTTCTTCCCTTTGAAAATTCAGGCCCGACCGAACTTGGTGTAGTAGACGATGAAGGTAAAGGAGCAAGGGACCCAAATCCCCCTTCAAGAAAAAGCAGAAAAGGGGTAAGAAACAGGCTGTTAAGATAGCACAAGACTCGACCAGTAGTAAGGAGAATTTGTTCAAGGCTGCTCTTGCTGATAAGCAGGGCAGCCAGGAGTAATGCTTCCCCTTGATCTCTGCTGTAGGGGGTTTGGTCTCCTCCTAGCCTCTCTTCAAGGATGTTGGCCAAACTATCAGTATAGAGCGGCTAACAGTCTTTCAACAGAGACCGAGATTCAAGGGCAGGTTGGTTTCAGGGTGTTGGAGTGGTCGAGTAAGTACAAGTCTGGTGGTAGGAGGATATTGTCTAATCTGGGTAGAGGAGAGATGTCTCAGCGGGTTAGGGAGTTATTCTTCAGATGGTTGTTTGGCTTAAGGATTTTTAAAAGAAAGAGTAGTAATAATCGCAGAACTAGTGGTGCAGTGGGCTTAAGAAGAAAAAGAAGAAGCGGATGGTAGATAGTGATCAGAAGAAAGTGCAGAAGGAAAGAAGTAAGTGCAGGGTTAAGATCAAAGATGGGAATTCTCAAGCACCATTAGTGTGCAAATTGTTAGATTGTTTCTACGATTAATAGCTGTGGAGCTTCTCTATCTGAGGGGTAGCCATAGCTTGTGTCTCAATCTAACGGATAGATCGAACAAGTGGAGAAATTGGAATGTACTTATGGTCCTAGTGTTCAGTTTTTGGTGTGACAGAATAGGTTGCTGGTGTTGATGATGGCTCGGGAAGGAGCAGACGCAACTTTAAGGCATAGCAGGTCCATGTCCAGCAGTGTTTGTTTCTTTATGGATCAGAGTAGAAGGGATGATCATGCTAGTTGCCCAGAGTAGTTTAGATTGTATTAAGTGGCTGGTTCAGAGCCTTGTTTTTGTCTCTGATTGTACTCTCATTAGTTGCATCAGAGTTGTTAATATGTCTGATTTGGTTAGTAGCTGGATGAGAAATTATGTTCTCTTCGTAGTTATTTGGAGTTGGGTTGTAAGCTGTTTAAAACTCTTTGATTATGTTTGAATGAAGGTAGTTTCAGTTTGTTTCAAAAAAGAATGCATATTAGAACTCCACCTGCTCCTAACTGATCTAATTAATACGGACCAACTACCAACCTTATAGGTTTCTTTAGAAGATTCCCCGAGCATTACAACTTTTAGCAACTGTCTATGATATCTCACTCCGTTCCCGTGAACATGATTCGTTGCTTTTGCCTCTCCACGATCAACCAATTACCACCTCACACTTCATGTCCTAGATCAACAACTTGGGGTCGGTGGTTTGATTGTTTTGTTGCTTGTTGGCTTAGAAGGAACTGGTGGACAGGATGGTGAACAATCCAACTATTGCGTGTAATTTACGGCGGTTGTGGTTATGCTAGTCATATTATATGCTAATCGGGAAGTACCAGGTTCCGACACGTTCATTTTTATGATGTGGTTACGCGTGACAATAAATTTGTTCTGAATAATGATTGGTGATATATTTGATGTAGGCATTCGAGGCCAAAAGAATAAGAATATTATATTGTATCCGTTCAACAATATTTTCTATTGTAGAAACTTGTAAACTTATTAAGAAAAATATGAAAAGAACTGTATGTATTCCTTTTTTTTCTTTTCTTATTTAGATAATAATTACTTTTGTATTAAATGATAATGTTAAAACTAGAAAAAATATGTTAAAAAACTAGAATGTAATATATTTTTGAAGAAAATTCAAATCCTAAAATGATATATATTGTTGAATAGAGGGAATATTCTCAGTGTTTAACAAAACGCTTCAAAAAATTTCATTCAAGATGTAACCCAGAACACATAGTTCTTGAGAGTATAATCTGTGTTTTGTATATAGAGGAAAGAAAACTTAGAGAAGAACCGAGAAGAAAACCTAGGTATACTAAAGGGAATCGAGAGAACGAGGGACCGGTCCTACAATATAATTGTTGGACCCGGTTTACGTCTTAACAGAATAAGGGAGAGTTATATCAGAACCAAAATACACAATATAAGTCCTAATACAGACTAGAAACGTACAACCATAAGGAATGCATACATCCTAATACCCCCCCCCCCCCCCCTCAAAATGTCAATCTGTACACGGTAAAGATTGGGATTTTGTTTGCTCCATTCCTACTCATCCATTGTCAACCTGTTCCTGCAAACACAGAGAAGGAAACAGTCTATGGTAGTGTAACACCCTGGATTTTACCTCAAGATATAGCTAACAAAAATACAAATCTAACGGCGCAAACGACATTAAAAACGGACTTCAAACGAGTCCTAGAAGGGCAAAATAAGGTTGGTCCGAGCTTGTGTCCGGACATGGGAAGTTCGGACACAAGTCGAGAGTTGAGAAGTCTAAAACCAAAGGCATCCGAACTTGTGTCCGGACTTTGAAGTTCGGACACAAGTCGAGTTTCAAAATCCGAAATTTCTTACACGGCGTGTCCGAACATTGGTCCGAGCTTACAAGTTCGTACCTAACACTAGTACAAAAAACGCCTATTTCGGCGCCCCTATTTCGGCGGTTGTAACAACAACCGTTGAAATAGGTGCCCCGAAAATTCTATGTCTAAAAAAAGGCACCTATTTCGGCGGTTCCTAGCTAGGAACCGCCGAAATAGGTGCCTTTTTTTGAAATAAAATTTTCGGGGCACCTATTTCGGCGGTTCCTAGCTAGGAACCGCCGAAATAGGTGCCTTTTTTTAGACATAAAATTTTTGGAAGCCTATTTTTTCCCGTTTTTTTTCAAAAAATTGGGTCGGCGGGAAAATTTCAGCCTATTTCGGCGGTTCCTAGCCAGGAACCGCCGAAATAGGTGCCTTTTTTTAAACTAAAATTTTTGGAAGCCTATTTTCCCCAGGTTTTTTTTTCAAAAAATTCGGACTGCGGGAAAATTTCAGCCTATTTCGGCGGTTCCTAGCTAGGAACCGCCGAAATAGGTGCCTTTTTTTAGACAAAAAATTTTCAGAAGCCTGTTTTCCCGGTTTTTTTTTTCAAAAAATTCGGACCGCGGGAAAATTTCATCCTAGACATAAAATTTTCGGAAGCCTGTTTTCCCGGTTTTTTTTTTTCAAAAAATTCGGACCGCGGGAAAATTTCAGTCTATTTCGGCGGTTCCTAGCTAACAACCGCCGAAATAGACTTTATTTCATTATATATCGCAACTGCTCTTCATCTCTCTCCTCTCACGATAATTTTGCAACTCTAACTGGCGAATGTACTTGCTAAACGCTCCTCTCTCTGCATCTCACTCACCAGATTGAAAACGGGGTTGAAGTAGTTCATTCTAGAACCGTAATATACTCGAACTTATCTTTTTCTCATTGGAGAACAAGCTACATACATGCTCTGCGCGCCTTTCATTTCTTTGTTTTGTCTACGCATCTCTTCATTCTCTTCTTGTGTCTACGCCTATGTAGTGACAAATCACTGAACCGCTGCATCTCACTCAATAGATTGAAGACGGGGCTGAAGTAGTTCATTCTGGATCCGGTAATATACTCAAACTTATATTTTTCTTTTTGGAGAACAAGAAACATACATGCTTTGCGCCTATTTATTCTCTTCTTTGTGTTTGTGTCTCTTTATTCTCTTCTAGTGTCTGCGCCACTACAATCTCTTCACACTCACGGTGATTTTGCAAGGCGAACAAGAAGCTTACATGCTCTGTGCCACTGTTCATTCTCTTGCGTTTGCGCCTCTACAGAGATGCAAAACTGTTGCATCTCGCTCCCGAGAAAGAAGACGATGCAGCTAATTTTTTTTATTTTTAAAAAAATACCTATGGCGGCGGTTGTTATCTAGGAACCGCCGCCATAGGTGTGTTTTTTTTTTTGAAAACCACCTATGGCGGCGGTTCCTAGCTAACAACCGCCGCCATAGGTGTGTTTTTTTTTTTAAAAAAAACAACCACCTATGGCGGCGGTTGTAGCTGGGAACCGCCACCATAGGAGTTCTATCTCGGCGGTTGTACAACCGCCGAGATAGGGTCTCATCCTATTTCGGTTCGGTCGGCGGTCTCCATTTCGGCGGTTCTAGAACCGCCGAAATAGACCTTTTACAACCGCCGAAATAGGCCCTTTTTGTACTAGTGTAAGTCGAGACTTGTAAGTCGACCTCGTCCTCGCATGCTGTCCGAACGTTGAAGTTCGGACAGAAGTTCGGACACGACAAAACAGAGAAAACTTCTTAAACTCTCGGGGCCTGTCCGAACATGAATGTCCGGACGAGCGTTCGGACAGGTCCTTGTATGCGTTTAAAACAGTGAAACCGAGACCAAAAAGAAACAACCCAAAATTCATACCAAACCACATTAAGGTCAACATAGGTAAACATGAATTTAAGCAACACTTATACCATAGAAAACCGCGGAGGTCTTTCTTGTAATCCAAGGTGCTACCGCCACATCCAAACCCTTGGATGCTCAGGCTGTTAAATCACAAAACATTACAAAACATCAAGTTAGCATTGTGAAACCAAATATGCGGAAGCTTAAACTGTATTACAACAAAACATTATTAAGGAAACCAAAACGGTGTGCTCCAGAATTCATAAACAGCTAAAGTCTTAAAAGTAGTCTCAATTCTCCTATTACTAAGTCGTAGCGCATTCCCCATTTCCCCAAGTCAGCAATTTGTACCTGCGATCAGAAAACAACAATAAAAGCACGAAGGGATCGCGTAAATCAGTGAAACTGAGTAGTTCCATCTCATCACGTAAAATACAGTTTAGAAATCCCTTTGAATTTAGATAAACGAACACTCGAGTTTGCAATCCGGTAAACCATTTCCACACTTCAATGTCCATCAATCAGTAAAACCATTCGGGGAGCCTTCAACTGAATAATCACCAAAGCAACCAAGCACTCACAAACGGACTGAAATAACAAGTACCCTCACTCTAAGTCCTTAAGTGTGCACACCCCCTATGAATCATCAGTCCATAGAGTAGATCATAGAGCTTAACTGCAGTCATTGTATGCAGTGCAAATATATATATAATTCAGTGTAACCAATTCATGCTCACGGTGTAGAGAACCAACATGGTGAGTCAGGGAGCACCACGAACCCCAAAATAAACAGAAACCAGTGAAGAACTCCCAAATCAAAACCATTAACAATTTCCAGAACACCAACCAATTGCACCACGTAAAGAAATCACAACCTCCAACAAGATTTTCCAAAACAATTTGGTGACAGAAAACAATCCACATCTAAATCCAGTAATGAGCATAGAATTTACCTGATCGTTCTCTCAACTTAGGAGATACCCAACAGATTCACCAGTGACGCTCGTCGTTGACACCAACGTCTAGAATTGAACAGTTCACAATCAGAAAACAACGAACACAATCGAACAAACTAACACACTAACTATGCTACTACTTTACCCATTATACTCTAGTTGGCACCAGGGAAGAATTCCGATCAAAACACCAGCAGGACGTGAATTGAGATTTGGGAAGAAGAAAGTAGTGGCGGCGTGAAGAAGATGAAGAACGATCATAAGATCGTGGTTTAAATAAGTAAATCAGAGAATTAGGGATTATTAATATAAATTAAATGAATTATGTTTTTGTAAAAAGTAGATAATTAATTAAGTAATGTAAACAACTTAAAAAAGGATTCAATAATTAATATAGTAATTACTTTATAAAATATATTGACGTTGAGAAACATCGGGAGAAGAAAACAAACAACCCATTAGGAAATAAAGATACAATCTTTTAATTTGAAATAGAATGAAAAGAGATTTATTTGACTGTTGTAGAAGATAAGGATGAGGAGTAAAATATCTTAGAAGTTACTCAGTAAACATTTACTAGCAAGGAGGTAAACCAGAAATAAATCAATAACAGTAAATAGTTTAAGGACTCAACGGAAGAAAACAATTACGTTTAAAAGATGAGTCACAAGCTAATAATATAATTACTGGGAGAAGAATAAGGAGAGTCAATAAACAATATATATTAAATAGCCAATTTATAATCAGACTCTAGATACTTAAAATTAATAAGCTGGAAGGAAGATTCCAGATTGATATTTTGGGATTTAAATCACCTAACGATTTAGGAAAAGATTTAGAAATATGGCTAAAGTTAACCAAAGCAAAATGTTACAATTAATTGTAACCATTTTAAGGAGAAGGTAGATTTAGAATGAACATCGTTAAATTCCCTGGGCCACCTTAATACTAGTCTCGGACCTATCATTCATATTATATACTATGGTATTCTTACTTGGAAATTCCCGGGAATTTCAGGTAGTTTCTACCGGTTAGTGATTTTGTCATAACATCTGCCAGTTGAAACTTACTGGGAATGTGTTGTACTTGGATGAGACACTTTTGTATTTTCACACGCACAAAGTGACAATCCAATTCGATGTGCTTTGTGCGTTCGTGAGAAACAGGGTTCCTAGCTATATACACAGTAGCATGATTATCGCAGTGAAGAGGGATGGGATTGATGTTTTCTAATCCTATTTCTTCTAGCAGGCGGCTAAGCCAGCTTAGTTCACTAGTTACCTGTCTCATTGCCCTGTACTCTTCTTCAGCAGATGACAATGAGACAGATGCCTGTTTTTTTCGACTTCCAACTTAAAGGACAATCACCTAACATTATGTAATAACCTGATATGGATTTTCTTGTGATTGGGCATGAAGCCCAATCTGAATCACAATATGCTATCAGGTCAAAGTTACTTTTCTGATTAAAAAACAACCAAACCCAGAAGTTCCTTTTATATAAGACAAAGTATGATATGCTTCTTTGAGGTGTTCAGTTGTTGGAGATTGTAGAAATTGGCCGAGGTACTGAACAACATATGAAATGTCTAGTCTAGTATTGGTTAGGAAGTTTAATTTTCCAACAATGCATCTATAAATAGTACGGTTCTCAGTTTTGTTCCCAAGTCCTTGTATAGCTTCACGTTTACTGGTAAAGGGGAAACTGTGGATCTGTTTTGGTCTAGCCCAAACTCTTTTACTATCTGTCTTGAATATTTCCTGTTGGGACATTATTATCCTACCTTCTGTTTGTAGGAATTCCATTCCCAGAAAATAATTAAGCCTACCCAAATCCTTAATTTTGAACTCTTTGTCTAACTGTTTTTTTCAGATGTGCGATGTCCTTATTGTTGTTTCCAACAACAAGAATATCATCAACATATATGCCTAGAAGAGTGGTGGTATTTCTTGTTTTTTATAAATAGGGAGTAGTCATTCTTTGAGTGATTAAACCCTAAGGTCTTTAAAAATTGGCAAGTCTCTCATACCATTGCTGAGAGGCTTGCTTTAGACCATAATAGACTTGTGGAGCTTACAAACTTTGTTTTCTCCATGAACTCTAAGGCCCTCTGGTATCTTCATGTATACGTCTTCATGGAGGTCTCTATGAAGAAACGCATTATTAACATCTAATTGGTCTAGAGTCCATCCTTTTTTGGTTGCTATTATAATTAGGGCACGTATTGTTGTGAGTTTAACAATAGGTGAGAAAGTTTCTTCATAATCTAACCTAGGTTTTTGGGTAAAGCCTCTCACTACAGGTCTTGCCTTGAATCTTTCAAGGCTACCATCAGCCTTAAGCTTAGTCCTATAGACCCACTTGCAACTGATGGCACGTTTTCCCTTAGGAAGATCCACTATAACCATGTATTATTCAGTTTTAGGGCCTCAAACTCATCTGTCATAGCCTTTACCCATCTTGGGTCCTTGGGCCATGTTAAAATTTGAAGGTTCGTCCAAGCTGTCCAGATGATCAAGGAAGGTGCTGGCATTTTGAGAGAGGGAGGAAGAAAGAATGTTTGTTTTGGTATGTGATCAGTGAGTGTGCTCATACAGAAATTTGTAGAATTGTTTGACTACCATGGTCAAGTCTGGCAGCTAGGATAGTGGAGAAAGATCACTCTTGTCTTGAGTGGCTAAACATATGTAATCACTATATTTTGAAGGAAAAATGTGAGGTCTGGTGGATCTTCTAAGGTTGAAGGCTTCATTTGTTTGAATTTCTTATGTTGGAGTTATTTCTTCTGTTTCTGTATTGTAGTTACTGTCATCCTCGTAGCAGTGTATTTTGTGGTAAGTCAGATTCATCTTCTATATACTGGTTTGGGAAAAGAGTGTTTTCTTCCTCTTAAAGTTGGTTGGTTATTTAGGTTTGTCTTTCCATTCTTTTTCCTTTAAAGGGAAAATGCTTTCAAAATAGGTTATGTCACGGCTGACTTTGATTTTGTTCTCTTCTAGGGACAAAACTTTAGCCCCTTTAGTGTTTTTAGATGGGCCAAGTAAACACAAGGAAAGGCTCTTGTATCAAATTTTCCTCTACTTGGATTGATGTTGTAAAGTAATAGAGGCATCCAAAACTTCTCAGACTGTTTGAATCAGGTTTAGTGTTATAGAGTCTTTCATATGGTGAGTTTTGATTTTGTATTGCTTTGATGGGAGTTCTATAATTATATATGTGGACTACTCCACACAATGGCCCTAAAAAGTATCATCAAGACCAGATTGGAAAAGTAAGGCACGGCTATTTCCATGATATGGCCTTGTTTCCTCTCCACTACCCCATTCTGTTATGGAGTGTGAGTGCAGCTTGTTTCATGGATGATACCTTTCATTTTATGAAATCAGTTCCCATTGTTGACTTAACCAACTCCTTAGCATTATCACTCCTGATGACTTTAACCTTTATGTTCATTTGAGTTTCAATAAGAGTTATGAAGTTTTTAATTTCTTGTAAAGCCTCAGATTTCTGCCTAAGGAGTCTAATCCAAGTCCCCCTTGTATAGTCATCTACAAGGGTTAGGAAATACTTATAGCCCTCTCCTGTTTGGGTTCTTATTGGACCACACACATCAAGGTGTATCATTTTGAAGGGGTGTTGTGTTTTGATGGTAGAATTAGGAAATTTTAGTCTTTTGCTTTTGGCTTTAAAACATATACTGTAGGGTATAATATTAGATTTAGAACTTGCACGTTGCTCAGTCCTAATTCTAATATATTGTGCAGTTTTTGGAAAGGCATGTGCCCTAGTCGTGGTGCCACAAGTAAGTATCTTTGCACTTATTTGTATCCATAGTTTCTTTACAAAGACTAATACAAGTGACAAAAGTGTTTTTCTTTCTGTAAATGAAATCACTCAGGGCATGAACATCTAGAAAATACAAACCAGCAGCTTGTTTTCCTATTTTTATGCACATTCCTATTTCAGAATCCTGCAGTTCACAATGGTTTTGAAAGAAAACAACACACACACAGCTAAGGATTCAACAAGTTTGTTCAAAGAAATTAGGTTAAACTTGAAAGATGGAACAAACACGATGTCAGCCAAACATTTAACATTATCAATAACTAAATCACCTATGCTACGAACAGTTTCTTTATGACCATCAGGCAGAGTGACATCCTTTTTAGTTTCCAACAATTTACAGTTAGACAGCAAAGAATAAGTTCCAGTTACATGCTCAGTAGCCCCGGAGTCTATTATCCATGTTTTTTCAAGCAAGTTCAGAATAGAAGCATTATTCAGGCTTAAGCATGGTAAGAAATTGATTTGGTGTTGGAGATTACCTGAGAACTCACCAAAGGTAATGTGAGTGTTGTTCTTGGTTGCAGTTCCCTACTGCTGTAAGTAACTCACCAGTTGACTGAGTTGTTCTGTACTCAGACCTTGGACTGGAGACTCGTTTCTTGCTTCACCTCTTGTGTTCATTTCTCCATTCTCTTCCTGGATCACAGAACCAACTCGAACCTCCTTGGACCTTTTGTTCTCATCATTTGGAAACCCAACAAGCCACCAGCAGGCTTCTCGAAGGTGGCCGATCTTGCCACAGTTTGAGCACTTTGATGGTTCTTCTTGCTCGAATTACTGAAATTGTTTGAACTGCCGTAACTTTTATTTTTCAGAGTTGGCTTCTTATTTCCAAATTTAGGGTTTCCTTGACCGAAATTAGCTCTCTGCTTCTGGTTTCCTCCTTTTGCACTCAGGGAAACACTTTGACCTTGTTCTTCCTTTCTATCTGTAGAGTCTCTCTGTTGTTCTTCTTGGAAAACAATAGAAAAGATTTCTTCCAGTGGGGGCGTTTCTTTCATAGCAAGAATCTGCCCTCTCAGTTGTAGGTAGGATTTGTTTAAGCCCATAAGGAAATGAATTACCTCCTCATCTTCCATCTTTTCCTCTGCAGTTCTTTCTGTTTGCAAGATGAGCAGCAGGTACAAAACTCGGTAGGGAGCACAAGTTCGTATTCCTTCCAGATCTCCTTCAACCGCATGAAGTAGTCAGTCACACTCTCATCCCCTTGCCTCAGATTTACAATTTGCGTCTTTATGTCGTGAAGGGTGGTAAGATTTTTAACCTCAAATCGACATGCAAGCCAATCACATACCTCCTTCGCATCATCACAGTAGGCGACACTTCTTGCTATGTTCGGGGCGAGAGAAGAGATTAACCAAGACGAAACTAAAGAATTTGCGCGTCCCCAAGTAGCGAAACGTACCGTATCCTCTTCGCTGGGTTGTTCGATCGTACCGTCGATAACACCTAGCTTGTTTTTCACACGGAGAGCATCACGAATCCCCCATTTCCAAGATTGAAAACTTTCCCCACTGAATTTTGTCGTCAACAACTGGCCTGGTTGCTCAGTTGCGTGGACGTAGAGAGGATCACTCTGGTCTATTGTCATCGCAGCATTAGGGTTCTTCGATTTCTGGTTTTTCAAAGCTTCTTCAGCCTTCCTCTGATTTTCTTTGTCACTCATCTTGTTGATGTCGCACCGGCTTGCTCTGATACCATCTCGGTGTTTAACAAAATGCTTCGAAAAATTTCATTCAAGATGTAACCCAGAACACATAGTTCTTGAGAGTATAATCTGTGTTCTGTATACAGAGGAAAGAAAACTTAGAGAAGAACCGAGAAGAAAACCTAGGTTACTAAAGGGGATCGAGAGAACGAGGGACCGGTCCTACAATATAATTGTTGGACCCGGTTTACGTCTTAGCAGAATAAGGGAGAGTTATATCAGAACCAAAATACACAATATAAGTCCTAATACAGACTAGAAACGTACAACCATAAGGAATGCATACATTCCTAATAAAATATGTTTCACTCTATCTGTTTAACGGTTGGTCTAGATACCGAATGAGCATGTTGTCACTAGAGAGTTTGGAATATCAATGTAAATATCAGCCGCCATTACTGTTATATTGACGTCAATTGTATTGAATGAGAGAATATGATTTATAAACAACGAGAACTACGGTAGCTTACAAAAGCAGAGCAATGAATAAAAGGTTATCTATACTTAAAAGAGGAAAACTGTGTTTGGGTTCTTCTATTTTGTTTGGGCAGAGTTTGGGCTTTTATCCCCCCTCGTTTCCAGAGGTCTAAGACAGAGTTGATGACAGTGAGAAACAAATGTAGCAGCCTATAAGGGTTTCATCATAGTATCTGCAAGTTGATCAACACTGTGAATGAAAGAAATGCTCAAGTTTTTGTTCGTCACCCTCTCCCTGACAAAATAAAAATCTAGTGCGTATGCTTCGCATGAGAATGGAATACTGGGTTTACTGTCAAATTTGTGGCTTGGAAGATTGTCACACCCACAGTGTTTGAGGCTGACGTAGAAGAACACTAAGGTCGACAAGGAGTTCTTGAACCCAGAGGAGTTCGGAAGTAGCATTGGCAAGGGCTTAATACTCTGCTTCGGTTACCGATTTGGCCATAGTAACTTGCTTTTTAGGTTGCCAAGACAATAAATTTTTCCCTAAATATATGCAATAGCTTGTTGTAGATCTGCTGTCCTCCATGCCTCCTACCCAATTCGCATCTGCAAATGCGTTTAGGGTTATAGGGAAGTGGTGAAGATGAGAAATTGTAAATTTTTAGTTGCATTGAGATACCGAAGTAGCCTCTTTAGGGATTTTCAGTTTGTAGCGGTAGGAGAATGCAGCACAACTTGACATAATTTGTTGACCATAAATGAAATACCCCTAACCTTAAAAACATAGTTAAATGATCTATTAATGATCTAAGATGGTTAATAAACATCTAAATACCATTGGGGAACAATCTAAAGATCTCACCAAGGCAAAACATGCCTTAAGATCGGTAAAGCCAAAAATGTGCTTTATGACACCATAGAGATTATATGACCTCAAATAGGATCCAAAGTGGATTCCTAAGTATTATAATGAAGTAAAGAACATTATAAAACCATTCTCAAAGGAAACCAAGCTCTAAAACATGTTCTAACACAAAATGCGCTTTAAAATTCCTTAAAGCACGTTTTTGAGAAAATTGACTTTCTGAGTGGGTTTTGAGTGGTGTTAGGCATTGGATTAGACCTTGATATACTAATGTACTATAATGTACCATATTAGAAGGTCTAAATCCAAGATTTCAAAAAAATCAAAAAAATATGGCATTCATTTGTGAATAGTAACCCAAATAGTGCATTTTTAAGCAAAAATGACTAAGTATGGTCAATGGTCAATTAATGACCATCCCTACCCTTATGAAGTCGGCATCATGGAGCAATGGAGGACAGCACATTCAACTTTAATACAAAATATCTAGCTAATTTGGTGAATCACCATTTTACTATTCCATTTTATACTTTTTATTCATTTAACACATTATCTTTCTTTCTCTTGCCTCTTGTCCCATTGCAGCCGAGTCATTAGCATTTCCTAACCCTCTCAAGATGTGTTCTTGAGCATTCAAGGCAAATCAATCTCTTTTCCACTAAGGTTTTTCCACCTAAGGTATTTTAAGGCATATTTAGCTTTTTTCTTCATCTCTTCATCACCTACACATGGAGCTTATAATCTATCACTTTCCATGTCTTATTCTCAGTGTTTTAAACCTTGAACAATGTCCATTCTCTGCTGAAGCAAGCTATAGGACCATGGTGGTCAAAATTTACATTATAAGGTAAAAACATACCTTAAGGATTTTATTCTCCATCCGGTTTTATTCTTCTGATTTCTATGAGTTTATTCACTCATAATCTTCATATTTTCATGTTGATTCAGTGGGTTAACCATTTGGAGCAAGGGTGGCCGAAAATCAAGGGAAAAATCATCTTTTAAGGCATTTTGCCTAGGTAAAACCTATTACCATAGCAGCTTGTTGTTGTCTAGCTATTCCCCATGTTTTTATGGTGAATTTAACACTATGTGGTGGTGTTCAATTCAGGCCGAAACCCTTTGGAGACTACCTTGCATTTGTAAGGTGATTTTTGCCTTAAATCTTACATTTAATTGTTCTTTATGGTTAGCTCATGCTTGGAGTGTGACCATATCTTATTTTGGTGTATTAAACATGTGTGATTGCTGTGGTGATTTTTCCTCCAAGCTGCCGAATGGATATAAGGGCTTAAGTGCATAAATCAAGGTATAAACACCTTAAATTTATGATTTTATGATTTCTTAGCATATATAAATTATGTGCCGAGAGTGGAGGTATTTATATGGGTGATTTTAACCTAAGTATGGAAAAAAATGACTTAGATAAATTAAGCTAGTCATTTAAGTTGTTTATTTAACATAATGGTCAAATTAAGACATTATGTGGAAAAAAAACTATAGTAAGGCCGAGAGCTTGTATTATTTTTGAGCTATTTATGTGTAATTAATTTATGTTATAAGCAAAGTTGTAATAAGGCCATTGGCATTTAGGCCATTTTATTTAAGATTAAAAAGCTTAATTAATTTATTTATGCACTTACTATTAAGTAAGGGGTCAAAGCCGTAAATAAACAAACATTAGAGGGCTGTAGGTGAATATAGCCGAAAATTGGGATTTAAAATGTATTTAAATAAAAATTATAAGATTTTATAAAGTTTTGGGTTGAAATTGTAGATATTGGAAAGTTTGGGGTAATCTATGTAATTACCGAGAAATTAGGGTCAAAATGATGTTTGGAAGTCAAACATTGACCAAGCTAAAGACTTTGACCAGATTTGATGATTTATTAATTTAATTATCAAATTATACTAAGTTATGTATTAGAATGTAAAAATTACATAACATATGGGTATATATATTATTACCGAAAGTTTGGGGTATAAAATGGTATTTTATACACCTATGGGTCATTAGGAATTTTAAGGAATTTATTTGGTTAAATTTGTAGTTAATATGGATTATATAAGTATAATATATGATATTTTATATCATTGTTACACATAGGTAACATATACGGTGGAAACCGTAAATATTGAAAGTATAAGGTTAGGAATGATGTTTATAACCTTTTGGTATAGTTTGGTAATTTTTGGAGTTATATATAAGGTTTTATTAAGATATATGTATAATATATAGTTTTAATGACATAAGGAAACTATATATTATAAATTGGGGAGATTTGGTAATTATACAAAGTTAGGTGGATGGAATTTAATTAAACAGACCCTAGGGTCTGTTCGGTAATTATAAACCTAAAACTATAGGTTATAATTATATTAAGGTTTAAGGATTATAATATAAGGTATATATTATAAGTGTGACAATGGAATATATTTGGGGATTGATTTGTAAAATCTGAAAGTATGATGGAATTAAATAAAACCGAGAATACTATGGTACACTTGGTATTTTATAACAATTTATAACTATAGGTTATAATTGTTTTAATGACATAAATGTCATAATATATGTTATATAACCATAATATAACATTATATAAATTATGTGGTGGATTTTGTAAATAATAGAGAACAAGGGTGCTGTTCGGAAATAATGGGATTTATGAATAAAAATTTATAATATGGTTTTCAATGTTATAAGGTTATAACATTTATAATGTAAGAAATATTCATTAAAAGAGAATGAATATATTATAAAGATTTACCATATAATAATGATCGCATAATACATATATATATATATATATATAAGTAAATATATGTTAAGGAGTGGAAAATACAATATGGTTCAAATAACCATATAATATCATAATTAAAATGATATAGAATAAAAAACAAAAGAATTATAAACATTGGATAAGGAAATTCTAATGTTAGGTTGTTCATGAAATAAGAAGGAGTTATATATTTCAAGTTTTCAAATATGAATTATACAAACATTACACTTGGGAAAACTAACCTTAGGAAATAAATACTATGGTAAAATGTATAATATATGATTAAGAATTATACATGCAAATATAGAAATAAACTATATAATATACAAGGGTATATTGAACTACATGCGATAACCAAGTTCAAACTTTAAGTATATTAAATATATGAGACGCGTTTACGCATGTAATATAACGTTTTTCCAAATCCAGAGTTAAGCTGAAAACCCGACAAACGTTGATAGTTAATAACGGGGGATTATTAACGGGAGGTGTTAGTGACGGTACGGGTACCGTAGAGTTATGTCGTTATACAGGATTCTAATCAGTAGCATTATGTATTTTTAGACTGTTACAGACGACACGGGGAAATTGGATCTAGCTGATTCATATTCCACGGTTATACATTCAGGGTGAACGGTATGTTATTTATGTGGCTTGATTGTCTCTGAGGATTTCCTCAGTTCAGACATTGTGTGAAAATCTGTGTTAAGATTGAATGTCTGCTTGTGTGAATTAATATGCTTGAGTTGTGTATTAATGCTGCTTTATTTCTATTACTGTTGAACGATAACAGTACAGTTCGTATATATGAACATATTATAAAACGAACTAGCGGCAATGATGCTATCTTATATGTGTAATATAAGGAACGTAAGTAAAACGTTGTAGCAATAGGATAATAAGATATATATATTATCCGAGACTTATATACGGAGCATTGGCCTCTTCAACGCCGCTCTCGTATCTAACACTGGATCCCGAGTCGACATACTCAGGATTGGACTAACGACCTTAGTCTGCTGTGTTAGGAAAAATAGTAAAACGATGCGATGGTATAGATTAGTTAGACAAGAGGATGTGGCTCTTGCTGTGACTTGAGATCAATTAACGATACTAGGATACCGTGTGGGTATCCGTAAGTATCAAGGTAAATTTCCAACGAACTACAGATGGTTCGTAGGTCGGAGACTCTACCGCTGGAGTGGCTACTGCCGTGGGTGACCCGCCATAGGAGATGGGTAACTTAGAGACGCGTCATTCTAACGAGACGTTGTCATTAGGCATGACTGAACAACTATGAACGACTATATTAGCTCGTACATTAGGCGAACATTATTTGGGCTTGTATGCCAAAGACGGGAAGTTATTCTTGTTTATAATTCTCGTTGCTTCGCCTTGTTGCTCAGTGGTTATGCTTTGTGGTTATGTGTAGTATGTTGGTGGTCTTTGTTGAAACGAGTCGTTGTGCTCATATATGTGTGTTGTGAATTGGTTTAATTGAGTCGTTGTACTTATATTTGCATTGTGAACTAGTTGAGTCGAGTCACCGTACTCCTGTGTGGATATTATGGATTGTTTGGTCGAGTGAGTCGCTGTACTCAATTATGAACTATCAAGTGTTTGTTGGAATGGAGTCTCTGTACTCATATAAGCGTTGTAACGCTTTCAGTGGTTTACTGCGATGCGATGTGTGAAGCCGGGGGCTTATTGGCTATTTGAGTTTACTGCAATATATGTTATTGCTTTACAGTTTTTATATTAAACTACTTGCATGAAAATGAATTGCATGCTCTCGACCAATTAACTGAGGGTCCGAGAGGGCATGACAGTCATGTAGTAACATACTCAGCAGGGGCTGATTCCATACCACAAACAAACATTTTGCAGGTATGCAGCTTCCGGTGTCGACAAGAGCGGGACGCGTGGGTAGTTTAGTTACAGTTGTTTGAATATGCACTGTTGCATTTTGATACGAACTTAGAAACGTGTATAGGATTGGGATACTTAGAATGCTCACTGTGAATGTATTTTATATTGGTTTGGGAAGGTTAGATCTATCTCTTGTTGTCACTGTGGGAAATTGTTTCGTATTTATATATATATCAGTAAGCACGTTATTACTCGTATGGGCGAGTGAGAACGGTGACACAAGTAGTTCGATTGTTAGATTACCGCTGCGATTACAATGTTGAGTAAGACGGTTAGGAGCCGATTAGAGTAGGGGTGTTACAATAAAACAAATATCAAGTCCAGTAAGGGAGAGATACTACAATCCTCCTAATAGTTGTCGATAGAAGGTTGGGTTAGGGTACGGTGAATAATCTTGGTGGAAGGAATGAGAAGGTGTAGTCATGGGAGTGGCAACATGGAAGGTTTTTTGTAGCCTGGCACTGTCTAGTAGAAGATTAATGTATATTTGTTGACAAAGGTATAAACATGAGTTATTACTATGAACTTCAACTCCCGAAAAATAGTTTAGATCATTGAGGTCTTTAACTGGAAGTAGAGTTGAGAGCTTTTGTAAAAATAGATGCAAAAGACAAGGAGTGTTGCTTGTGATAATTATGTCATCAAGGTAAATTAAAACAAGGGAAATTTCATGAAATGCCACTATTTTTTTGGCTAATTCATGAAATGCCACTAAAAAAAAGAAAGTCACAAAATGTCACTATATGTTTGTAAAACTCCATGAAATGCCACTATAGTCATTGACCAGATGGAAAAGAGACAAAAATACCCCTACTAGTTAACAAAGTACTTTTAAAGTTTACAATATGCCTCTAAGTGTTAAAAATTTTACAAAAATTCATAAAAATATCAAAATACAATAAAAATATAATTTTTTATATAAAATTAAAAAAATTAAAAAAAATTTAAATTTTATAAAATTTAAAAAATCTTATAAAAATTAAAAAATATACTTTTAACAATATACTTTTAAAGTTCACAATATCCCCCTAAGTGTTAAAAATTCACAAAAAATTTAAAAATAATAAAATATAAATAATTTATAAAATTATAAAATTATAAAAATTGAAAGATATGAAAATATCAAAAAAAATAAAACAAATAAATTTTCATTTTTTAAAATTTAATCACTACCATAAAAAGAATATTGTGTTATAAACAAATAATTTATACCAATTTTCTACCAATATATACCAATTAAGTACCGTAATTTATACCAAATAAGTACCATATTTTTTACCATACATTTACTAATTATTATTTTCTATCATTTAAAATTATTTCTTCAAAATCAATTATTATATTAAAAAAAAGTTTAAAATTTATCAACAAAATAAAAGAATAAAATTATTTACTTTGAAGAAATTATTTAAATTGATAGAAAATAATAATTAAAATTTGTGTTAAAAATTATGGCAAAATTATGGTACTTAGTTGGTATAAATTAGAAGAAAAATTGAGATAAATTATTTGTTTAGAGCACAATCTTCTTTTATGGTACTGAATAAATTTTAAAAAATGAAATATTTTTTGTTTTAATATTTATGATATTTCAATTTTTTTAATTTCATATTTTTAGTTTTATAATATTTTTTAAATTTAAATTTTTTTGTTTTTATAATACTTCTTTTTATAATATTGTTTTAATTTTATAATAATTTTTAGTTTTTATAAATTTTAAAAATTTTAGATTTTAAGATTTTTAAAATTTTTAAAATATTTTTAATTTTATTTTTTAATTTATATAATTTTCATTATTATTTTAAATTTTTATAAAATTTTGATATTTTGTGAATTTTTGTAATTTTTTTAACAGTTAGGGGCATATTGTGAACTTTAAAAATACTTTGTTAATTAGTAGGGGTATTTTTGTCTTTTTTCCATCTGGTCAATGACTATAGTGGCATTTCATGAAAATTCCCTTTAAACAAAGGCTATTTTACTTGGCCAATTGTAGAGGAATAAGAAGGGATCTGCACGAGAGTTAGTGAAACAAAGGTGAATGAGAAAAATCACTTAACTTAGGAAAACAATGCATGAGGTGCTTGTTTTAAGCCATAGATTGACCTGTTTAGCCTCCCCACATGGTTAAGGAAAACTAGATGTTTGAATCTGGGGGGGGGGCGGGGTTGATGCATATATGAAGAAAGGTATGATGTAAGTCAACTACTTTACAGGTGTGAGCCTTGGGTTTTTGAAGCTTTATCCTATATTGATTCGGGTCGTATAGATCTGATTAGGTTCTGGTTTGTTTAAAACCTAAGCTTAATTAACTATGTTATAAAATCATAATTATTAAAACCTAAGGTTAGCACATTGGAGCATATTTCGAGTTGCCACCTAATTTTGACCTATGGTAAATTACGAAAGGATAGAGTTTGGGTTTGGGGGCTTGGTATGTCACTTTTTGGGTTTAAATTACTTTCACTCCTTTTCTAAATTATTTTTTCTCTACTAATGTATTTAACAGCTATTATAAGGTTGATATAACCAAAGTGTGCATGCTTCTGTATTTTTATGTTTTTTTACTGAATTTAGAAGTAAAAATTAAAGTTGCCTAATCTAGGGTTTTAGGGGCCGAATTAGGTCAGATTTTAAAATCTCCGCGGCCACGGACCCTAATTAAACTAGTTATAGAGAAAATTCAAATTTGCTAAGAAAAAAAAAATTTAAAGGGTCCAGGGCCACGGATAGGGTGTCCGTGGTATCGGACATGTACTAGAAAAACCCTAATTTTGAAAATAAAATTGTCCCGCCACCGTCCAGGGCGTTTGAGGCATCAGACATGGCGTTTGGGACCCCGGACAGGACATCCATGGGTGCACCGCCCTAGACGGCGGCGTTTGGCCGTTTTCCAGCGATGTTTTCGGCTCAAATTTTATGGGTAGGTAGCCTTATCAATTATAAGCACATTAATGATTCAAAGACATAAATTTAACTTCAAATTAACGACGAAACTTAGCAAACTATTTATTAGGCAGAAAACAATCTAAACCTTAATTAAGTTGCCAGAAAAAGTCGTATTGACTGGTGTAGACACCAAAAATTCTCACCCCATAAAGTAAAATTCAGACAAATAAATAAAAAAGAGGGTCATCGCCGTTCTTTTCAAAACTTATTCATGTGCATACCAAAATGAAACGGTCATTTTATGACAAAATTTTTAAAATCAATTTTCAAAGGATCCGTTTTCAAACTCATCCCTTTTTGTTACTTACTTACTTTACCAATTTATTTTCGATTTATTTCACGTTAGTCGGCTTCATTTTCCTATTCGTTTTATCTTAATGCTATTTCGTTACTTGTTTATTTTATCTCACTCCATTTCATTGGTACATTCACTTGTATTTCCCTTTTTAGTACTTGTTTTATTTTACCTTTATCGTTATTATTTTTAGAATCATTTTCATCATTTTATGTACATTTCGTTGTCACCAATTCAATTAAATCCCTTCTCATCACATGCTATTTTATTATTTGTTTATTTATCTTATTTACCGCTACTCGTACATATCTAATTTTGTCTCCATTTTCATTACATTCAGTGGTATTTTTTTATTTATTGCCACTGTGTTAGTACTATTTTGTCATTTCTTGTACTTATTATCATTTTATTTTATTTTTTTAATACTTTATTACATTTTGTTTTATTTCTTTACTTTCCTTTATCTCATGACTCTCAAGAAGAAACGGTTCATTTTATTTAAACTCTTTCAAAGAAGAAACGACAGTGTTTCTATAGAATTCGTTCAGTTCAAATTAGACGTCTAGTATTATATCTTGCGTTTCTATATTGAGTTTATTGTAGTGTAACTGGTAAGTGCTTGTGGTGTATATGGTGGAGGTCTTGTGTTCGATTCCTGAAGTAAGCAAAGGAAATTTTATTTTTGACCCGTTTACCCAAGATTGACCCGACCCAGAAAACTAACACTAACCTTAATCCCACCCCTCTACTTATAAAAGACAATACAAACAAACCCAAAAAACAACAGTTTTTGTAGTCGCTGAGTCTCTTCGTTTTTCCTCGGTCGCCATCTCTCGATTTTCTTTTGACAAGAAAATAAGCAATGTCTTCTTCCTTTATGATCAACCTCTCGCCATGGATTTGCCAGCGACGAAGTCTCCTTCTCCCTTTGTTTGTTCCAATTCATCCACTATCCTCATCGTTCCCCACTCCCCCTTCACATAGGCTTTCAGAATAAACCCTAGCCTGCTCCTTAACATTCGAGTCCATTTTTTATTCGCCTGCTCCTTTTCACCTTCACTCATCCCACTTCTGAAAACCTTCGACACAAAAGGGTACGAGCCTTTTCCTAGCGAGCGAACGAGCAACACACATGCTTTGTACCTCCTTCAATCTCTCCACTGACGGTAATTTTGCAACCAAGCTGAGGAACAAGAACCACCATCCATCCATCCTCTTCGCCGGCTACGGTTGTGAGATTTTCTCTTCCTCTGTCTCCTCTACCGGTCTCTATGTCATATGGCCAAATCACTCTTTGTTGTCCACTTTCCTGATTTTTTTTGCTATATTGAGTTACCCGACAGGCTTCGGTTTGGTTCAGCAGGATAATTTTGTTTGTTAAGGTTAGCCCTGTCTCTCTCAGCTTGAACGGAAATTAAACTCTTGCTTTGTTTCGATGTGAGCTCGAGTTTATCGGGCTTTATTCTTGATTTGTTTATTTCTTGTGTCCGACTACCCTACCTGGGGATTTTGATCAGTCTGAAACTGTTTGTTTGTGAAGCTCGCTAGCTTGCCTTTTGTGAAGTGCAAGTTCATCCGGGACCGTGCTTTGAAGGATCAAATTACACTTTGATTACTGAATGGATTCAAACTTCCTTATCTATGTTTGCTCAAGGGATTGAGCTTAATATGTGGATTATTAACGTTTGTTTAACCTTGCGTTTTGTAATGTCCGAACGATTTGTAATGTTAAGTTGGACTGTTTAATTACCCCTTGGCTCACGAATCTGCTTGTTTGGAACGTTAGGCACGAGTAGTATATCAGAGGTGGGTCAATTGGTTATATCCTGTTGGTGAAGTTATTAAGGTTTAGGTTCAATCACCATTTGTCCCTTTGCGCCTTTGATATATGGTTTTGAAATGATGTTACCTATTGGATCGTCACTTAGCCCCTTACGTATTTCTTCTGTTGTTTTATAATTATGACGTCTGTGGGGTTAATATTCTCCACCCTATTGCATCTTTGATCTTATGTTTGACCAAGGTAAATAAATTGATTGGATACAAGCTAGGCTTGTTTGACTTGGCCCGACGCTTCTTTAACATGGAGTTGACCTTGCATTACATGAATTGACTAAATGACGTTTAGGCTCTATGGTTGCTCCTATCTTGTTTGGAAATTTGGTCAGCTCTTTTGACCACAGCTCACTATACTGTCCCTTTGCCCGATGATTTTGCTTTTGAAATAGTACTGCTCGGTTTTTTTTATGTGCGATTGAATTTCGTTGATTGAATGACCCTTTGCGCATCGATATTTGTTTGGAAAGCATGTTGTCATGCAAATAAAATTGCCCCTCTGTGTGTTGCTTTTGATTTGGAAATATGTTGCTTTTAGCGGTTAGTATTCCTCCTCCCACATTGATATTGGTTTGGAAGGAAGTTAGGAGTGTCATAGTTTTACTATTAAGCTTCTGAATCTCGTAATACCGATTTTTTTAACTGTTTAATCATAAATCATTGCCTCCATTTTTATTTTGATCATAATATTTTTGACTCACATTTTCTTATCATTATCTTGTTTGCGCCCATTTGGGCTATTGTAAAGTCTTAGCCCAAATTCAATGTCATCTTAGGTCTAATCCATAATTAAGCCCTGGTTATTATCCTCTAGGACCCTTCTATTGACAAAAAGGCTTTGGATGAATTGTTGCCCCGCACCTAATGGGTCTCCGATTCATTTTGCCGGGCGACAATCTCCTATAGCCTTAGAAAACATCTAAACCACCATTATATGTATATAAGAACAAAACCTTAAAAAACGAGCCCTTAAGGCTATATAAGGAAGACTTAGGATGTGAAACCACCCCATGCCTAGCGGGTCTTCGATTCGTTTTATGTGGGTCGAATCCCCCTTTGCCTTCAACATACCCATAATCAAGAGTTAATAAACCAATAATTCATCCCTTTCACTTGTTAATATCTCAGAAATCAAGCCTAAAAATCAATAAGGCTCATCTTTGGCCCATTTCTCAACAGCCTAAACTGTTTCAAATAAAAAAGCCTAATGCTTAGATCAGGCCCAAAACCATGTCAAGCCCAACATTCGAATCCAAGTCCAAGGCCCAATTCAACCCAAAGGCCAACTTCGGCCCAAAACCCATCCAACCTGGCGCATTAATTCAATTCAGCTCATCAAGTCCAAAGCCAATAGACCTGTTAAGCCTACTGGCCCATTAAGCCTAATCTGCCCCATTAAGCCTAATCTGGCCCATTAAGCCTAATCCAGCCCACTAAGCCCAACACCGGCCCATTAAGCATAATCCGGCCAATTAAGCCCAGCATTGGCCCATTAAGCCCACTCCAGCCCACTAAGCCTAGACGGCCCATTACCTGATCCGGCCCAATTCCATTCTCAATTCAACCCATTGCAATTCAATCCTAGAGCTCGTTTCAGCCCATACTTCCAAGGCTCATCTTGGCCCAAATTTCTAGACCCATTTTGACTCATACCTCCAATGCCCATGAGCCCATGTTTGACCATACCCAATTTTGACCAACTGAACTATGATCAATCCAACTTTGACCCGAACTTTGACCAATCCAACTTTGACAAACCTAACTTTGACCCGGCCCGTTTTCCAACTCCAACCCAAATTCAATTCCAACCAAATTCGATTCAAACCCAATTCATTCATCCCAATCCAATTCAAACCCAATTCCATTCGATTCAAGTCAAATCCAAATTAAATTCATCCAATTCAAACTAAACTTGTAAATTCCATTCAAACTCCAAAATCCAAAAATATCTTTCTCAAATTTCAAACAATCATTTTATTCAAATTTCATCAAGTTTTCAAAGAAACTATTTTGTGGAATTTTTTAAAGAAAAAACTCTTCTCACATCACAGAAAACTCTTCTCAAAACGCGGAAAGTTCTTCTCACATATACAGAAAGTTTTCTCCTAAAAATATTTCTCAAAATCAGTGTTTTTCATCGAGAATTCCGAACAACTTCAAACATTTTTTCTAACTCAGTTTTCAAACTCAAAAATAAACCATTTTCGGGGGACATGGAATGTCTAACACCTTTAAAAAACGTTTTCTTCCTAGTTAGACATCACTTGTCTCTCTTCCAAAATAAAAATCTGAGGCAGGGCACTGGGGTCGTAACCTCCCTTGTCGCAGTCTGGATCTCTTTAGGCGGGGCATTAGGGTGACAGACCTCCCCTAATTGCAGCCTAGTTTTTCATGAGGTGGGGTGCTATGGAAATAATGACCTTCCTAGCTGCAGCCGGAATTTTAGAATCGTCTAACTCCCTTCCATTCGATTTCAGTATATTCGGTTTTTAACGATTTTAAACCCGGGAGTTAGAGACGTTACTAGGGTTTGACCGAGGGGCATCACATTCATGGTGTCTCTCTAAATCCTAGTTTTCGACATAAATACATTGCCCGTCTTTCGAGCCTCGGTACATACCATTAATAAAGTGTCACGCTTGAGGGGGTACATAGGGTGTTCCCTAGGGATCACCCGCCTTTCACAACAAAATAATTTTCCTCAACAATTTTAAACCTCGAACCTAAAAAACCCGAGATCTCTATTAAAACTCCAATTTCCTCACACATACTCAAATCATCTTCAAAACTCTAAATCATTTCATACTTAAATCATCATTCAACTCACATTAAACTCGAGTAATCTCCCAAATTCCAGTTTCTTCTAAACTTCTAAGGTTTCATAGGACCGAGCGCCTCACAGACTCGAACATCTCAATCTCTCCACCATTTTAAGATTCAAACGTCTCACAGACCCGAGCGTCTCACACACCTTGATATCCCATACCTCTCACTACATGAACATTCCAAATGTCTCAAAGACCCGAGCGTCTCATAGACCAACCTCTCAAACACCTTCAAAACCCCAAAATCTTCAAAAACCCTGAACTACATAAGGTCTGATCTCAACAGAGAGTTGAGTACATAGGTAGCCCACATTGGGTGCGACCCCGTTCCAATAAAAAAACCGTTTTATCCTTTTAAGGTGGCTCTCATATCTCTCAAAACACTCTAACCTTCTTCGGTTCCCACAAACTTCAAACCAGCAGACTCCAAGTTTTGTCCATTCACTCAATACCTCAGATTTTCCCAAATCTTCAGAGCTCCCCAATAATTCATTCCGAACTCATTCAATGCCTTCTTTAACCGTAGTCCACACTTAGTCCCATCCTTTGGCTTTAATTGAATCTCTCTAAAAAGGTTTTGAAAGAAGGCAATCTCGACAAATGGAGACCGAGGTTTCCTTGGGCACCAATCCAAAGTCGTGGTTGTTGCCATTTCTAAGGGTGTAACCCAGTGCAAACCCACAATAGAATCCCTGAAAATGACCAGATAAGTCCTATCCATAGGCGACAATTTCAGAGTCAACTAACGGTTCTTAGAACCCGATCTTCCTTCCTAGTTATCATAGGTCAAAACTAGGTGGTGACTCTAGTCAATTCCGCCTTATAGAGGCATCATTCCGTGTGGAGCCCATTGAAAGCGGGTGTAGTGCACACTTGCACTCCCTCTTATGCTTTCTGGGAAAGACGGACGATTTAGTAGGTATTTGAGGTATGCCAGAATATCGGGTTTTCACCTTCATAGAATGACATTTTCTAGGATCTAGGCTTTTTAGTCATAACCATTTAGATAGACCCCCCCCCCCCCCACATACCAAAAAAGCACCCTCCACAGAATGACGACTCTGTTGGGGAAAACTTGAGTAAGTTTTTCTCATAAACTCAGTCAAGGAAGACTGAACTCCATTCAAGGTTGTCAGGATTTCCCCACTTCTTTCAAAACCTTCACGAGATTCATTCCAAGCCATTAGGATTATTCTACTCCACACTATCCCACTTAGAGTATGTATCTGATAAGGACAGATAGGACTTGTTAGATCCTCAACTAACATTACAACAATTGGGTTAATAATTAGCACACAATTAGAAAGAGACACTTAGGATTGAATGAAACAAACTTCCCTTTGGGGGTAATAAACAACCAATTTGGAATCATTAATATCAAGGTAAAAACAATTAGTAAATAGGTCGATACTAACTTTTTGCTTTATTTACATGCTCTATGATTGTAGGGTGCATTGGGTGGGTAGCTTAGGACATGCATTCCTCTGTGTCACCTGTTTTATCCACATGTCACGGGATCCCCGACTTGTCCACGATTGATTCCCCATGAGTTGGGTCCTTTGCTGAGGGAACAAACCCACGAGGCGGTATGGTCTCCGACTACCGCTTTGAATCTCATGATCTAAAAAATATCCTCCATATCCGAGTCAAAAGCCAGCATGTAGCAAACTCTGAGCCTTTAGTGTCCAACTGCCTGGTCCGGTGTCTAAGGGCAGGTTTTATGGGTACTCACCCCCTTGTATGCCGATTGTCTGACCACCCTTTTGCCTTACCCTGGAGATTGCATGGGCTCAGTTCTCCATTATTCCTTTGCACCACGGGTGTCTTTAAAGCCCAATGTCACACTATAAATTCACAGAGGATCCCGTATTTACAGATACCTATACATGATACAGCGTAGTCAGCGAATAATTTGTAATTTAGACACACCTTATCGTGCAGATGAGAGGAAACCCGTTCCCCATGCAGTACTTCCCAGAGTTTCCCGAAGAGTGAGTGTGCTGTCGGATTATCACTGGCCGTGGCGTATGTTTCCTTATCATTTCGGGTATCCTGACCTTTCGAACTTACTCAATCGATGAGGGGCCTTCTTTATAATGTGTCCCGCAAGAGGCATAGCAGAGAAAAACCCCGAGAGATGAGAGTGAAGGGATGACGGTTCCCCCGGTGAGACGGAATCATAATTGACCTGGAAAGTGATTATCCTAACTTCAACCCTTACAGCTCCACATCAAACATAGCCACGACTTACTTCATGCTATACATGTGTGCAAACCACTTTTTCAAACCAATCTGTTTTAAATATTGCAAAACGTTCAGAATTTTCTTTTGCACGTCTCTTAAAGCTGTTTTACAAGCTCGTTTAATTTAGAGTTCCACATAATTTTTACTCATGAACATTTGGGGTTTTCAAAATCTGTCAATTCTTTTTAAAAACCTTTATTTCACTAAAATGTTATTTCCAAAACAATTTTCAAAAATAGATTTCGAAAACCTACTTTCTACAAACGAAATTCAAAGAACATTCTGAACCAAATTATTTCTTAATAGTTTTCGAAAAAAAAAATTCAAAGTTGATTTCCCCAAACGTATTTCAAAATAAATGATTTAGTCCCCATGTCGTGACCCGTTATTTCTGAAGTTCGACCCACCTTCAGGAGCAGCGGTCATTACCGTGGAGCGTACTAGTCATTTCGTGTTTTCACAAGAGTGGTGGATTTTCACATAAGATTTTACGCTCAATCATTCACCTTTCCTTTCTCAAAAATATCGCTCATTCCCCTCATTGGAGCAAGTGGAGCTGCATGAAGATCGACTACGCGGATCGAGCCGAAAGCCAGAGGCACACCAACACGTGGAGCTAGCCGAGCGACATGAAGACCAACACCAACCATTCAAATACAAAATCAGAGGTATACCAACCCAAGTCAAGCGACATGAAGATTAGCGACACCGGTTCGAATTCAAACTATTGAAAGTCAGAGGAATACCGACCCGTTCTATTTGATCACGGTATTGCTTCGCTGCAACAACCTGAACTTGAGCGAGCAACCGATCAAGAGCCCAAAGACGAGCAAGTAGCCAGTCAAGAGCCCGAGACTGAAGATGTGCGAGCAGCCAACCAGGAGCTCGAGCGTGAGCAGTCAGTCAGAAGCCCGACGATGGACCAGAAGAGTTCAGAAGAAGTTTAGCTCAAAACTCCCCTTTTAATGACTTTTTAGAATTGATGATGTATAGGTTTTCCCCTGTGATTCTTTTCTCTCTTGTCCATTTCACATGTATAGGTTTAGACATTCCTTTCGAATTTATTTAGATCAAATGTGTATAGGGTTCCTGTAACACCCCGGTTTTTACACCCTATTTTTTTACTGACTTATACAAGTTTCTATAATATTTTACAGCGGAAGACTAAATAACACCTAAGCCCAACCGGGAGTGCTACCGCCACACCCACACCAACTAGTGTGGATGCTAAGGCTAATCCACCTACAACCTAACTCCCGGAACATGATCCAAGAAGTTTGCCACTTATAAATAAATAAAATTCCTAGCTATGTCGGCGCGTTCCCTTGTCCCAAGCTCAAGAGCAATATCACACAAAGAATCAACTTCACCTGCAACCATAAACACAAATCTGTGGCCAGCAAGCAATCACACAAAGGGGCCACAGGCACAAACCAAAAAACGTCAGCAAAGCTGAGTAACAAATATCACACCCTATAAAATTCATTCTTTCTTTGGAAAACCTTTTTATAGCAGCATAAAAGCACACAGCAGCATAAACAACCATGCTATCGACCAAAAGACAAGTTCATAACACACTTACCTTCCTTGAGACATTTTACCTAAACACAATCCACCTGTTCATAATGATATCACAATCACAGCAATCTCACCAGAGACATAAATCCAATAATATTTTGGAAACCACATAACACTTTTCACCACCATATACATCTCTAATCCACCAGATCATAACTCATATAACCACAGTAAATTCACCACAAAACAAAGCCATTTGTATTTTGGAAACCACATAACGATTTCTACCAATATGTATCTCAATTATTAACATTCCACTAATCCTCGGGCACACTGGTCTTTCGACAAAGAGCTTCAAGGCTCTCGGCCCCTTAGACAAATAACTCACCACCTCACCTCATGTCCTTAAGTGTGCACACCCCCTATGAATCATCAGTCCATAGAGTAGATCATGATGACTTAGCTCGAATACATTGGTAGGAGCGACAATTCAGTGAATGGCCAACCATGGCTCGACAGTTTGAAGGAGATAACCATAGCTCAACAGTTTGAAATACATATTTCCAAATTCACACTTCCACCACCGTAAGTAATATCAACCTTTCCAACATATAAAGATCATCCACAATCATATAAAATAGCTCAAAATAACCACCAACCAAAGGTTAGCAATAGACAAGCTTAATCACATATTAGAGTACAAAAAATCCACCTTTAGAATTATAACCATGTATAAGGTTAGACTTTGTCTAACTTTGTTCCACCTGAATATCCACTCAATCAAAATCAAGCATTCACTTAGCAATCATAGATCAACAAGCATTCCACACCAATAGTAGTCACCAAAAATCATTCCAAAGCCTTTCAAGGCTAAGCCAAGAAACAAAACACCCCAAAACCACACTAAAACACATTTTCCTTATTTCCAAGTTTTAACACACATATATAACCTTACAGTGCTCCCTTATATATTTTACACTTCACCACCTCTTAACTTCAACCACGAGCCATATTAGGACCATAATGACCAGATAAACCATTAAATCCAATAACCAACACACAATTACACTTATACAAGCTTAAAGCACACCTTTAACCCAAATCACTTTCTTATAATTCGAATGCCTTCCCAAAAGCTTTTCGACCTGAATTTTTGACCATGGATATAAATTCCCAATATAAGATTATCCTCAAGTTTTCAGCTCAAAAGGAGTTCGGAAACCTATCTAACCATTTCCTAAAGCTTAAAGCTCACTTTTACACCCTAGCTTTAGTTCTTCATTTTCTGAATACCAACGTGTTTTACCACCCAAGGTAGTTCCCTGTAACCATAAATAGTCATAATAACACACAACAACAACAAAAACTCTCACCGGTTGCAGTCTAGGAGTCTTAAGACACATTTTTCCCTCTTTTAGAACAACTAAGGAATACCTAACTTCCAAAAGGTTTTTGGGCGTGATTTTCTCAGTGTAGCCTATTTTTATCATCCTAAAAACACTGTCAAAATTTCAGCTCAAGAGCAGCTACAGAGTGGACAGATCTAGAGAAATCAAAGAGAAAACATGCCTTAAGGTGAGTTTTTGGTGAGCATAAGTGTTACCTGGACTCTCCTTGCCATTTTATCCATGACCTTACAAGTTCCTTAGCTAATTGAATCAATTTCTTCCACCAACCAATTTGGCCAAGGTCACCAGCTGCTTCTCTCTCCTTGAAATCTTGTTTTTCCTTGGTTTCTAGCTTAAATCTCCTTCTCTAATGGTGGGTGTTGTGTTCTATGAGCTCCTAGGACTTCTAATGGAGTGTGAGTGTGTGTGAGAATAGAAAATAAGCCAGGCCCCCATCTCCTCTTATATAGGCATGAATGGACTTCAAATGGGAGTTAATTTCACTTCATAATTAAGTGTAATGATTAAAGAGATAAAGCTTATCCTAATGGAACCCTTGGATGAGAGACACTTAGCCAAGTTCTAATCCTATCCATCCATGTGTAACCGGCCATATTTAATGAAGAGGACAAGTGGCTTGGCTAATAATGAGAATAAGACAAAATAGAAAGATGTCTTCACTTAGAGCCGTCGGATCGTCGATATTTTGATAGGATAAATCTCCACCATCCATGTGTGACCTCCTCTCATTAATGACGGTGACACAAGGCTTCTCTTGATTGGACCATGTGTAACTAATCATCTCTTGACACCTCGACGCTTACATCATCATTATGTCATGCCGACATCATCGCTGCATCATCACTGCATCATCATGACCAAATTTGACCATTGACCAAGGTTTGACCATCGTCCAATGTTTGACCGAGGTTAGACCAAGGTTGACCAATGTTTGACCACAATTGACCGGGGCTTCTTGGACTCTAAGTAACCCCCTTAAAATTTCAGTGTTTTTCGAAACTTCCTGAATTAGGGTTTCTCCAGGGTTTCTTGGTTGATTCCCGACCACTAGGGTTTCCTCGTGCTCTCTAATAATTCTTATGGAACTATGGTTTCCAATAGGGTTACAAAAATTCGGGGTATTACCGTTCCTTACTCCCTATTTTATTTGCGAATGACCGAGCGTCAAAGTTCATATCGGGAAAATCCACCACTTCGAAAACACACATTTTCAAAATTGTTTTTC
Source organism: Limonium bicolor (assembly GCA_023374045.1). NCBI lineage: Eukaryota > Viridiplantae > Streptophyta > Magnoliopsida > Caryophyllales > Plumbaginaceae > Limonium > Limonium bicolor. The sequence goes on from CM041776.1 coordinate 73,711,364, forward strand.
CAAAACTTGGTTTCTTTTGGCATGCACATATAAAAAAATGAATAAGGAGCGACCCCTCACAGTTATATGGCATTCATCAACTTTGCTTTATGGGGTGAAAATTCACGGTATCTTAAGGAGGCATCCCTTAAATAAACAATGCCAACAAATACAACCGAGCACAAAGCAAAACACATGCATTGCATTCATGACAAAAAAAGGGGTCACATGCGCTTTCAGTCCATTCAAAATCATTTGTCCGCCTCAAAAATTTACACAATTATGTGTCCATTCTACACACCAGCTTTTATCCCAACATCTCAATCTCCAAAGCCTGATCTTTAAAGGGATAGTAGAAAACACCAAGAGTTTGAACCTTTGCCATGTGCATAAGTGCCCAAGATGAAAAGAAGCTGTCCTTTCCATATCGTGGGGCCACTATGCGGGAGTTGTCACTCCCTAAAAGTCCCAAATTCCAGGAGCCAATCACCAATCCGACCACACTCGAGAATTACTTCATCGACAACAACCCCGACAAGTTGACCACCTTCAGGGCCAATCGTGAAGGGGTGAGCTTCATGGACTATTAATGGGAACCGACTCAAGCGAGACTAGGTGTAGCCTTACCATTCATGCATTGCATAAAAAAACAAAAACATTCAATCAAAATCCAAAATGAATCATTTTCATTGTCAATACTTCATGCATCATATACGTAGTAATCCCATATTACCACAACATATTTGAAATACCACGAATATAAATATAGTGATTAAGATTATTCTAATCCTTATTTAAGAGCCTAATAATGCTTAAGTAATATTGGTGAGGAAAAATAAACCCAAAAGAAATGAAGAAGAAACGCTTAAAAAGCGAAAAACGCTAAATAAGCGTTAAATAACCATAGGAGGCATGAGACCTCGGTTAGAGTGTAATATGGATTCTTAAGGCTTAATAAGGCCTAAATAATATATGGGAACAACTCCCGAAGAAAACGGATCCAAATAATGTATTAAAACGCTAATAGAGCTTTAGCGCACGTTTTTCGAGAAACCCGAAAACGTGCCTTTAAGTGGTCAAACGAACCCGCAAAAATTATGAATCATGAAATAACAATAATTAAGCATTAATGTAAGCTTAATAACCAATAAAATTAAAGAAATGAGAAAATTCTGGAAAACGGGCCCGGTTAGTGAATAGTATCAAAACCGGGTAAATTAACAAGCGTTTTCTGTAAAAGATGAAAAAACGCTCCAGCTGGTATTAATGTGTGGGGCCGGTTTTTAGGATCTAATTAACTCCCTCACACACACACACACTAGCTAACTAATAAAGAAATCAAAAGTAAAAAGTGAAAAAGTAAACAAATACCTTTCCACACTCTCTCCTCTCATTCTCCTTTCCCCCTCACGTACTGCTCTCTCTTCTCCCCTCCGATTCCTCTCTTCTTCCTCCTCTGTACTGAAGCGATTTTGAAGCCCCATCCATGGCTTCTCTTCCTTCCAAGCCTGCCCAAGCCACATTACAACTCCAAATGCAAAATTAACTACATATTCTTACTCCCCTCATCATCCTCTACACTTCTCTCTTTTAAAAATCCGAAAATGAGGAAGTTCATCTCCATGGGGTTTCCCCATTCAAAGAAAAAATAGCATCAATGTGTAGCTTGGAGTCTCCTCTCTCCATTAAGGTAAAAATCTCCATGAGAACCTCATGTTTCCTTCATCTTTCTTTGAAATTGATTTTTACCCCTTTGTAATGCTCTATTTTCTCTCTCTTTTGAGCATCATTCCAACCTTCTAATGGTGGTGAGAACACCTTCTTGAACCAAGGGCTAAAACCCCTCCTGAAAGCTTCAAAAAGGTAAACCCTAGAAGTTGTGTGTTTTAAGCACTTCAATGAATTAGTGTTAATCTAAGGGTTAGTAATTTAATTACACTTATTTTTTGTGTTTATTGGGTGTTGGGAATGGAGTTTGGCAACTCCACTGCCCACTTGACCGATTATGTGCAAGAAAGAGGAAAAGGAGAAGGATTGCAAAAGAAAGAAGGAATTAAGAGCTTAAGGTAAGAGCTTCTTCTTAATGCTAAATTTTAAATGCATTAGAGTAATGGGAATGGGTAAACTAGTTAAAGAAACCCAAACATGGTATTAGTATTGTAATTAAGGAAGTTGGAGTATTTAAGAACTAGTGTGTGGATTGTAGGCCTTAGAGCCAAATAAATTGTGTAAGTGTATTGGTATTGTGGATTGAGGAAGTATTGATGGATTAATATTGTTTTGATTGCTGGTAGGACCCTTGAATGGGGGTGGCTAGAATAGGAATGAATTTGGTGAGAAAGTGTGTATGTGGCTAAGTAAGAAAAGTAGGTGAACTGTGGCAAAATTTTAGTAGGAATTATGCATTTTTGGATGACTTGGTGAATGGGAGAACCAAGGTGTGTATTGGGACTTAGTATAGGTATTTGGTAACCATGGATTGGTAGTTGTAGTATGAGAATAAAAGGATGAAAAATCCGTAGCAAGAGGTGTTTAAATGCATTGAAGAAACTAGGAAAAATTAGTGTAGAAGACTTAGTGAAATGAGTGTTGGACTTGGGTATAGGTAGTGTAGTTGATTGGAAATGAATTGGAATGGTAAAATGAAGTTAGGACAAGGTGCAAAATGCAAAGAGAAGTGTAGGAAATGCAAAAGTGTGCTAACTGTAACAGAGAGGATGAAAAATCTGTAGAAATCGAGCATGTATTGAGTATGGATTTGACTAATGTTTTGAGGAGGTTTGGAACAGGATTAAGGCATGTTTTAGGGTGCTTAAACATGTAGAAAACATGTGGAAAGATTAGGAAATGATTAGAGGTGAATTAGGGGTTGAAAATTGGTGGAAAACTGTAAATTTTGACAGTTCCAGAGGTGGTCCGGGTTTGCAAATCGGTACGCAAACCCAGACCATAGCAAAACACGGCAGAAAGACTTCCCAGGGGGTGGTCTGGGTTTGTAAACCCGGACACAAACCCGGACCACATGTAAAAATGACCAGAACGTGATTTCAGTGTCTGGTCCGGGTTTGTAGACCCGGACACAAACGCGGACCATGCTAAATTTGTAACAGAATGTGTTTTTAAAGGTGTCTAATGATGGGGAAGTGAATGGTAATGGTTTTAGAAGTCGTTAAGGCCTTGTTTGGTGGCCTTTAAAGGCCCTAAGAAGTGTAAACAAGTATGAGAAGTGATTAAGAAAGTTGTGAGGATAAGAACGTTAAGTTAAACCGAAATAACAGGATAACGGGGTAAGTACGGGGGAGTAGTAACTATGTATGTATTGTAATGCTCAGTATTAATGGAATCATTCGACATGTAGTCATTGGTTCGAGAATAAGACTCGAGGAACGAGAGTGAACCAAAGGAACAAGGGGAAAAAACCCGGTAAAGTAAATTCCGGTAAAAGGTATGATTTCTTCATGCTCTGTATCCTAACCTGGTTACCCCGATTTGTGTGCTTATTTGATCACCTAAATAAGATAAATGCATGAATCGGACTTTAATGCACTTACTTGTGCTTGCTTATATTTGTTCTTGCTATTTGGTCCTGAACATTTAGTTTGTATAATGTAGCTTGTATGGATGTGGATATGAGTAACGTATTATTGTGTGGCTTGGATGTGTGACTTCTACTAATTCCTAACTACCTAACTCCTAACGTAAGTATTGAGTAAATTGGAATGAGTAGAAGTCCGATATAGTTTCGGCCACGCATGAGGATGAGGAGACACAAGAGGTTGGATCCGATTGCTGGTTCTTAAACTTTTCCACGGCCCAAACCACTTAAATGGGTAGCATCCTGGATTAGTGAACCAATTAAATCCCGGTGGTGGGACGGTGTAGTCCCGGGCCGGAGGTCCCGATGACTTGACTTGAGTATGTAGTAAGTAAGTAAGTATTGTATGAGTAATGGTCTTGGCTGGTGTAAGTCATTGACCCCGAGTAAAAGAGTAATCTTCACCCGATTAACCCGGGTGGACAAATGGAGCTAACAAGTATTGGGTATTGTGTATGTATTGAGTATGCGTATTTTGGGTAACGGTAAGTATGTATTGGTTGACTTGTATTGTCTCCCTTGTATGTATTGAAGTGTATATATATATTCCTTGTGTATCATTGTAGTATTATGTATGAAAGCATGTATGCATGTATGTATGAATAAAATGAATTGCATGTATTCGACCAAGTGCTCGGCGTACCCTCGCTAGTACGCGGGGTATGCGGAAGTCATATGCAGCGTAAGCTGAGCCCCTAGGGGCAACGTTTTTAGTGTGCAGGTACCCGAAGTGACTATGGTCACGGTAAGAGATCGACAATTATGTTTGACAGCTAGGAATGAAATGTAGAAAGTAAAATAGTATAAGGCTTGTAGCCTTCGATGTAGAAGTGTACCAAGTGGTACACCCCTTAGTACTTAGAAAGTAAGTAGCTTGTGAGGTATGGGTAGATGTAGTCTCTTAATGAGTATGTACGAAATTGAAGGAGGCTTGTAGTATTTGTAGGTAATTGAAGTATGTGTTGTAATTGTGTGTAGTACTCGGATATTCCGGTCCATCGGACCGATGCTGTAAGTAGTAGTAGTAAGCCTTGTTAGTCACGTGGGTGGCTGACGGCGGCATTGTATCACCCATGTTGTGTAAGTAAGTATCCGCTGCGAAGGTATGTAAGTTGGAAGTAATTGGACGGTAATGACGGTATTAGCGGTAGGGGTGTTACAATATTGCATGGTAAATAGTTGCATTTGCATACTTCCATATCGGAACGACATCTTTGGGAAAAATCTTGAGAGATTGGTAGAATCGAATGTTTGAATCACTAAACTCTCGACCCTTCAATTTACATCATGGGTTTAAATCAAAATCAGCACCACAAACAAAGTGAGTAGTGTGCGAAGAGCGGTATTTTCTCTTGAATTCCGAACGAGGATACTGGGCAATCCCCTGAGCGATGAGGAAGATAGAGTGAGTCCATAGAGGTAAAACCATGGGTGACATGTGCATTTATTCAGCACATGGAGAGACACAATACATAGTGAGATCTGTGTCGATAAACGAGATACGAACTGTGATTCATACAAAGATTCGAGAAATGGTAAGAAAACAATCATTGACTAATGCGAATGACGAGGCACTTAGGATCAAAAACCTCCATGAAACCAAAAAACTTTAACTGCCCTGTACATAATCCTCTAGTGAGCCCCGTTGAGCCTTTAATGAAAAACTCTTTTTTCAGAAACTCCACAACATGCCAACCCACATACATGAACTTACTTGCCCTTGTAATAGAGGATCGCGAAAAAGCCGAAGCCATGGCCCCTCCCCATCATCTTTCACAAAGACAGCAAATGAAAATGCTTGAACTAATCAATGAGCCAATGCAACTCCAAACCCAAACACGAAAAAAGAACACCGAAAATGTTCAAGAAGATCGATGAGTCAATACAACTTCAAAGTTGAAAGCCAGAATACAAAGTAAAGAATGCTTGAGAAAATTGATGAGCCGAATGCAATTTCAAAAACCAAAATGAGAAGAAAGTGAATACCGTACACCAAAAGAGGCAAGAAGGAGAAAACCAGGTCCAAAGGACCAATGATGTCCCTTAGAAACCAATAAAAGGTTATCAAAACCCATCCAATCATTCCACCCATGGGAAAGGCGAAACACATCCTCTATTGCACAAAAACTCCACAACTCCCAAACAAATCCTCTAGTCCCATGTGACATACATCATACCGCTTAGCCCTGTTATAACCAAATAAAAGACCTCTGACTCGTTAGTGATGAGCGTTAACCGAAAGTGTCGGATCTGAAACATGAATCATAAGCTTCGTGCTTGTTATCAACATGTCCCACCTCACAACACAAGGAATATGAGCGAATGAGTGCGACCTTATTGCACAAGGTCTTCTGAGTGCGAGCGACACTTTGATTCAAGCACCAAGCCTACCCCATTGCAGGTAAGGAATTTGTAAGGATTGGAAAGTTCAAAACCTCGAAAGAAATTCTAAGGAAAATACAGCTCTGAGTGTCGAGAGTATCATCACAACATTAGCACACACAACCATACTCACAAGATATTGACCCACATCCCTCTATGAGGAAAGTGATTCACGTATTCGAGTTCAACAATCACTCAAGATCGAACTGAAGATGTCTTATATTCGTAAACCTCATACTAACAAAGATAGGATCGTACCCTCTCTGAAAAGACTGCATATGCATTTTGCATCTCGTTTAACACTCAATGTCAGCATTTATCATAATCATTTCATCTTCAACATCCGACTGGTAAGAACTCTACCTAGTCTCGCTAAAAGTCGACTTCAGTTGCAGTCGTTGAAGCGTAACTTTTTATCAAAAGATTTCAACTAGAGCCATCCCTGGCCAACATCAAGCTATATCGAACCATCTTGGAGCCATTCTGGGCTATCCTCGAGCTAAATTCAGCCAAACAGGAGCCACCCGAAGCTATTCGAAGATCATCCCGGAGCCGTCTAGTGTCATTCACGAGTCATACTAAGACCAGCCCGAACCGCAGAGTAACATCGAGGCCATCTCAAACGAAGCTAGAGCCATGCGGGAGCCATCCTCAGACATTAAGACCATCCATAGAGCTACACAGGGGCCATCCCAACAGTTCGAGAACAATACAGGAGCCACCTCAAATCCCTGTCGGAGCCATTTCATCACTAAGACCTTGCTCACAGAGTATTGAACTACGCATGGTCTGATCTCAATATTGAATTGAGTACGTAGGCAGCCCGTCCAGGGTGCGACCACATCAAAGGCGAAAACTTCCCTTTTCCGCTTCCTTTGGCGTCATCGAAGTGAACCAACCAAAGCATCGTCATGCTCATCGGCATAAGTCATCCCGGAGCCATCCATGGAAATCCTGGAACCTTGATGGGAACTACCAATAAAGTCATGTGACTGTGTTTCATCATTCACCCATAAAAAAACCATTCACCCACTACAAAGTCCACAAAAAAAAAAGAAAAACCCCATCAAATCACAATAAATCCATCGTTGGAGCCATCAAACTACCTCAAAAATTTTTAACCAAACCTGTCCACCGCATTGAAGTATTTCAATCACATCAAAACCCACCAACCAGCCAAAATGATCACATCCCATCAAAAACACACCAACCATATCAAACCCACCCACCATCCTAAAACCATTGGTCACACCGGAGCCATCAGTGCATACCGGAGCCATCATCAGCGCATACCGGAGCCATCAGCGCATACCGGAGCCAACAGCGCATACCGGAGCCATCAACGCATACCGGAGCCATCAACGCATACCGGAGCCAACAACGCATACCGGAGCCATCAGCGCATACCGGAGCCATCAACGCATATCGGAGCCATCAACGCACGCTGGAGCCATCCTGAAGCTTTGAAGCAACTCTGGAGCGATCAGCTCACAAAAAAATATACATCCACAAACAGGGGAGTTTGATTCAATTAATGCATTTGTTCTTGAACACCTCACATCGCATATCATTTGCATGTACCCACAAAGTTCGTTCACAATCTAATGCATACACACAACCCACTATGCAGCTATTACGCTACTAGTGTGAGATCGTTTATTTCGTAACCCACTAGGAAGCTATTACGCTACTAGTGCGGTCCCATATTTTCCTCCACTAGGCAGCTATTAAGCTGCTAGTGCGAGATCGTTCATTTCATAACCCGCTAGGCAGCTATTACACTACTAGTGCGGTCCCATCTTTTCCTTCACTAGGCAGCTATTACGCTACTAGTGCGAGATCGTTCATTTCATAACCTGCTAGGCAGCTATTACGCTACTAGTACGATACCCATTCAAAGTATTATAGGCTCGTCATAAGTCCTATAGCTAGATGTCAAGAGGTTTAGTTGAGGCTCGTCATAAGTCCTCGTACTCTCAATTACATTATAGACTCGTCATAAGTCCTATAGCTGGATGTCAAGAGGTCCAGTTGAGGCTCGTCATAAGTGCTCGTGAATCTAAGCTAATCTATTTCCAGTATTCTAGGCTTGTCAGAAGTCCTTGAGCTAGATGTCAAGAGGTCTAGTTGAGGCACTTCTAAGTCCTCGTACTTTCAATTGGATTCTAGGCTCCTAATAAGTCCTAGGACTGGATTTCAAGAGGTCCAGTTGAGGCTTGTCATAAGTCCTCATGCACCCAACCATTTTATTGTCTGTATTCTAGGCTCGTCGTAAATCCTCATGCACTCAACCAGTTTATTGTCAGTATTCGAGGCTCGTCACAAGTCCTCGTGCACCCAACCAGTTTATTGTCGGTATTCGAGGCTCGTCATAAGTCCTCATGCACCCAACCAGTTTATTGTCAGTATTCAAGGCTCATCATAAGTCCTCATGCACCCAACCAGTTTGTTGTCAGTATTCGAAGCACACCATAAGTCCTCATGCATCCGGTCATCATATAATTTTCCCGTTATATCCCTAAATTCATGCACTCACAGTCGCATCCAATGCACCACAAAGTCGTAGTGAGAATTTTTGGCACCCTTTCAACCTTGAATCAAGGGGAGCCATCTGTAGACACAAATAATTCTTACCCTATAAAGCAAAATTCAGACAAATATATAAAAAAGAGGGTTATCGTTCTTTTCCAAACTTATTCATGTGCATACCAAAATGAAACTGTCATTTTATGACAAAATTTTTAAAATCAAATTTCAAAGCATCCGTTTTCAAACTCGTCCCTTTTTGTTACTTACTTACTTTACCATTTTATTTTCGATTTATTTCACGTTAGTCGGTTTCATTTTACTCACTTATTTCATTTTCCTATTCGTTTTATCTTAGTACATGCTATTTCGTTACTTGTTTATTTTATCTCACTTCATTTCATTGGTACATTCACTTGTATTTCCTTTTTTAGTACTTGTTTTATTTTGCCTTTATCGTTATTATTTTTACAATCATTTTCATCATTTTCATCATTTTACGTACATTTCTTTTTGTCACCAATTCGATTAAATCCCTTCTCATCACATGCTATTTATTATTTGTTTATTTTATCTTATTTACCGCTACTCGTACATATCTAATTCAGTCTCCATTTTTATTAGATTCACTAGTATATTTTTTATTTATTGCCATTGTATTAGTACTATTTTGTCATTTCATGTACTTATATCATTTATTTCATTTGTTTAATACTTTATTACATTTTGTTTTATTTCTTTACATTCCTTTATATCATGACTCTCAAGAAGAAACAGTTCATTTTATTTAAACTCTTTCGTTTCGCTTCATATTTCCTTTTAAAACGATAGTGTTTATTAGGGGGTTGCTATTCGCAGTACAAAATTACTAATCACCGCAGTACAAAATTTTTTTAATTCATATTGACGTTGTACACATGTAATGATGTGTTGCTGTGTCTTGTTTTTCAAAAAAATGATATATGAAAGTAAATTTACCCAAGTAGTTTGTAGTTGATTAGTAGCGAATTTTACTAGTTACTTTTTTGTTGTAATCAATACAGGAATTTTTTTTTACATTACATTTTATGTGTTTATATTATTAATATGACTTAAAATTAAATTGTAATGCGAATAGCAATAAACTTTACTATTTGCAGTACAATTGTTTTTTCACCAAACTTAGTTGAATAAGTTGGAATGTTGTGTGGAGACACTTTTTTCTGAAACAAAAGGGAATTGAATGACCAAATTTTAGTCAAAATGATTAAAACAACTATGTTAAGAAAAAACTAAGTCACAACAACTAAGTTAAGGAAAAACTAAGTTACAACAACTAATTTATAGAAAAACTAAGTTACAACAACTAAGTTAAAGAAAATCTAAGTTACAACAACTAAGTTAAAGAAAAACTAAGTTACAACAACTAAGTTAAAGAAAAACTAAATTACAACGTTGTTCCAACTATCTAACCTAGATTATATTTGATGAATCCAAGGTCCAACATTGTTTGGATCTCTATAAAAGAACCACTGCGGATAGACAGGGGGAGTGGGGAGTCATCAACCATGCAGAACCTTACGAAATGACCCTGAGGGAAAACTCCTATGTGGATCTCTCCTCTTGGGCTATCACGATCGGTATAATTATCGAGCGGAAGGTATGTGGCACTTGCCATACCCCCAGATAGTAGAGTAGAAAACTACTATCGAAGTGGACTTTGTCGCGGTCGCCAACCCCATTTCCGTGGTCATCCATTTCTCATGAGGTGCTGGCCCATCCCTATTCCAATGAATCACTTTTAACATGTCGTTTGTACGGTGCTTCGTTAAACATGCTCCTGTATACATGCTTCACCGGTTCTGTATTCTTCATGTGATGGTGCAATGCTCTACGGACATCTTTCCACCTCTCTTCATTTGAATACAGGTAATCAGCAATCACCCTGAAAGCACAATTACCATCTCCACGAACATCAATATACCCAGTGATATATTGATATAGGCTGGATGGGAAATTCTGGTAGAATTGGAAGTTGTTTAGGGGCATGAATCGACTCGGATCTGATGATCCTCTATTACGTGATCTTCTATTTGATGGTGCTCCTTCGGACTGGCTTGCCCTTGGTCGGTTACACTCCCAAGATGAAGGTTCCCATCGGTTTGGTCTTGAGGTTCCGGTAGGTCTGTCAATCCCAAACTGTTCTAATGGTTCTCCTAATTGGCATACCATATCTGGATGAAGGATGTTTTGGATTTGACTGTAACATTTGGCCATCAGAGTAGGATCGTCTAACTGTGCTACCTCGGAAGCAATATCACGCCATCTGTTTTGTTTTGCCTCCTTGTAGGATAGCATATCAATTGTTGATTCATGTTTCTCCCAGCTTAGGGTATACCAGAAACGATGTATCCCTCTTTGAGCACAGTATACCACTATCCAGCATGTAATTCAATTTACATGTACATGGTAATCCATGAGAGGTTACCTTGTCACATCCACAGATTGAGCTGTCCATTTGCATATAATCGACCCTACCAAGCTGCTTTAGTAGCTCATCTAAGCAAAGGATACTAACCTTCCCGATCAGGTAAGCAATTGGAACCCTCATGTGCTCTCTTTTGTGTTTTGTCCTGGCTGACTCGAAATCCTTTTTTAGCTCCCTGATGCTAGTATTCACATGATCGTTAATCTTTGGAAAGATTACATCCAAAGTGTGTCTAGCACTCCTTAATCTCGCCTTTAGAGCAGAATGTGCGCTCTCTACCCTATCAAATGTTTAAGTAAGTTTTATAGATCTATAATTATCTTAAAAATTACTAGACTAACAATCGTACCTATTTGTCGCTGTGTTGCCGAAGTGCAATACATTCTTGACCCAAGCCTCCACAAATATTTCCTTGTGTTTCTCCCAGACTGATGCAACATACGTAATGAAACGTGGATAGCTTCGGTATATATACTTTAAATTTTCGAGGCTCTCGTTGAAGTCCTGCTCTGTGCTCGAGTAGACAACTGAAGTCCACATTCGGACTGCAGCCACCGCCCTTCCTTTATCACCCATATAAGTCTCAGCTTTCCCATGAATGTTCCTACTTATGTGCCACCGACATAGAAGATGATGAGATTCAGGAAATACCTGTTGTAAGACATTCATCAGGGCCAGACATCTGTCGGTGATAAATGTTGAGGTTGTAGTCCGACCGAGGAGTTCCCTTAATTGTTGAAGTGCCCACACATACATGTCTGTTGATTCTGATACAAGAAAGGCGAAGGCAATGCTGAAGTTCTTGCCTATACTCGTCACTTCGATGAACTGAACCAAAGGCATTTTTGCGATGTTCGTTTTATAGGTAGCATCAATGCATATGACGTACGGAAAAGCATGCAGCAGTAATCTAGAGGTAGGGTGTGCAAAGAAGATGGACCCAAGTCGTGTTCGATCCCCTAAATTGTGAAAGTATGTAGAATCATGTTATCTATCAAATTAATATGAAACCTAAAGGATTACAGTTCCTTGAGACATCCTAAGTTGACTTACTCGGTTGTGTAGTGTAATCGTGTAGTAGTAGTTGTTTTTGTCTAGCTCACCCAGCAAAGTCTGCATCATAGATCGACCATTTCTCTTTTTAACTTTTGCTTTATGTATCCTGTTGTATATGTCTTTCCTGGCTGCTAACGTGTTGGGGTTAATTGTGGTGAGCTCTGAATAAATTGCATAAGGTGGCACACCGACTCAGCTTCTCTGATCGATCATAATCTCCTCCTCCTCCTCAGTTAGACGTTTATCCACAAAATGACCCTCTGCCCACTCAACGAGATCATGGTTTTGCCATCCGTTACCCACATTCAAGAAACACCAGTTGCTTGTGTAATACCCCTTAATTCTAAAAGGACAACCACATTTCTTTGAACCAGATGATCTGCGTCGGGTGATGACACCAGGTCATGGTGTCCTTCGTGGTTTCCAATACCTCTCGCATGTTATGTGGAATCCTGGCCCGCCCGAGAACTTTGAATTATGGGTGTAGATATGGTGGGATGGCCAATACTATCTACCCAAGCTTTCGCTTCTTCTTTACTCGTAAATGGCTGATCTGTTTGAAATAAGTATCCTGTATCCACCACCAGAGGTCGATTATACATCTGTTGCATGTAGTCACCCATCTCTGCATTATGATCTTGAAAGCCTTCTTCAAATTCATCCCAACCTTCATCAATAGTTGAGTCACTTTCCTCCAATAAGGGTCGAGAGAATGTTAGAAGAATGTTGAAATATGAAATAGTAGTGTGAATATGATTTACAAAGACAATAAACTAAATACTTACTGGGCTTGATACTGGAACAAAATCATGATCGGAATCTGAAGATTGACTCATGTCTAGCTACTTGAACAGTTTTATGAAATTGTTTTGGAAGAGAGTCAGGAGATAGAGAGCTTTGAGAATATGGAGAGTGAGTGTATGAAGATGAAATGGAGGAGGTATCTCTTATATAGAGGTTGGTCATGAACTAGCCACAAGGCTACAAGTTCAACAACGGTAACCTGGTACGTGAACAGTGTCCTGGTACGTGCACCTCTTCCTGGAAAAAGTAATTACCAGCTATAACTTTTAATTCACTTTGTACCGTGCTTGCTCTCCAATCATCAAGCTACAATCTTGCTGATTTAAAAGCTCCACAGAAACGATGCATTTCTAGAAATATTTTGGCATAGTCTCCCCTGTTTTTCTTCTCTCCACCGGTTCTAAGAACCTCCACAAAATCAACCAAAAGATCATCAACAAGGTCACCAGCAATTTTAGCAATAATTCCACCATCACCAAATCCACTAGAAAAAAACTACAACCACACAAATTGTACTAGCGTCTATTACACCAAGTAAAAATGAAAGACAACAAATAGTTCCAAGATGGTACTAAAGTTTATTACATCTAAATCCAAGATGAGAACCACTAGGGTGCACCATGCTGGCACTGGTAACTATCCCACATGTATAAAGAGCTGAACACATCCTCAAGACCATGAGTTACAGCCCTTTGTTCTTCTTCTAGCATCCCCTGACGATAGTATGACCAGTCCCATGCACTGTTCTCTTGATAGTATGGACGTGCAAGCTCACTTGCCTCAGACAGTAGCTGTAACACACTTGGTCAGGTAAGTACACATAAAAAATAAAAGTGATATGTCATGAAGTACTATAAAAATATGACTTAATAGACAGGGATCTGGACGATGAACCAATGTGGTCTCATAACTCTCAAAGTTTAGGATCTTCGAGTGTGTGTGCTTGGTGTACCAATCTAGGTAGAGTGGGTCGCAAGCATGCAACCACACATTTGTGCGCTGATACCCTGAAACCAGCACTTTAGGGTTTTTTTCCCACAAACTATACATGGGGGGTATACACAGGTGTATGGTTGGTTTTTTCCTTATTTTTTCGGACCTTGGGTTGGGTCTAATAGGAGGTTCAGGGATACCCTGAATGTACCCAAACTGGCGTATACAACGCCCATGCATGTATGGCTCATTCAACCCCATAATTTGTATGTTACCTCTGTACCATGTACGCCCTCCATGAACATTAACATTATCCCGACCGTAGGGCAACCAATCAATCTACAATGTGATATAGTAAAATGTAACAACAACGAAAGACAAAAATAATAATGGTTCAATGTATTAGCAACTACAAACACTTACATTTAGAGCAGTCAAAGCATCTAGATGCTCACGATAGCCTTGTAGTGAACGATGATCATGCACTTGAGAGTTAGACTTCACCCATCTTAGAGCCCAAGGTCTGTCATCATTAGCACGCCAGTCTGGGCTAATCGCTGGTCTTAATGTAGGGAAGTACGCATAAATCCAGCACTGTGCATATAAACACATAGATTGATTAAGCAGTACCAATTATTAATACTCAGTGAGTTATCATATACTAGATGCACATTAGGACACATACCTCAAGTAATGTCATAGAACCACCTATCCCACTGGAACCGGCACGAGAGGCTATCCCTAGCTGGCGATATTACCGTGCAAGAGTACCAGGGTAGCTTTCTTCATGGGAGCTACTAACCAAAACAGTTGTGGACTCAGACGACCATTTGATTTTCCAGCTAATATGGTTGTACTGATCAGATGATACAACCAACTACATGCCTACTTCATTGGCTCTTCATGTTCATCCCTACAGTGCTGCAACAAGCTCGCAAACGATACAACACCGATATTCCACAGTGTCTCTGTCATAGTCTGAACATTTCCCCCAAAATTAAGACAATCAACCATTACCTCCTTCAACTCAGGGGTGGATGAATCCCCTATCAATGGACAACCACCGATGGGGATTTGCACTATCATCCACACATCATGCAGGGTAATCGTCATCTCACCTAACGACATATGGAATGAGTTTGTATCAGGCTGCCACCTCTCCATAAAAGCACTAATGAGGGACATATTGTTGTATGGCATCGTAATATCTGGTTGTAGATGTTGTATACCAGAATACTTAAGCATGTTCCTTGCTCTTTTGCAGGAAACTTGATCTTTTGGCCAACTAGTAAGCATCACCTTAAGGGATTTGAAACTCAAAACCCCACGATCCTAGATAATGACCAATATTTAACTCACCAAAAACGTAGTATGATTTAAGTGATCAAATACAGGAGAGAAGATAGAGAACATACCTTAGTCAAGGTCCATAAGTCAAGCGCTACATGACCCCGAAGCTAGTGATAACACTAGTGAGTAGTAGTGGACCGTCAGGAAACTGGCACCTCTGTCAACTTCCAAGAGGTAGGAATGACTGGAACCATCGCTAGCGCTGCTTCCTCGTCAGTGTCATCCTCCTGATCCATGACATCATCATCTTCATCATCATCCTCCCTATCAACGTCGGGTGAGTCCTCATCATCATCACCACCACCAGCATCGTCATCAGCATGTGGCGAACACTCGGTCATCACATGGTCCTCATCAGCATGGGCGGGTGATGGGCGTGGTGGACGTGATGAACTACCACCGCCTGACGTCTGAGCTTCTAAGGGAGCAATCTGGTGGCTTTCTTCGCCCGAGATATTGTAGCTAGCGCTGTGTAGTGTTCTTTCAGACTAAGCACTACTAGATGATGACACCACTGGCATGCGTCTCCTCGGTATATGATTGTACATTGCCGAGTCATCCTCCGTTACCATTGGTGGTGCAGGTACTTGAAACGCCGGGTCGTTGAAAGATTGACCCAGATGGACGATGAATGATGTGCTGCTTCCATGCGGGGGGCAGGATCACTCGGCCCTTCACCAGGAGCTCGTGCACGACACTACGAGGCCGTCATAGGCTGCTCCGTACCCCGGTCTTTCTTCTTCTTCTTCGAGTATACATTTTGCACTGCTTTTTTCAGTCGTTCGATCACTGCATATGAATATCACACAGTTATAATTCATTCATAACATTAACATTCAAACATTTATAAATCATTCACGATATTAGAATTCAAAAAAAAAATTAAACGTTTATAAATCATTCACAATATTAGAATTAAAAAAAACAAATTCAAACATTTAAAAATTATTTACAATATTAGAATTAAAAAAAACAAATTCAAACATTTAAAAATCATTCACAATATTAGAATTAAAAAAAAAGGGTTCGAGCTGCGCAAGTCCTCTCCTGCTCCCCTGGGCGAGCCGCGCAGCTCCTCTCCTCCTCCGGGGTCGAGTCGCGGCGCTCCTCGTCTCTGTCAAGGGGGAGCTCAGCTCCTGCTCGCCTCCTTCCAACCCGAGCAGCGGCCATCCTCGTCTCCTTCGTCGGGCGCGCGCACAAACCAGTCAAGCAGCACGCCTCCTCGCCCGCAGGCAACCCGAGCAGCGACGGTGCTCGCCTGTCTCCGGGTAGAGCCGTGGCGGTGCTCGGCCTAGCGCAGGTCGAGCCGCACTGCTCCTCGCCCGGCTTTATTTTTATTTTTTACTAATTTCGTATGTTTAATGCTAGATCTAGCTCAATTGATGTTGAATTTCAAAAAACTAACACCAAATTCATACTCAGGACACCCAAATCTATAAGTTGCAAAAAAAAAATTCGAAAAACTCACAGGAAAATTTTTCCGACAGTGGTTGGCGGCGGCGGGTGGCGGCTCCGGCGGCGGCTCCGGCAGTCAGAAGAGAGCTTCTTAAGGAAGAGAGAGAGAGAGGAGAGAGAGAGAGGAGAGAGAGTGAGTAAGAGAAAAATAAATTTTTCAATGAAGGTTGAGATATATATAGTGAGAGCGTTTTTTACCCGAAAATGACGTTCTGAACTGCGATTTCAGTACGACATTCTGACAGTGTAACAAAGTTTGTAATTTAGTCAAATGCAACGTAAACAGTCTTTAACTTACGTGGAGTCGTAATTATAACGTTTCAATTTGATTAAAATGGGTTTAGCATCTTTTATTACAATAAGAGCTTTTTTCACCCAAAATTGGTGTTTTTAACTACTAATTCAGTACGACATTCTGAATATGTACCAATGTTTGTAATTTAGTCAAACATAACGTAAAATGTCGTCCAAATTACGTGGACTCACAATTAAAATCATATTGATGCAATTAATACGGGTTTATAATGTTTTGTAACAATTAGAGTGTTTTTTACTGTTTATGCTCAAGAAATTATTTTTTAAAAAAACAAAAGTTACAACACGACATCATTACATGTGTACAACATCAATATGAATTAAAAAAAATTGTACTGCGGTGATTAGTAATTTTGTACTGCGAATAGCAACCCAGTTAAAGAATTCGTTCAGTTCAAATTAGAGGTCTAGTATTATATCTTGCTATATTGAGTTTATTGTAGTGTAACTGGTAAGTGCTTGTGGTGTAGATGGTGGAGGTCTTGTGTTCGATTCCTGCAGTAAGCAAAGGAAATTTTTATTTGTTTACCTTATGTTTGACCTGTTTGACCCGTTTACCCAAGATTGACCTTACCCAGAAAACTAACACTAAACCCTAGTCCCACCCCTCTACTTATAAAAGACAACAACAAACAAACCCTAAAAAAATAACAGTTTTTGTAGCCGCTGAGTCTCTTTGTTTTTTTCGGTCGTCATCTCTCGATTTTCTTCTAACAAAAAAATAACCAATGTCTTCTTCTTCACGATCAACCTCTCGCCATGGATTTGCCAGCGACGAAGTCTCCTTCTCCCTTTGTCCGTTCCAATTCATCCACCATCGTCTTCGATTCTCCACATTCAAGTCCATTTTTTATTCGCCTGCGCCTTTTTAACTTCACTCATCCCACTTCTGAAAACCTTCGACATAAAAGGGTACGAGCCTTTTCCTTGCGAACGAGCAACACACCTGCTTTGTACCTCCTTGAATCTCTCCACCGATGGTAATTTTGCAACCAAGCCAAGGAACAAGAACCACCGTCCTCCATCCTCTTCGCTGGCTACGGTTGTGAGATTTTCTCTTCTCTCTATCTCCTCTATGGGTCTATGTGTCGTATGGCCAAATCACACTTTGTTTCCACTTTCCTGATTTTTTTTTGCTATATTGAGTTACCCGACAGGCTTCGGTTTGGTTCAGCAGGATAATTTTGTTTGTTAAGTTTAGCCCTGTTCTCTCTTAACTTGAACAGCAATTAAACTCTTGCTTTGTTTCGATTTGAGCTCGAGTTTATCGGGCTATATTCTTGATTTGTTTGTTTCTTGTGTCTGACCACCCACCTTGGGGATTTCGATCAGTCTGAAACTGTTTGTTTGCGAAGCTCGCTAGCTTGTCTTTTATGAAGTGCAAGTTGATCCGGGACCGTGCATTGAAGGATCAAATTACACTTTGATTACTAAATGGATTCAAACTTCATTATCTATGTTTGCGCAAAGGGATTGAGCTTAATCTGTGGATTAATTAACGTCTGTTTAACCTTGCGATTTGTAATGTCCTGACGATTTGTAATGTTGGGTTGGACTGTTTAATTACCCCTTGGCTCTCGGATCTGCTTGTTTGGAACTGTTATACCCAAAATTTTAACCCTCGAAAGAGAGTATCTTGAGGCATAGGTACTGAAAGCGTAGTTTGGTCAAGTGGCAATGATTCCAGTTCGATCGGCACATTCCGGAGTGGCAGGGACAGCTAGGTCGGCTTCAGGGGCATTTTCATGATTTTTCAAGGCTCCTAAGCCCTCTGTAAGCTTTCTCTCTCCTTCGAAGAAAGGCCAAATCAATTCGAAATGCTTTGAAATTTTAACCCACGGTACAGGATGACATTTTGGGCATAATGGCTTTGGAATTTTGATTTTTCGAATTTCCAATAATTTTCTAGCAATTTCTGATTGAATCTGATGAGAAATTAAATTTTAAAATATTCCAATATCCATAAAATTCGATTCCACCTTGGAAAATTACAAATATCATCCTTTACCCATGTTTAAAATTTCATAGTCAAATTCCTTTTAGAAACGTTTGAGCAAAAATGTCGGTAAATCTAGGTTTTTACCGGATTTTTCTATCTTTAAGAAAGTCTATATTAGGAACCTTATCCCTTGATCAAATCAGAACTTCAAGAACCCTAACACTTCAAGAAACTCAGCCGTCACAACCTCCCCACGTTTTTACACATCTGAGCCCTGAAATTCCATCGAAATCTCACAAAATCAACACCAAAACACTTTTTCCAACTCCCACAACATCATCCATCATCAAACCTTCACCAAAATAGCGCCAAAACGCGAAGAACATCAAGAACAACCAGTGAACAGAAGCTCGGTTCGAAGCCCTTTCGAATCTGCCTTTAACAGAGCTCCCGACAAATCCTGTCGTGAAGAATCATTGTGAATTCGAAGGTAAAACACATAGAAATCTTAATTTTCTAACTTCCGACAACCTTTCTGACCTTGCATTAAAATTTAGGTTCGAACCAACTCTTTTCGGCTTCTGTATAGTTGTTCGTTTTCATTTTTGCCCTTTAACTTGTTTGCCGAATTTCGTCATTATTCTAACATCAAAATGAAATCTTTTAATTAAAAACATCTTGTGCACCTTTCAGGCTACATGTACATACATTTTGAGCCAAAAACACCGTTGGACCTATGGTCCGACACCACGGACAGCGGCAGGATTTTAATTTTTGAATTTTCTAGGTTTTTTTTAACTTATGTCCGGGCCCACGGACATCCTGTCCGTGGCCCCGGACTTTTCAAAATTGTGTTTTCTGTTTAATTCGACTTTTATGCTCACACAGGTTAACTTGGGTCCGTGAGTTCGGACATTAGGTCCGTAGCCACGGACGGAAACAAAGTTTAACCTAATTCTGCCTTTGAAACCCTCGTTTAGGTAATTTTAATTTCCTCTTTTATTTCCTGACCAAAAAAGGCTAAAAAAACATAAAAAAAAATAGAAGCTCACGCGCTTAGGTTAAAACGACTTCGTAATAAGTCGTAAATAAACTAAGTAGAGGAAAAATGACTTCAAGGGGTAATGAAAGTAATTTGAACCCTGAAAAAGTTGAATACCAAGCCCCCGAACCCGAACTCTACCTTTCCTAATTTACCCTAGGTTAAAATTAGGTGGCGACTCATATTAGGTTCCAGTGAGCTAACTTAGGATTTAATAATTAATGTTATATGACATAGTTATTAAACTTAGGTTATAAGTGTACCTAGAACCCGACCTGGTCCTAATCAACTTGAATCAACATAGGATAGGGTTCAAAAATCGAGGCCCACAGACTGGCGACTCTGCTGGGGATAACTTCTTAATTTTAACTTGTTTAATTATAAGAAAGAGGGCTTAACTCGAAAGCTGTTTATTTATGGCTTTATTACATTGTTTGTTTACCTTAGTGCGCAATTTAAATTTTTGCACCCTTGCATCATATGAGAGCGAGGGTCCACGCAAGCCGATTTCACCCCAGGACCCGTTTGAGGGTCCCCTGTTAGGGACTCTGTAACACCCCCAAACACTGGCCTAGGAGTTAGGGGTATTACACGCCACATATTATTACATAATACCGCAAGGCTCTAATTATCGAACGTAAACTGAAATACCCCTAAACATTAAATAATTAAATAGTGAGAATTAAATATTATTTGTGGGATTATGAAACCATAAGAAAGCACAGAAACACTTAGGCGTTAAAAACGCACCTAAACTCCTTAAGGTCAAAAACGTGTGTTAAGCCGGGCCTTGAGTTAACCAAGTCATACAAGTCAACTAATGATCATAATATGACCCGATAGCCATTAATTATCATTTAAAACAAAATGCTCGGAGTAAATTTTCAATTAAACGAAAAGTGCCTGGAGGAACCCTTGTGGGCCCCACACACCCTAGAAAAGGCCCGGGAATGCCGAAGTGGCACAAAACTCTAAATAAATCATTCTTAGAGTTCCTAACACCATTAATTAACATTCTAAAGAGAATGCTCAAGTTAGATTACAAGAAAACACAAAATGCCCGGGAGAAACGCTTAAAGCACAAAAAGGTCCCGAAAGTCCCAGGTCTGTCTCGGGAATGTGTTTTGGGTCTATATAACCCAATGAGACACCTATAAATACTCTAATAAATATAAATACTCATTAATATCACATTCATAACTCTAAATCCAGAGATTAACAATTTTCACAATTTTTACATTAAAATATTAATATAATAATAATATAATGTAAAATTAAGTCTCCATTGACTAAATTGGTCAATGTTGACCATTGACCACAAAATGGACCATCCATAGCCGATTAATAAGGCTCCTAAACAAGGCATGTGACCATTCCCATGTGCTAATTAAATATAGCTCATTACTTTTACTTAAAATACAAAAAGTACACCTTTATCACTTTTAATTAAACAACGCTTGTCTACCACTTGCCTACCCCATGTGAGGCTGCCGATTGAAGAGCCTGATTTCCCCTTGATATGTGCCGATTCCAAGCTAGCCTAAACAAAGGAAAGGTGACTCACCATTGTTAATTGACTAAAATGACAAAATTATCTCAAAAGTCATTAATTAAGTATCAATCACTCACCCACCAAGCCACCCATTGCCGCCTGCCTACATGCCTTGTTCCTATTGATTAAACAACTACAATCATTCACTAATGAGTCATCAAACATTAAATGCATTAAACAAAGACAAAAATGTGATTTAAGGCAAATTAGAAGACCTTTCTTCATTTACCATATTCCAGCCGAGAGTGCACCTTCCAAACTCTCTCATTTGGCTCCCCCATGACCGTAGGTAAGCAGCAAGTTCAGTTGGTGTCAGCTCTTGCTCTAGGTAAGCTTCTAAGGCATAAAAATGTCCATATTCTTCATCTTTCTTTCCTCTTTACATTGATCTAAGCTCCAACCATTTCTATACATGTATGAAGTGTGTTTTGGAGATTAAAAAGAGGTATAATTTCGGCTGTAACAAGGTAGAAGGAGCAAAGTTCAAGTCTTGACCATTTAAGGTAAAAATGTGCTTTGAGCACTTATCTATTCTTCCTTGTAAATTCTGGTTGTAAACTTTGGTTTCCTTGCCTTATTTTCTTCTCCTTTTCATGTGGATTCAGTTGGTATACCAAGATCTACAAGGAGTAGCTAGATCCATGCCAAAAACACCATTTTTGGCATCTTAAACAAGGTAAATCTTAGCCATCGTCCAAGCTAGTTACCCACAATTTTGTACCTTGGTTTAAAGAGTGATTTGATACTCTTTCTTTTCTGGAAAAATAGGGCCGAGATACTACCTTAACAAACTTGAAGATTAAAGGTAAAAATTCATGATTTTCATGACTTAAATTACTTCCCATGGTTAGCTCATGCTTGGAGTTTAATCATGCCTTGTTTATTCTACTGAAGACAATTAGATCCTCTGACTTGTGGGAAACATTACCCAGGTGGCTAGACCAAACACGGTCTTAACCTTGCTAAATCAAGGTAATCACTTGACCTTAACTTTCTTAGTTAAAAGTTCTTAAGCAATTGTCTATCAATTGTCGTGAGTGAACCAGCCAAAGGGTCATGTTTGACCTTAAAATGATTAAGGAAAATACTTAGTAATTTATCTAAGTAATTAAGTAACATAAATTATCACATTAAGACTTTATGTGGAAGATTGGTAATTAGTGAAAAATACTTGGCGAGGCCATGAATTATATGTATTTTTTTGGGACATTTATGTGTACTTTATTTTGTGAGCAAATGTTTGTAATAAGGCCATATACTTTAGGCCATTTTATTTATGTATATTTAGTTTAAATTAGGTTTTAGGTACTAAATAGGTGTTACCGCAAATTATAAGGGGTTAAACCATAATTAAATCAAATTTGGGGGCTAAATAATAATAAGGCCGAAAATTAAGTGTTAAAAGGGTTTAAAATAAAAATTATAAGGTTTAATTAAGTTTTGGGGTTAATTGGTAAGTTTTGGAAACATAGGGGTTAAAACCGTAAATATAGAAAGTAATGGTCAAGGAAGTATTAAGGAGGTCAACCTTGACCATTGGGTAGGTTTTGACCAAATTAGATAAGTTAAATAATTTATTTAAGGTTATATAATAAGATAAGTATTTAATTGAGACATTTTTATAATATATGGGGTATGTATGGTGAATACCGAAACTTAAGGGTGTACAATGGTATTTTAAACACCCATGAGCTATTAGGAAGTTTTAGGATTTTATTGGGTTGAATTTGGAATTAAAATAAGCTATATATGAATAATATATAGTTATTATGCCATTGTTACATTTGGAAAAGAAAATGGGGAGGAAATGGAAATAACCGAAAGTTGGTGGGTTAGGAATGATATTTATAACCTTTTTGGTATAGTTTGGTGATTTTTAGAATAATATAAGGTGTTTTAATAAGATAAGTGTATAATATATAGTTTTGATGATATTATAAAACTATATGTTTTAAATTGGGTTAAATTGTAATTATAAGAAGTTGGTGGGTGGAAAAATAATTTAGAACAGAATATAAGTGTTGTTCAGAAATTTGAAGTATATATAACTATAAGTTATATTTAAATTAAGGTTTAAAATGTTATATTATATGGTATATATAACATGTAACACCCCAACTACAACCATACACTTAACAACAAATAGTAGCGGAAAACTTAACTCTTCACATTACTTAACTCAATGGTGTTACACGCCGTTAACCACCCACGTGGCTAACAAGGCTAATACATATACATTGTATCGGTCTGATGGACTAGATTCCCGAGCAACTACACCTTACTATCCCTTTCCATTAACAACAACCAATATACATATACAATCCAACTGTACCGAGTATTTACAAACTAATGCCGATAACAATTTCGGTCTTACTACACCTACAATACATACACAATTTAAATGGCTACCCATGTATAAACGACTACCCCGTCCTACTCTCGAACGGCTTCCAGCTCCTTGTACCTTAAATAGGAAAGAGAAGAAAGGGTGGCCCCCCAAGGGCTCAGCACCTTTGCTGGTATGGTAATCCCGCAGCCCGCATGCTACCGGGCCACGCACAACTAATTGTCGTCTAAGCATACGGTTGATTATATTTGAATCATGCATGTAAACTATAAACACACAACACATTACATTCCACAACAATGGGGCTCAACAAAACAGACAACACATCTATACTTGATAAATCACTCATTGTGTTCCTTAACCCCTAGAGGGTTTCTCCTCTAATAGAGCTATTTCCTTAATAGACGACACTTACCCACTAATCGGGTTATCCTCAAACGCCTCTTATTATAAACTGGGATTCATATCCATGATCCACATACTCCACACAACAACACGTTCCACATTTAACGTACATATAACATAACATCGCAATAAGAATTGCAGTACAACAATAACACATAACATAACGGGAACGGTTCTCTTTAGGAACCGACCCAAACATAGTTACTTCACTTGTAGAGCCTAGAGAATGCTGCCAAACTCATGATAAGCTCGTTACATAACTAGTTACCGTCCTGTTAGATGAACGGATAACTTAATCCCAAGGTGCGTCGGATATAGTAATCCAAGCACACCAAACAAACATAGTATGCCCCTGGGCCCGACGTGAGTCAGTAATAGCCATGGTTAAGCTAAAGGGAAAGTTGAGAACCAAAATGGAAAACAACCATAACATACGGAGAGGATTGAACCTGATATGACAACGACCCCCATACTCACACGCGTGGCCGGAACTACCGGACTCCTCACCCCAGTTAGCACTTGTTTGAAGTCTCATTAATGGACTTAGTACATTAATTCACACATAGGTGGTCAGGTATAGTTAGACACACACAAGGGTAGTGAACATACTAACATGCACAAACAACACACAACTAACTCACGCATTGCCGTGGTTAGAACGTTCCCATGGTTTGGGTCGTTAAATCCGAATACCGATCTACTATGTAATCCTAGAGTCGGTTAGTTAAGTTTAGCACATATCTAAAGCTAAACGGTATAGGAACTACGCACGCCACATAATTAAACAACTGTAAACTCATTACATGTTTTTATCTTAAAAGGTGGCAAACATTCAGAAAAACACATTGACATACAAGCCGGTGTAATCCGGTAGAACACAGGTTGCAAGAAAACCATACCTGCCACCGAGGCCCACTCTATTGTGTCCTCCTATGTTCCTCGAACAATCCTTGAACAACTGGTAACATTACAATTACTTTCATTAACATTGGGGTAACATATTTGTTTAACGTCTAAAGCGCCCATAGTTAACCCCGTCATCCCGTTATACTTAGTTTTACTCTTGTGATCTTAGGTTCATAACTCTCACATCAAACCTAACACTTGTTTACACATTTTAAGGCCGTTATATGTCACCAAACAAGGCCTAAACATCACCTAAAACCATTACCATTCAATCCCCCATGATTAGAAGCCTTAAAAACACATTTTGCAACATTTTTGCCCTGGTCCGGGACTTGGTCCGGACCCAAGGTCCCGGACCATCACTGGTTTGTACTCTCGACCTTATTTTGCTGATGGTATAATATGCCTTCCATCACAACTAACCAAAGTGTTGTCTCTCAAACATTACCACTACTCCAAAAGCATTCTTTCTCACAAACACATCCATTACACAACTCCTTCTATTCCACAAGTTTACACTTAGACCTTCACAAGGAATTATTTTCCATTGTTTACCACAACTTGAACAAGACTTACCACTTCACACAACATGTCTTTGGTGTGTATAAAACGCCCATTTAAACTCTAAATCCCCCAAGACAATGCCCAAGGCACCTTAACACTTAAGAACACCTTATTTCACTTTCGTTCACCATCTTAACACTTAACAAATTCCTAGTACTTTCTCGGTCATAAAATCTCATTACAACACTTAAACTCCTTTGTTTATCAACTAAATTTTGCCATAGCTTCTCTTGTATATTCTCACACCCAAACACTTAGGTTTTCACTTTTTGACAACCAAGAACACTTAATCACTTAATACACATTCCTCACACACAAACATATTGTTTTTCATCCTTTAACCATCTAAGACATTCATCTTCACAAGAAATGCTCTTTACACACAACTAAACCTTTAAACTGCACTACATCACAATATAGTGCATAAACTTAAATTGCTTGGCACTTAGGCCCTTAAATTACATTAAACTTAAACACTGAATTTCCACATTTAAATGCCTTTAACCTGCGAATACACACAACAATGCTCCCATGTCCTTTTGGTCCACCTTGTGGATAGTTTTCTATCTCATTTCCCATTGGCTCCTTAGGTTATTTATTAAGCAAATATAGCTCAATTTCCTAGAACATAAAACTACACCAAGAGAGATCATTTACCTCTTTGTTTTCCAAGTTTCCTCACTTGTTTTCTCTTGTTCTTTCTTGATTGAAAATCGGCAAAGAGATTTTATCACTTGTCAATCTTCTAACTAATATATATATAAGGGTAATGAGCATTAAGTTTAATACTCAAACTCATAGTTAAACCCTAGGTTTACATAAGTGTCTTAAAACACTAAAATTTGATGATTACCTTTGGAATTAGAAAGTGTAACACCCCGTCCAAAGCCAATCGTGGTTATCGCAAAGCTTAACACTTAATCAAAAATGTCGCAGCGGATATAACAACACCGGGACCTTGCCACGGTCTGATCATTAGAAAATACCGACCTTACCAATTTACAATACTCGTCCAAAATATACAACCGACCAAAATACCACCAACCAACCGAGTTTAAGTATCTAAGTCATAAACATAAACTTACATCAGTTTAAATATAAACAGACGGGAGCACTAGCGCAGCCCGTACTCAAAATAAACAACCCATCCTAAGTCTAACCACCCCCACTCTCAGGGTGACTCCTTATAGGACGCTTACCCGCAAAATAAAAATAGCCCCCAAAGGGGGTCAACACGAATGCTGGTACGCCCTCTCATGGCCCCCAAGCTAACGGGGCTACGACGACTATTTGTCGATAGCATGGAAATTGATTTGATACACAAACATAATATGAAGTGCAATAAACATCAATCCACAATGAACAAATAGTTCACACTCAACGAACGGCTTAGATGCGTTCCCTTAGTAAGTGAGTTAATCACCCAACTCCTCAAATCTCAATACCACTTAACCTCAGTCCAACTTAACTTGCCTCAACCTTAGTCCTTAACTTAACCTTAGAATACAAACCGTGCTTAGTTAGAAGTGGTTGTAACTTATCTCAATGTTTATTTTGTCGGGTCAAAAGCAACCCTAGCCAATGAGCTATAAACTCCATTGGTTGAATAAACAACTTAACTTAATCTCAGGATTTAGGTGATCCTACTGCACCATCTTAATGCCTCCTACCTTGGACTGGAAATCCAATGTAGCTGAGCCGACTATCGACGCTAGGCAACAAGTCTGAAGACAAGTCCTTAAGAGGAAGTCAAACCTGATTCAGATACTGAACACCATTTTTCCTTAACATGCATGACCGGAGTCAGTCCCGGATTCCTTACTCCCCCCTTAAGTATCAGTTAGTGAAAACCTTACAAACCAAGTGTTAGTTAATCCTTCTCGGGTATTAACCAACTGTTAAACAATGTAACACCTCATCTTAATCCAATTCGTACTAAACCTTGTTAGTAACTACCTCAAGTCTCATGTGTTAGTGTAAATCAACACACACACAATAGGTACAATAAATCCGGTTGCATGCTTTATCTGGCTTAGTCGGCACACATAAACATATAGCACACAAGCCGAGGGACACCTCGTTAGCAAGCAGGTCACAAGAAAGACTGTACTGTTCACCGTCGATTGTCCCGTTGTTTAATTCTCCACCGGGTTCCAAACTTTCAAGTCCTAAAATTCATCCAACTTAGATTATTAATTATCTACACACTACTTAACTTACTTAATTCACTTAGCCCTTAATGATCCCCATCTAACACTTCTTAAGTTTTATACTCAACCTTACAATCTTAGCTTTACACATTAAAGTCTTTTCCTCACTTAATCCCCTAGGTCTTTAGGTTTCTAATCATCACTGCCCCCTTAATGGTGTACCATTAATACCTTTAACCATCCTTAAAATTTCTTTTTCTTTTTTTTTTAAGTGTTAAGGGTCGACCGACCCACCGACCGACCCAACCCCTGGGTCGGTCCGTCCCAGTAATTTTCTAGTACGAACAATTCTCTTAGACCGACCCACGACCGACCCAACCTTATGGTTCGGTCCATCACTGAAATTTTCTGTCTTTTGAAAATCATCCGTCCGACCCAAAACTAAACCGACCGACCCAAACCTCTGGGTCGGTCCATCCGAGAGACAAATTTCTATGTTGAATTTTTGCCCGACCGACCCAAAACCCTCTGGGTCGGTCCAGTCCAGAGACATTCTGGCTGGCTCAACCTGGTCCGACCGACCCAGAACTGGGTCGGACCCTGGGTCGGTCGACTACAGATTTTTCTCTTAAACTGTTCTTTCAATTCCAAACTCTTCCACAAGTGTCCTAATAAGTCTTACACCATATTGGCACAATAAACCCACCTCATAACATCCATCAAATTCATTAAAACAACTTCCAAAGATCTTCTCAATCATTTACTCAATTCTTATAAACACTCCAAACACTTAGCACTTATTTTTCCTACATTTCTAGTATGCAATTCACCTAGAATTTCCACTAACTAAATGCTTCCTCCTTAAGAACTTGACCACACCATGTACACCACTTTTCACCCTTATTGCATTTATCATACTTCCTTAGATTCTAAACTCTAGTTCACACATAAACCATTTCAAAGTTTTACACCTTATTCCCATCAAACTTGCACAAGTCTTCTAACTTCTTTTATCAAGGTCTTGGTGCCTAAAATTCACCATTGTAACCCCTAGTTCCTCATAGACATACCTAAGTCATCCTAGTTCACTAGAACATCTTAGACTCATTCCTTTTCAACCAAAACAACTCCTAAAATTCCTAGTACTTCCTTAGAATATCTTAAGCTTCATGTTTCTTCACCCAATTTTGGCATGGTTTCTCTAGCATATTCTTACACCCAAACACTTAGGTTTTCACCATTTAGCAACCTTTATCACCCAAATCCTTTCCACACATTCTTAACACTCAATTTACACCAAAACTACACCACATCATCTTATAGTGCAATAACTTAAAATGCTTGGCACTTAGGCCCTTAAATGACAATAATCTTAACCACTGAATTTCCACATATATTTGCCTTTGACCTGCGAATACACACAACAAGGCTCCCATTGAAATAAAATGCTTCTTGTAATTCATTTCAACATTGTTTAACTATCTCTTTTCTCATTAGCTCTTTAGTCACAAGTTCTCAACATAGTAGTATTCTTTTTCCTAAGTTTTATATCCCTGTTTCATTGTAGACTCTAAACTAAACTTGTTACCTATCCATATCCCATCCCTTAATGCATTAAAACACCTTAAGATAAGTAATTTACCTTGTTCTTTCACGAGCTCCACAAACTTTTCTCCTTAGTTTTTTTCCTTGTACAATCTCGATCACCAACCAAGTTCTCCTTGCCAATGTTCTAAGCAATATTCCATGACTCCAATGAGTACTAAACAACACACTAACCTTAAGGAATAAAACCTAGGTTAAAAATGTGTTCTAAGGTATTAAATTGAATGTTTTACCTTGGATTCTCAAGACAAGCTTGGATATGAATAAAGAAGGACCTCCTCTATCCTTTGGAGAGTAGAAAACAAGCTAGAACAAGGCATAAAAATGGAGCCTCATGAGTATTGATTTTCGGTTATGAAGAAAGGTGATGGAAACCTAGATTTTCTTCCATATTCTTTACCTTAAAAGAATGGAGAAGCCAATGAACTCTCCAAGCTTGAGTTTCCTCCTCTAATGGCGGTTTGACTTGGCACCAAAATGGAGCTCTTGAAGTTTTGGAAAGATAGAAAGAAAGAGCTTGAGCTAACTAAGAAGAATATATACTTTGTTTTGGTTTTGGAGCTAAAATGAGCAAGTAGTGATCAAAGGAAGATGGAGCTTGGCATGGGGGCTGTTCTTCACGTCAAATAAGAAGAGAGGAGCAATAGCAACCGGTGGGAAGAAGAGAGAACGAAGAGGTGAGGAGAGAGGTAAGCAAGGGTAGGATATTATGTTAAAAGCAAATAGTTACTTTTACTTTATCTCTTCTTTTCTTTTCTTATTTGATCATGTGGTGAATCATCACCTTAAAAGCCGGCCACCCCCCTTTAATTGAGCTAGTCATGGTCTTGTTTGACCAACTAACTAAACTTAATTGACTAAAGACTAAACTAGGCACTATTTGATTACTATTCACAAACTAGTGTACTTATTTGTGAATTTTTTTATTTCCCATTGATTTAGACTTCCTAATGAGATACTATGTAGTATACAAGTTAATTAAGGAGTAGTCATGTACATTTAGCCACTCAACACCCCTTTCCAAGACAATTTTTCAAAAATGTGCTTTAAGAGTCCTTAAAGCACAATTTGTGTTTTAACTTGTTTTTGAGCTTGGTTTTCTTTGATAATTGATTTAATATGACCATTAGGATGTTACTTAGGTATAAGAATAAAATTTGGGTGCTAACCCAAGTTACTCCAAGCTTAGAGCACATTTTTGCTTAAATTGCTCTTATGATGTCTCCTAGTGTTTTCTTCGGTTTAAATTGTTCCCCAAAGTTTCTAAGGCATTATTTAGCCTTCTTATACCTTAGTTTATCATCTAAACACTATATCTAGGTTTGGGGTATTTCAATCTACCCCCCTTAAAAGAACTTTGTCCCCAAAGTTCACATATATGCTTAATCATTCACGGTACTCAATTCCCTTAATCTTAACACCACATCTTATATTCCCATTCACACACATCTCAAGACTCAAAGGTCTTCCACAAATACAATACATAAGTATTATACATATCTCAAGTTTACCACCAAAGTGTACTAATTTACACAACCATATCTTACACACACCAAACAAACGACAAACATGTTCGTTACCTAACTCAAAAGCGAGGAAGCTCTACCCCCCTTAAAAAGGGGTACGCCCCGTACCCTATACAGAAGATCTAGTCAGTAAACAACGAAGGGTACTTCGATCTCATCTTATCCTCTAATTCCCGCGTGGCCTCTTCGACATCCTGATTAGACCAGAGAACCTTCACCAGTCGCACTGACTTATGGCGAGTGTCCCTAGTCTTACTATCCAAGATTCTCTGAGGAATCTCCACCGATCTCATATTTGGTTCCAACGTCAACGTTTCAGGTTCTAACACATGGGAGGGGTGGTGCATGTATTTCTTTAGCTGTGAAACATGAAAAACATCATGCACTTTACCCAGTTCAGCAGGTAAATTCAACCAGTAAGCAACCGGGCCCACCCGCTCCGTAATCTCATAAGGACCAACAAACTTAGGGCTCAGCTTGCCCTTCTGCCCAAATCTAAACACACCCTTCATCGGTGATACCCGCAGAAATACCCGGCCGCCCACTGCGAACTCCAGGTCTCGTCGTCGAACATCAACATACGACTTCTGCCTATCTTGAGCAACTTTCATGTTCTCCCTAATTTGCTGAACTTCAGCCTTAACTTGCTCTAAATATTCTGGTCCTATAATGACCGTCTCACTCGACTCATCCCTGCAGAGCGGTGTACGACATGGTCTACCGTACAACGCTTGAAAAGGTGCCATCTTGATCGAAGCGTGATAGCTCTTGTTGTATGAAAACTCGATCAGATGCAATTTGTCAATCCAACTGCCCTGTAAGTCTAAGGCGCATGCTCTCAGCATGTCCTCGAGTGTCTGAATCGTACGCTCAGTCTGACCATCTGTCTGAGGATGGAACGCGGTACTCAACTTCAGTTCTGTACCCAACGCTTCTCTAGTAGCTCTCCAGTACCTCGAAAGGAATCTGGTATCTCTATCTGACACTATGGTCTTTGGTATCCCGTGATGTCTCATAATTTCTTTCTCAAATAACTCAGCTAATTTGGTCACCTTCCAAGTATCCTTCATCGATATGAATCGGGCTACTTTGGTAAGGCGATCCACCACCACCCATATCATGTTGAGACCTCCCCTAGCAGGCGGGAGTCCAACTACAAAGTCCATGGAGATATCATGGAACTTCCACTCTAGAACTGGCATCGACTGTACCATTCCGCCCGGTCGTCGGTGCTCGAATTTTACCTTCTGGCATGTGAGACACCTCAAGACGAACTCGGTAACATCTGTCTTCATCCCTAACCACCAGAAGTATCTCTTCATGTCTTTATACATCTTAGATGCTCCCGGATGGACAGAAACTGAAGAACAGTGTGATTCTCTAAGTATACGGTCTTTCAGATCCGTGTTGCCCCGTGGTATGCATAACCGGCCTTTAAGTCTGATCAGATCATCGTTGTGAAGTCTGGAGTCATATTTCTGACTCTCAAAGCTACCATCTGTCAGCTTCTGTCTGACTTCTCTCATATACTCATATGCCCTCTGAGTCTCTCACACCTCATCAACCAAGCTGGAGAAAGAAACTAGCGAATGAAGTGAGTGTGCCCGACGGCTCAGTGCGTCTGCTACAACATTAGCTTTCCCTTCTTTGTATTGGAGGTCAATGTCATAGTCTTTCAGAAATTCTAACCATCTCCTTTGTCCGAGACTCAACTCCTTCTGAGTGAATATATATTTTAAGCTCTTGTGATCGGTGTAGATCGTCACACTAACCCCGTATAAGTAATGGCGCCATATCTTCAAAGCGAAGAGTACAGCTCCCAGCTCAAAATCATGTGTGGGGTAGTTCTCCTCATGTTTCTTCAACTGGCGTGAGACATATGCCACCACCTTGCCATGTTGCATGAGCACACAACCCAGCCCTCTTCCGGATACATCACAGTAAACCTCAAAGCCCTCCGTACCGTCTGGAATGGTCAGAACCGGGGGCAGTGGTGAGTGAGTCTTTCAAACTCTGGAATGATCTCTCACAGTCAGCCGTCCATAAGAACGGTGCATCTTTCTTCATCAGACTGGTCATCGGCTTCACGACCTTGCTGAAATCTTTAACAAAGCGCCGGTAGTAGCCTGCCAAGCCAAGAAAGCTCCGGATGTCGGTAACCGTCTTCGGTCTCGGCCAGGTACGCACGGCATCAATCTTTGCTGGATCCACCGAGATCCCCGCATCTGAGATGACATGACCCAGGAAAGAGACCTGGTCAAGCCAAAACTCACACTTGGAGAACTTAGCATATAGCTGGTTCTCCCTCAATATCTCTAATACTCTCCTCAGGTGTTCCTCATGCTCAGCCCTCGATTTCGAATATATCAGAATATCATCAATAAACACCACAACCGACTTGTCCAGCTTCTCCCGGAACAAGCGGTTCATCAGATCCATAAACTTCGCCGGTGCGTTCGACAAACTGAACGGCATCACTGTAAACTCGTAGTGGCCGTATCGTGTCCGGAATGCCGTCTTCTCAATGTCTCCCTCCTTGATGGCTATCTAATGATACCCCGATCTGAGGTCAATCTTAGAGAACACAGATGCTCCCTTCAACTGATCAAACAGATCGTCAATGCGGGGTAGTGGATACTTATTCTTTACAGTCACTGCATTCAACTCTCTATAGTCGATGCAGAGGCGGAGATTACCATCGTTCTTCTTCACGAAGAGAACTGGCGCTCCCAATGGCGATACACTGGGTCTTATGAACCCTTTGTCTAACAAGTCCTTTAATTGTTCCTTTAACTCAATCATTTCTACCGGAGCCATGCGGTATGGTGCCTTAGCTATCGGTCCGGTACCAGGTAGCAGCTCGATGGTGAACTCTACCTCCCGAGTGGGTGGCATGCCGGGCAGTTCCCATGGAAAGAGATCGGGGAACTCCGACGCTACCGGTAAGTTAGGGTCGAACTCGGGGTCTCTCTCTATGTCCTGGACATAGCAGAGGTACACTTCCTCCTTCCTCCTTAATTCCTTGTACATTGCCATAGCGGTGATGATCTTAGTAGAAGGCTCTCTGGGCCTCTGGCGGTATGATATTGTTACCCCAGAAGGACTCCTGAGCAGCAGTCGATGCTCGGCGCAGAGGATACGTCCCTTGTGCCGCTCCAACCAATTCATCCCGAAAATAACATCAAATCCCTACTCTTTGAACTCAATGAAACCAACTGGAAAATCTTCCCCCTTAATTCTAACGATGGCTCCTCGGTAGTGGTGAGTGCAACGGATCTTCTCCTTAGACGGGAGCGTAACCGTGAAGTTGGGTAGCTCGTCAGCGTCTAGCCCCAACCTTCTCGCAAAAGATGCCGAGATAAAGGTGTGCGAGGCCCCTGAGTCAAAGAGGACCGATGCCTAAATTCCATTGATCGGAAAGGTGCCGGTGAGGATAGTACCGCTTGCGCCGGCCTGTGCCGCTGTAAGTATGCTTAATGCACCTTCCGTACCGAGTCCATAACCTAATTGTATTTCACAAGCTTTCATGAGTAATGATGGTATAACAAGAGTTGTAACAATTGATATGAACAACACTGTTATTTTATTAATAACCATCCTGTTTACAACATGTGCTTCTTTCTTACATCTCATTCCTTATCTCATACTAAAATGTTACATGACTAATATTGTCTAATGGTTAGGTTTAACCGTCCTGGTTTCATATGCGTCGCATTAATCACTGCTGACGGTGCTGTATTCAGCTTAATTCTCTTAATCCCATGGTACAACATCCTTGATTCTCCTCCCATAACCAATACATCTCCGGACTTAAGTACTAACTTATCTGCACGGTCCGCACGCTTCTGCTCGCCGTATAAGAATTCTGCATCATCCCCAATGGACCAAGACACTACGGGTATCCCTCTTTCGAGAGACTCCGCTGTCTCGTCCTTATCCTGGTGTAGTCCGAGTCGCCCATCTTTCTCGTAGAAGTTTACAATGCAAATGTCTGCTTGTATGTCTGGAATCGGTTCAGCTTCCAACTGCTGAGCGATCTCCACGACTTGTGCAATTACCGGATGGAACTCTTCGGGTATCCCCGGTGGTGAGACTCCATCTTGTGTTCTCGTGGTTTGGTAAGTCTTGGCATATGGATTCCAATCCTTGCCTAAGATCATCATCTTTAACTTCATCCTTGCTCCTCCTGGGTACTCCGGTGTATAAAAACCTCCCGGTCCCACTCCTAACTGATTACATCTTCTGATGATGGCTATTTGTGCCTCGGGTGTCAGGTATCCCCTTAATAAAATCATACCTGGGCGGATAACCTGACAGTGTTCAGTTGGAAAGTCTCGGGTTCCGATGTCGGTGTCTTTCGGGTTAGGTGTTGAAGACATTGGATAGCAGATGTTGAACCTTCCTAAGGTGGTAATAGGTCATATCTTACTTAAGTTCTAATCTTATCTTATGCTCACTTAACTCAATTATTCACCAAGCATGCATGAAATTCGGTAAGCAGGCAATTTCATTACTAAATGGTTATAGCGGTACCTGGCCTCGATGAGGGTTCAGCCTCATCGTCCTGGTCCACCATGTGCAATGTGGGTCCCGAATTCTGGACTACTCTAGAGTTCTTGTTTGCAGCTTGGTGCGCCCCCTTCTGACAGTCAGAACCAGCTCCCCGATCGGTCTTGCCCTTGCCCTTCATCTCGGGCCTGTAGGCTCTGCTCTCGGGGTTTTGGAAGCACTCGTATGCCCGGTGCCCGTATACCCCACAGTAGTTGCACTCAACTTTATTCCCCTTACAATCGAGCCCGGGGTGGTCCTTGTGACACCACTGACAGATGTAGCGCCGTTGGTAGCCACCACCGGCTCCCTTACCAATCTCAGATCCAGATCACATTAGATATCAGTACTTGTACCACTATAGTTACTTAATGATTCTCATTTTACTTAAGTGTATCTCCTTACCTTTTGGCGCCTTAGAGCGCAGGGGTTTTGCAGCATATGCATAAGTCAGTTTCAATGGCTCTTCAGTAGCCTTCTCCAGCCCTTCCTTCCCTTTTTGGTTCTAATTCTTCTGGGCCTGAGGCTGGTACTTTTGTTTCTTGTACCCACCTTGCCCTTGGTTCTCCGTGCTCTTCCCGGCAATCTTCCTCTTAGCACTGTCCTCATCCCTCAGCTGGACGGTTATCTTAACCTTAGCAGCGGCATGATAGCACTCCTGCTTTCCAAAGTATTAGTTCCTCTTATTTCTCATAAACTTAATCTTATTCACTTGATTATATCTTACTCATTCTTATTACCTGCAAGGTAGTATAGCTCGTCGGCCCCATGCCGTAGCGGAGTCGATGGGTAAGCCCGCCATAGAAGCGGTCCACCAGTATCTGGTCTGAGTATCCAAGACCTGGCAGAAGACGAAGCAAGGCAGTAAACTCTGAGTAATACTCGTCTACCGTCATCTTGTCCGTCTGCTTAAGCGCATCCAACTGTAAGCGCTTCTTCGTCTGGGCATGGGCGGGATAGTACTTTGCTCGTAGCAATGCTGTGTACTGGTCCCAGCCGAAGTCTGGGTTGGCCACATGCTCGGCCCTCACCAGCTTCCACCAATCGCCTGCTGCCCCCTTCAGGTAGGATGCAGCTAGACGCACCTTGATCCCAGCAGGGACGTCAAGGGTCTCGAAGGCGGTCTCCAGATCGGAGATGTACACCTCAAGCTTGGCGGGGTCTGTCTCCCCCTTGAAGTGTGCGGGTCGAAGGTCAGCTATAATCTTCACCCAGTTTGGTTCCCGGGGCTGTGGCGATGGAGGTGGTGCACCCACACCAGGCTGATAGCCCATGTGCCCTAAAGCGGCTGCTATGATCTCTGCGATCGTCTGCCCTCCCGGTATCTCAGTCTCGTCGCCTCGACCACGGCCTCAGCCTCCTCTCCTTCCTGACATCAAAACAATCACAACTCACATTAGATTCGTATTCACCACTGTTTCGATTAACGAATTTATAACGTCCGTAGACGGTAAAGACGATCC
Organism: Limonium bicolor; assembly: GCA_023374045.1. NCBI lineage: Eukaryota > Viridiplantae > Streptophyta > Magnoliopsida > Caryophyllales > Plumbaginaceae > Limonium > Limonium bicolor. The sequence goes on from CM041776.1 coordinate 73,748,273, forward strand.
ACACTTAACAATGGTCATCTGACTCTACTCACTTAGTCTTCTCACACCCTTAACCCATTACTTATATCTTAACTCATAACCTAACTCGGTGGTTACTTATGTCCGGTATTTCTTGATCAGAGCGTAACTACGCTCTAATACCACTTTTTGTCCCCGTCCAAAGCCAATCGTGGTTATCGCAAAGCTTAACACTTAATCAAAAATGTCGCAGCGGATATAACAACACCGGGACCTTGCCGCGGTCTGATCATTAGAAAATACTGACCTTACCAATTTACAATACTCATCCAAAATATACAACCGACCAAAATACCACCAACCAACCGAGTTTAAGTATCTAAGTCATAAACATAAACTTACATCAGTTTAAATATAAACAGACGGGAGCACAAGCGCAACCCGTACTCAAAATAAACAACCCATCCTAAGTCTAACCACCCCCACTCTCAGGGTGACTCCTCATAGGACGCTTACATGTAAAATAAAAACAGCCCCCAAATGGGGTCAGCACGAATGCTGGTACGCCCTCTCATGGCCCCCAAGCTAACGGGGCTATGACGACTATTTGTCGATAGCATGGAAATTGATTAGATACACAAACATAATATGAAGTGCAATAAACATCAATCCACAATGAACAAATAGTTCACACTCAACGAACGGCTTAGATGCGTTCCCTTAGTAAGTGAGTTAATCACCCAACTCCTCAAATCTTAATACCACTTAACCTCAGTCCAACTTAACTTGCCTCAACCTTAGTCCTTAACTTAACCTCAGAATACAAACCGTTCTTAGTTAGAAGTGGTTGTAACTTATCTCAATGTTTATTTTGTCGTGTCAAAAGCAACCCTAGCCAATGAGCTATAAACTCCATTGGTTGAATAAACAACTTAACTTAATCTTAGCATTTAGGTGATCCTACCGCACCATCTTAATGCCTCCTACCTTGGACTGGAAATCCAATGTAGCTGAGCCGACTATCGACCCTAGGCAACAAGTCCGAAGATAAGTCCTTAAGCGGAAGTCGGATCTGATTCAGATACCGAACTCCATTTTTTCTTAACATGCATGACCGGAGTCAGTCCCGGATTCCTCACTCCACCCTTAAGTATCAGTTAGTGAAAACCTTACAAACCAAGTGTTAGTTAAACCTTCTCGGGTATGAACCAACTGTTAAACAATATAACACCTCATCTTAATCCAATTCGTACTAAACCTTGTTAGTAACTACCTCAAGTCTCATGTGTTAGTGTAAATCAGCACACACACAATAGGTACAATAAATCTGGTTGCATGCTTTATCTTGCTTAGTCGGCACACATAAACATATAGCACACAAGCCGAGGGACACCTTGTTAGCAAGCAGGTCACAAGAAAGACTGTACCATTCACCGTCGATTGTCCCGTTGTTTAATTCTCCTCCGGGTTCCAAACTTTCAAGTCCTAAAATTCATCCAACTTAGATTATTAATTATCTACACACTACTTAACTTACTTAATTCACTTAACCCTTAATGATCCCCATCTAACACCTCTTAAGTTTTATACTTAACCTTACAATCTTAGCTGTACACATTAAAGTCTTTTCCTCACTTAATCCCCTAGGTCTTTAGGTTTCTAATCATCACTGCCTCCTTAATGGTATACCATTAATACCTTTAAGCATCCTTAAGATTTCATTTTCTTTTCTTTTTTAAGTGTTAAGGGTCGACCGACCCACCGACCGACCCAACCCTAGGGTCGGTCCGTCCCAGTAATTTTCTAGTTCGAACAATTCTCTTAGACCGACCCACGACCGACCCAACCTTATGGGTCGGTCCATCACAGAAATTTTCTGTCTTTTGAAAATCATCCGTCCGACCCAAAACTAAACCGACCGACCCAAACCTGTGGGTCGGTCCATCCCAAAGACAAATTTCTACGTTGAATTTTTGCCCGACCGACCCAAAGCTAAGCCGACAGACCCAAAACCCTCTTGGTCGGTCCAGTCCAGAGACATTCTGGCTGGCTCAACTTGGTCCGACCGACCCAGAACTGGGTCGGACCCTAGGTCGGTCCACTACAGATTTTTCTCTTAAACTGTTCTTTCAATTCCAAACTCTTCCACAAGTGTCCTAATAAGTCTTACACCATATTGGCACATTAAACCCACCTCATAACATCCATCAAACTCATTAAAACAACTTCCAAAGATCTTCTCAATCATTTACTCAATTCTTATAAACACTCTCAACACTTAGCACTTATTTTTCCTACATTTCTAGTATGCAATTCACCTAGAATTTCCACTAACTAAATGCTCCCTCCTTAAGAACTTGACCACCCCATGTACACCACTTTTCACCCTTATTGCATTTATCAAACTTCCTTAGATTCTAAACTCTGGTTCACACATAAACCATTTCAAAGTTTTACACCTTATTCCCATCAAACTTGCACAAGTCTTCTAACTTCTTTTATCAAGGTCTTGGTGCCTAAAATTCACCATTGTAACCCCTAGTTCCTCATAGACATACCTAAGTCATCCTAGTTCACTAGAACATCTTAGACTCATTCCTTTTCAACCAAAACAACTCCTAAAATTCCTAGTACTTCCTTAGAATATCTTAAGCTTCATGTTTCTTCACCCAATTTTGGCATGGTTTCTCTAGCATATTCTTACACCCAAACACTTAGGTTTTCACCATTTAGCAACCTTTATCACCCAAATCCTTTCCACACATTCTTAACACTCAATTTACACCAAAACTACACCACGTCATCTTATAGTGCAATAACTTAAAATGCTTGGCACTTAGGCCCTTAAATGACAATAATCTTAACCACTGAATTTCCACATATATTTGCCTTTGACCTGTGAATACACACAACAAGGCTCCCATTGAAATAAATTGCTTTTTGTAATTCATTTCAACATTGTTTAACTATCTCTTTTCTCATTAGCTCTTTAGTCACAAGTTCTCGACATAGTAGTATTCTTTATCCTAAGTTTTATATCCCTTTTTCATTGTAGACTCTAAACTAAACTTGTTACCTATCCATATCCCATCCCTTAATGCATTAAAACACCTTAAGATAAGTAATTTACCTTGTTCTTTCACGAGCTCCACAAACTTTTCTCCGTAGGTTTTTTCCTTGTACAATCTCGATCACCAACCAAGTTCTCCTTGCCAATGTTCTAAGCAATATTCCATGACTCCAATGAGTACTAAACAACACACTAACCTTAAGGAATAAAACCTAGGTTAAAAATGTGTTCTAAGGTATTAAATTGAATGTTTTACCTTGGATTCTCAGCACAAGCTTGGATATGAATAAAGAAGGACCTCCTCTATCCTTTGGAGAGTAGAAAACAAGCTAGAACAAGGCATAAAAATGGAGCCTCATGAGTATTGATTTTCGGTTATGAAGAAAGGTGATGGAAACCAAGATTTTCTTACATATTCTTTACCTTAAAAGAATAGAGAAGCCAATGAACTCTCCAAGCATGAGTTTCCTCCTCTAATGTCGGTTTGACTTGGCACCAAAATGGAGCTCTTGAAGTTTTGGAAAGATAGAAAGAAAGAGCTTGAGCTAGCTAAGAAGAATATATACTTTGTTTTGGTTTTGGAGCTAAAATGAGCAACTAGTGATCAAAGGAAGATGGAGCTTGGCATGGGGGCTGTTATTCACGTCAAAGAAGAAGAGAGGAGCAATAGAAACCGGTGGGATGAAGAGAGAATGAAGAGGTGAGGAGAGAGGTAAGCAAGGGTAGGATATTTATGTTAAAAGCAAATAGTAACCTTTACTTTATCTCTTCTTTTCTTTTCTTATTTGATCATGTGGTGAATCATCACCTTAAAAACCGGCCACCCCCCCTTTAATTGAGCTAGTCATGGTCTTGTTTGACCAACTAACTAAACTTAATTGACTAAAGACTAAACTAGGCACTATTTGATTACTATTCACAAACTAGTGCACTTATTTGTGAAATTTTTGATTTCCCATTGATTTAGACTTCCTAATGAGATACTAAGTAGTACACAAGTTAATTAAGGAGTAGTCATGGACATTTAGCCTTTCAAAACCCCTTTCCAAGACAATTTTTCAAAAATGTGCTTTAAGAGTCCTTAAAGCACGATTTGTGTTTTAACTTGCTTTTGAGCTTGGTTTTCTTTGATAATTTATTTAATATGACCATTAGGATGTTACTAAGGTCTAATAATAACATTTGGGTGCTAACCCAAGTTACTCCAAGCTTAGAGCACATTTTTGCTTAAATTGCTCTTATGATGTCTCCTAGTGTTTTCTACGTTTTAAATTGTTCCCTAAAGTTTCTAAGGCATTATTTAGCCTTCTTATACCTTAGTTTATCATCTAAACACTATATCTAGGTTTGGGGCATTCAGAAAGAGAGCTTGAATAAGTGGCAAGATAGGACTCCTCCTAGCCCTTTGAAGTTTGAATTAAGCTAAGAAGAGAGCAAGGTAATGCACCATTGTAAGGTGAATTTTCGGTTATACAAGAAAATGAAAGGAAACTTGGTCTCTTCTTTGATTTTCCTTACCTTGAAGCATAAGAGAATGACAAGGCATGGAAATATGAGCTCAAGCTCCTTCAATGGTGAATCTTCATGGCACCAAAATGGAGTTCTTGAAGATTTGAAAAGATAGAAGTGTAGAGCTTGCCCTAACTAAGACAAATATGGTCTTAGAATTTGATTTGGAGCATGGAGTTGGATTTGGCAAGTAATTGAAGATGGAGAAGAGAGGTGCTGTAGCTTGAACGTCTTGGTGTTGGGAGAACAAGGAGGAAGACGGTGGGAAGGCAAGGAAGTGAAGAAGAGAGGTGAGAGGTTTGACTTTTGTAAGATATTTAAGCTTAAAAGCAAATAGTACTTTTGCTTTATCACTTTACCTAGCTTATTTAATTGTTTAAATGTGGTGATTCACACATGAAAACCGGCCCCCTTGGTCAAATGGGGTGTTTTATGGTTTTTGTTGACCATCTAGTTGACTTACATTGACCAAAGTCTTAAACTAGCACTATTTGGTTACTATTCACTAACAAAGGCACATAATTGTGAAATTTTTTATTTCTCATTGATTTAGACTTCCTAATGTGATACTAAGTAGTACGCATGTTGATTAAAGAGTAATGATGGACATTTAGCCACTCAAAACCCATTTACAAGACAATTTTTAAAAAATGTGCTTTAAGACTCCTTAAACCACATTTTGTGTTTTAACTTGTTTTCAAGCTTAGTTTTCTTTAGTAATTGATTTAAAATGTTCATTAGAATGTTAACAAGGTCTAGGAATGATCTTTAGGTCTTATACAAGGTTACATCAAGTCTAGGGCAAGTATTTGCTTAAATTGACTTTAAGGTGTTTTCTTGTGTTTTGTTTGGTTTAATTGTCTACCAAAGTTTCCTAAGGACTTAATTAGCCTTATCAAATCATAATTGAATATTATTAAGTCTTGGTAGGCTCTTTGGGTCCTAACCAAGTTCACTCCAAGCGTAGAGCATGTTTTTGCTCAAACTGTGTTTATGGTACTTTATTGTTTTACTATGGTTTAAATTGTTCACTAATGTTTCTAAGGCACTTTTTAGCCTTAACATACCATAGTTTAATGTTTAAACAACATATCAAGGTTTGGGGTATTTCATAACATGGTATAAATTATGGGGTGATTTTGTAATAAACATAAAGATATGGTAAGTTAATAAGATTGGTTTAAATGGATATATCTTTTCGGTAATTAACAATAGTTTTGTATAAAAACTATATGTTATAAATTATAAAAGATAAAATATATCATATTATATGATATTAGTATATGGTATAACATTACATAATGTTATGTGGCCAAAATGAAATTAAAATAAAGAATAGTGCTGTACCGAATTTATAAAGGTTGGGAAATGAATTTTAGACTATGGTCTACAATCATTTATAACAATTATATGGTATTAATGTGGTTTAAATGGAATTAATATAAACAAGGGTATTCACATTAAATAATGTGGCAACTATAAATAAATGAGATTTATAAACTAAGGTAAATATTGAATAAACCTTAGGAGTTGGAATTATACAACATAAAATGTTATGTATTATTAAGATAATGATCTTACTATAGGTTGTGACAATATAACACAACTAATGGGAATAATCACCTCACATATAAGATGATAAAGTGTGACATATAATATAAGAGTTTTATAACTCATGAAACTTACCAATATTGGTAAATATATACATATGCGAGAATTATGTATATAAGGATGGATATATAATTATGGTTGGAAACCATATAATATAATGGTGAAGGTTATTATATGAAAATAGTTTATAAACTATAAGTTATGGGTTTTGAATTCAAATATAAATGTTACAAGATTAATGGATTATATAATACAATGTATTATAATGGATGATGGGATAATAATACTATACGATAAATAATGCCTTATACATGCAACAATAGGTTATAAAATATATTATGCATGCAATTGTAGGTTACAATACGTGCCTATGCATGTGATGAAACAGTTGAATTAAATGTACGAGAATGAATGAACTTATGTAAAGCGTAACGCTTGTAAACTACTACGAGTTGGAAAGATATAAACTCTTACGTTCGAAAATGTTAATCGCGACGTTCTTATGAAACCAACTCAACTGTTAAACCAAAGTATTAACACAAACATTAAGTAAGGGGTTTAAAGGATAACGGTAACTTAACTAATAACGGTTGGAATCTGGGGATGTAGTACTGGGGTCACTGACTTTATTCGGAAATACCGAGTTAATTTATCATATGGATTGACACCTAGCGTTCCTCGTATTTTTAGATCACCTTTCAGACGTGCGCACTCGACAAGCTTAGTGGACTACACTACGCATCCTTGGTCTAAGGTGTATGGTATATGAAGAAGGGTTTGATCCGGGTTGACCTGAGAAAGGGCTCGGAAAATGTTTGACAACTTATATGTTATGTGTGTGGTTATGTGCATATGATGATGTGTGTTAGTGCGTTACTTAATTATGCACAAACGTCCTACGAGACTAGCACTACGTCGACTATAAATCGACTTATATAAACATACATATGCGTTGATGGGATGACACAATGGTTACCTAGTATAATACCTTTAGTATTAATATTAAGTATATGAATAACCTAAGTAAAACACTTAGGTACGGGATACGACAATGTCGGTCTCTAGAGCATGAATCTCGAACATGAATATAACCTAGATTACTTCTAGGCATGCGTAAGACCCATTTGGCGGCTAATTGGTATAATGTAACCTACATAAAACTAAGAGTATATCTTAAACATTATGAGAGAGATGGTATGAGTTGAGGGGAGGAATCCCGGTAGTTTACAAACTACCTGGTTGTGCATTTGTGATCACTGAGGGGTACCCGATCGGGTTCCGCTCCAGGTCATTTCCCAACGAGCCCTAATTGGATCGTCGGACAGGTGGTACCTAATGTTGGTACATGGCTACGGCCTTTAAATGGATATCTTACGAGGCAAAGTGAATAGTCAGGGGCCTCCGGACCTCTGGCGAAATGAGCACCTTTGTGTGTATGGGAGGACTACTGTCCATTGGTAAGGTTAACCGAGTTGTCCTAACATGACGCCCATCTAGTAATCAATTAATCACGGTTTGGATGGATGGGGCCTTGAAGGCCAAATAATATTAAATATGGAAACCGTTCGCTAAGGCGATTATAAACAGTACTGTAATTATTCAATACATTCGTTTATGCAACTGTTGTTTGTGAAATATAATGACTGTTGGATTGGATGGATGACTATGTGTTTATGTATGATTGTTATAGTATTAAATATATCTGTAAAATGGTAAAGCATTAAATCAATCTAATATCAAGATGGTTAAAATGACAAGTGACCAATAGGGTTCAGGCCAGCATACTCATCTTTTATCGCTGAGCCATTATGGCTTGTTGCAGGTTGCTATTCATCGTTGAAGCCGAAGTACGGGATCAGGGTAGATGCTCACTTGTCGACGGTTATGGTTTTTGGACTTAGTATGATGTATAGGATTTATCTCGTTGTCACAGCGGTATGGTAGTGCTGTTTATTTCGGTTGTTGGATTTAGTTTATGCTTCTTTACTCGCATGAGCGGGTAATGGCAGGTGACACCCGTGTGAGAGTTTATGTTGTTTATTCTTCCGCTATAAGATGTCTTTAATTATGCTACGTGAGGGATTATTACGTGTTTATCGAGAGGGGTGTTACACAAACAAACAAAATAAAGGCCCAAAATGAAATACTTGTATAAATGAGTATACCGTAACAAAATGTAACAGGGTACTCTCGGACCCCAAATACAAAATAGAAGTCAAAGAGAAATGCAAATACTACTCAAGTTCGTAGGCTACAAAGGCTAAATCAAAATGTCTCAAACATGAGTAAACAGAAACAGAACTCCAGAAGCTGAACAGGTGATCCTCGCTGATCAATCTGCAATGTTAGTAAGAGTAGGGGAATGAGCATCCAACTATGCCCAGTAGATGACTAACATCATCAACCAGCATGCTCAAAACATTTAATAAAGTGTTATCAAAATAGAAGTAAACAGAGGGAATTGCATTCCAAGTCAGAAAGCAGAAACAGAAGTCCAATCACCATCGGACCAACAGAGTTCAAGCAGACAGAGTCAGAAACAGAGGGGGACCCTAGTTAATCACAACATACAGACAGAATGGATACAATCCGTGAACAGAACGAGGAAACATCACTCTTGAACAGAATAGGTGGAACACCTGTGAACAGAAAGGGGAGCACACCCGTGAAACAGGAGGACATCCTACGCAGCGCGCTACGAGATAGCTAAACCAGCCATCCACGGTTCAAATACAGAGATAACTAGGTCCCAAAACAGAAGCATAAATACAGTTAAGAATATGTGCATCAAGGGCACCACAAAGCATATACAGAGCTTGGAAATCAGAAGAGGAACCCAACCTCGCAAACGGAAGTTAAAACGGAGCTCAAACAAGCAAGATAAGGCATAAACAGTGCCACGTCCGAACTTGTGTCCGAACGTCAAAGTTCGGACGCAAGTCGAGACTTAAAACCAAAACCAGACGAATGTCCAAACATGTGTCCGAACGTCAAAGTTCGGACGCATGTCGAACTGAAAACAGAGGCAGAGACAAAGGGGTGTCCGAACATCAAAGCTCGGACGGATGTTCGGACGCTTCCGGAAACCAGATACATAGTGAAGTCCGAACATGTGTCCGAGCATCGACGTTCGGACACATGTCGAAGCAAAATCTGAGGGTGTCCGAACTTCTCACCGGACTTACAAGTTTGGACACCATACGAGACTTGTAAGCTAGATTCGTCCTTGCACCCTGTCCGAACATCAAAGCTCGGACGGAAGTTCGGACACGCTTTAAAACTCAGTAGAACAGAACGCGAGCAGGGTCTGTCTGAACATCAACGTTCTGGACAGACGTTCGGACACGTCGAAAAGTGCAGTTTTCAGAAACGAATTGCGCACAAACCAGAGGTTTAAACACCATTCAAAACCACAACAATTTGCAGAAAACAACCTTGGGGGGGGGGGGTTGTAACATTAAAACAGTAGTTTAAACAGACAGATTCACAAACACAATGCAGAGACAAATTGCGACTAAATCGCAGAATTGAAACTCCCCAAGGCTAAACACACTAGCCGAATCCGAAAGCCACCTACCTCGATCAATTAGCAGAAGCGAACCCCGAATCTGAACAGCATAAACTGGTCACCGAATGACGAACCGAAACGCACTTCCAAAACACTGAGCAAAACACAAATGCAGAACAGACCGAAATCAGAAATTCAAACTCACAAAATCAGAAACTGCCATGACAACGGATTCCCAATCCTTACCTGAATTCGACCACAAAATCGCAGAGAACGCCAACTGAAGCAGAATTCGACAAGGGAACGGACAAAATCTGATTCCTAATCAGATTACAGAAGAAGAATAAGGATGAAGGAAATTCCCAAATTCAAAATCGAAGAAGAGCAAACCGGCATTGTTTACCTTAGTCTGAACCGGAAGTCGCAACGGAGAAGAATCCACAGCCGAACTCGGATTGTAGAAATACCAACAGCGGAACTTGGGCACTTGAATGAACGTAACTTTTTGAGAGAGAGAGTAGAGAAGAGAGGAGCGTCTTTGGTTTTCAAAACTGAACAAGAGCAAAAGCGTGAATGAGAACTTGATTAGGGAGTGGAGAAATACTGATTAAGGGAATTGATAATTTAGGAAGTGTTAACTCTCACCAGAAAATAAAATGGAAGGGGAGAAAGACTTCTTCGTCCTTATCTTTAATTAAAAGGACTCCCATGTCCTGAATCCAAAATAAATTAATGCAGGCCACTTGTGACGAAATACAATGCAATAATTCTGAAACCAAACTTTAGGTTATAACATCACCTCCGCCTTAAAAGAATTTCGTCCTTGAAATTAAAACGTACTTACTGCTCGAAGAGGGCGGGAAACTTAGAGCGCACTTCACTTTCCACTTCCCAGGTTGCCTCCTCTTCAGACTGACCCGACCACTGAACTTTGACCAAAGGCATGGTCTTACTCCGGAGCTTACGAACATCTCTGGCTAGGATCTTCGAAGGAGCTGCTTCAAAAGTGAAGCCCTCTCTCAACTGAAGCGGACCTAAATCGATGACATGAGACGGGTCAGGAACATATTTCCTCAGCATGGGAACATGGAACACATTATGCACTCCTGTTAGCGATGGAGGCAAGGCCAAACGGTAAGCAACCGGTCCGATCCTCTCCAGGATCTCGAAAGGTCCAACGAAACGAGGGCTGAGCTTGCCTCTCTTCCCAAACCGCACAACTCCACGGACTGGAGAAACCTTCAGATACACATGGTCACCTACCTCAAACTCTAGAGGTCGCCTCCTCTGATCAGCATAACTCTTCTGACGACTCTAAGCCACAAGCAGACGCTCTCTGATGGACTGAATCTTACCCACAGCATCTTCAACCAAGTCCGGACCGACAACTGCTCTCTCCTTCAGATCATCCCAACAGATGGGGGATCTGCACCTCCTACCATACAGAGCGTCAAACGGGGTCATCTCGATGCTAGACTGGAAGCTATTATTATAGGCAAACTCTATCAGCGCAACGTGCTGATCCCAACTTCCTCCAAAGTCAAGCACACATGCTTTAAGCATGTCCTCCAGAACCTGATTCATCCTCTCTGTCTGTCCATCTGACTGAGGATGGTAAGCTGAGTTGAACGAAAACTTCATCCCCAAAGCCTGATGCAAACTCTACCAGAATCTGGATACGAATCGCGGATCTCTGTCAGACACAATCGAAGCAGGAACCCCATGCAAACGCACAATCTCATCCAGATATAGCTGCACCAGGCGATGCAAACTGAAGGTTTTCTTGACCGGCAAGAAGTGAGCACTCTTCGTGAGTCTATCCACTATAACCCATATTGCATCAAATCCCCTCGGGGTCTTAGGCAGTCCTATGACGAAATCCGTGCCCACGCTCTCCCACTTCCACTCCAGAATTGGAAGAGGCTGAAGCAAACCAGCTGGTCTCTAATGCTCGGCTTTGACCTGCTGACAGGTCCGACATCTGGATACAAAGTCAGATATGTCCCTCTTCATATTGCTCCACCAGAATGTCTCTCGAAGATCGCGGTACATCTTCACACCTCCTGGGTGTACCGAGTACGGGGCTCATGAGCCTCCTACATAATCTCCCACCTTAGAGAATCATCTGCAGGCACACAAACACGGTCTCTGAATCTCAGACAGCCATCCTCTGAAACCCGAAACTCGGACTCCTGACCAGTAGACAACCCCTCTCTGATCTTACACAACTCGGTGTCAAGCTCCTGACTAGCATTGATCCGGTCGATCAAGGTAGGCTGAATCTGCAACGCTGCCAACAACCTAGACCTCTCTGGACGGATGGCCCAAATACCCATACGCTACAACTCGAGGGCAGACCTCTGCACACCAGACAAAGCACAAACAGCTCCAGACGGACCCCTCCTACTGAGCGCATCGGCAACCACATTCGCTCTACCAGGATGGTAGAGGATCTCCAAATCGTAATCGTGCAACAACTCCAGCCACCTCCTCTGCTTCAAGTTCAACTCCTTCTGAGTGAACAAGTACTTGAGGCTCTTGTGGTCCGTATACACCTTGCACGAAGCTCCATAGAGATAGTGCCTCCAAATCTTCAAAGTAAACACTACAACAACTAACTCGAGGTCGTGGGTCGGATAGTTCTTCTCGTATGGCTTAAGCTGACAAGAACCATACGCTACTACCTTCCCATGCTGCATCAGAACACACCGGAGTCCCTTGTGGGACGCATCACAAAATACCTCTAGACCCTTAGTCCCCTCTGGAAGAGTCAAAATCGGCGTAGACGTCAGCCTCTTCTTCAACTCTTGGAAGCACTGCTCACAGACTTCCCTCCACTCAAACTTCACCTCCTTCTGTAGTAGACGGGTCAATGGAATCACTAACTTGGAGAAGCCCTCCACAAATTTACGGTAGTAGCCCACTAGTCCAAGGAAGCTACGAATCTCACCAACATTAGTGGGCCTGGCCCACTCTGTGATAGCTCTAATCTTCTCCGGGTCCACGAAGATACCATCCTTGGAGACAACATGCCCCAAGAATACCACTTGGTCCAACCAGAACTCGTACTTCTTCAGCTTCACGTACAACTCTCTCTCCCTTAGAGTCTGGAGAACGGTCCTCAGATGCTCCTCGTGCTCCTCAACACTCTTGGAATACACTAACATGTCATCAATAAACACCACAATGAACTGGTCCAAGAATGGCTTAAAGACCCAGTTTATCATGTCCATAAACATAGAAGGCGCATTCGTCAGACCGAATGGCATCACTAGGAACTCGTAATGTCCATAACGAGTCCTGAAGGCGGACTTAGGCACGTCGTCTGCCTTAATCCTCAGCTGATGATAACCGGACCTCAAATCGATCTTCGAGAACACCTTAGCTCTGGCTAACTGGTCGAACAAGTCATCAATGCGCGGGAGAGGATACCTATTCTTAATGGTAACCTTATTGAGCTCCCTGTAGTCAATGCACAAGCGCATGCTACCATCCTTCTTCTTAACAAACAAGACAGGCGCTCCCCAAGGCAACACACTAGGGCGAATAAAGCCCTTATCCAACAGTTTCTGCAACTGGATCTTCAGCTCCTTAAGCTCAGCAGGCGCCATCCGGTATGGGGCCTTAGAAATCGGCTGAGTTTCAGTTGCGAGCTTGATCGAGAACTCCACCTCTCTGACAGGGGGAAGCCCAGGCACATCGTCCTAAAACACGTCGGGGAAGTCTCTGACCACTAGGATATATTCTAACTTCGCATCCTTGCAAACCTCAGGGATGTAGCACAGAAATCCCTGGCATCCTTTCCTAAGATAGCGAAACGCCTGCATGGCTGAGATGACTGGCGGCGAGCACGGGATTCCACTCTGCTACAATCAGGCGGGGCTGACCCGGCTCCTCAAAAGTAATTCTCGAAGCAGCACAATCAATATGGGCATGGTGGGCAGCAAGCCAATCCATACCCAGAATCACATCAACATTGGTCATCTCCACAGGGATAAGGTTAGCATACAGAGTCCTACCTCTGACTGTCACAGGGCTATCCTTACAAACAGAATTCAGAAGCATAGCAGAATTTCTAACTAACGGACTATGTACACACAACTCAATATCTAGGGGCACAACAGGCAAACCAAGCTCACCCACCAACTCAGCAGAAATAAAAGAGTGGGTGGCTCCAGAGTCAAACAAACAGAAAACAGAATGAGATGACAGTTGGAGAATACCTGTGACAACTCTGTCAGTGGATCGGTCTCTCTCTCCAGCCATCACATATACTCTGGTCTGGCCTTGGGGCTTCTTCTGCTCAGCCCGGCCTCGATCTCTGGACTCTGAAGTAGATCCTCCAGTCCTACCTCCTGAGCTACCTCTGCTCCCCTCGGCCTGAGGGCAGTCAGCTATTCTGTGCTCCAAGGAACCACACTTGAAGCAGGCTCCAGACTTTTGTAGCAGTCCCGACCCCGATGGAACTTGCCACACACCTGGCACTTCGGAATGGACGATGAAGAAGACGAACCACCTCTGTCCCTCAAACCCTGACAGCCCCCAGATCGGTCTCCAGTAGACTGCTTCTTCTGAGAAGCAGACTGATCCCTCCTATCGCTCTCATCGGACCTCTGCTTCCTCTTCTGGTCCTTCCCACCAGACTGATGGCCCCTCAGATCAGCCTCCACCAACAGGGCAACATCAGCAACGTCCTTTAAGGTCTTATGATGCAGCGGCGTCACAGCAGAGGATGTCGGGCCTCAAACCACTCTCGAACTTCCTGGCCTTCCTATGCTCGTCAGGCTCAGGCACAAACTTAGAGAAGCTGATGAACTTCCTGTCGTAGTCCTTCACACTCATATCCCGGCCCTGGTGAAGCCGATTATACTCCAGGATGCGCTGGTCCTTATAGACGTCGGGGTAGAACTGCTTGTTGAACTCCCCGGTAAATTGGTCCCATGTCCAGGGCTGTGGGAACCTCCCCATCACGGACCTCCACCACTCCTTAACCTCAGCCTTAAACGGGAAGGTGGCAAAATCAACCTTCTGCTCCTCCTCGGAGCCCATGACCCGAAGTAGGTCCTCCACCTCAGTCAACCAATGACTGGCGTCTTGGGGATCTCCTGTCCCGTCGAAAGCTGGAGGCTTCAGCTTCATGAACTCTTGAAGCGCCTTAACATTCCGACCTCCAGCATCGGCAGCCCCAGCTCCGGCTGCACCACCACCAGCTGCTCCTCCTCCAGGGGCTCCTCTAGCTACAACTGTCTAGAGTAGCTGAGTCATAAACTGCTGGACCGCCTCGGCGACATCGCCCTGGGGAGTGACTGGAGCTCTTCGTGGTGGCATTCTGTAAATCCATAGAGCAAGCATTTTAGACACGAACTCCAACGCACAGATACTAACGACTGACTGACTGACTAATGCTAAATTCCCATCAGGTTAGAACCCAGAGCTCTGATACCACTAAATGTAACACCCCAAACACTGGCCTAGGAGTTAGGGTATTACACGCCACATATTATTTGTAAGGCTCTAATTATTGAACACAAACAAACTGAATAAAGGCCCAAAACGAAATACTTATATAAATGAGTATAACGTAACAAAATGTAACAGGGTACTCTCGGACCTCAAATACAAAATAGAAGTCAAAGAGTAATGTCAAATACTACTCAGGACCGTAGGCTACAAAGGCTAAATCAAAATGTCTCAAACATGAGTAAACAGAAACAGATGTCTAGAAGCTGAACAGGTGATCATCGTTGATCAATCTGCAATGTTAGTAAGAGTAAGGGAATGAGCATCCAACTATGCCTAGTAGATGACCAACATCATCAACCAGCATGCTCAAAACATGTAATAAAATGTTATCGAAACAAAAGTAAATAGAGGGAATTGCATTCCAAGTCAGAAAGCAGAAACAGAAGTCCAATCACCACCGGACCAACAGAGTTCAAGCAGACAGAGTCAGAAACAGAGGGGGATCCTAGTTAATCATAGCATACAGACAGAACGGATACAATCCGTGAACAGAACGAGGAAACATCACTCGTGAACAGAACAGGTGGAACACCTGTGAACAGAACGGGGAGCACACTTGTGAAACTGAAGGACGTCCTACGCAGCGTGCTACGAGATAGCTAAACCAGCCATCCACGGTTCAGATACAGAGATAACTAGGTCCCAAAGCAGAAGCTTAAATACAGTTAAGCATATGTGCACCAATGGCACCACAAAGCATATAGGGAGCTTGGACGGAGCTCAAACGAGCAAGACTAGGCATAAACAGTGCCACGTCCGAACTTACGTCCGAACGTCGAAGTTCGGACGCAAGTCGAGACTCAAAAGCCAAAACCAGACGAATGTCCGAACATGTGTCCGAACGTCAAAGTTCAGACGCATGTCGAACTAAAAATAGAGGTAGGGACAAAGGGGTGTCCGAACATCAAAGCTCGGACGAATGTTCGGACGCTTCTGGAAATCCGATACGTAGTGAAATCCGATCATGTGTCCGAGCATCAACGTTCGGACACATGTCGAAGCAAAATCAGAGGGTTGTAACAGAGGGTGTCCGAACATCTCACCGGACTTACAAGTTTGGACACCATACGAGACTTGTAAGCCGGATTCGTCCTCGCACCCTGTCCGAACATCAAAGCTTGGATGGAATTTCGGACACGCTTTAAAACTCAGCAGAATAGAACGCGAGTAGGGTCTGTCTGAACATCAACGTTCGGACAAACGTTCAGACACGTTGAAAAGTGCAGTTTTCAGAAACGAATTGTGCACAAACCAAAGGTTTAAACACCATTCAAAACCACAACAATTTGCAGAAAACAACCTTGGGGGGTTTGTAACATTAAACAGTAGTTTAAATAGACAGATTCACAAACACAATGCAGAGACAAATTACGACTAAATCCCAGAATTGAAACTCCCCAAGGCTGAACACACTAGCCGAATTCGAGAGCCACCTACCTCGATCAATTAGCAGAAGCGAACCCCGAATCTGAATAGCAGAGCCCAGTTAAAACGGTCACGGAATTGCGAACCGAAACGCAATTCTAAAACACTGAGCAAAACGCAAATGCAGAACAGACCGAAATTAGAACTTCGAACTCACAAAATCAGCAACTGCCATGACAACGGATTACCAATCTTTACCTGAATTCGACCACGAAATCACAGAGAACGCCAACTGAAGCAGAATTCAACGAGGGAACGGACAAAATCTGATTCCTAATCAGATTACAGAAGAAGAATAAGGACGAAGGAAATTCCCAAATTCAGAATCGAAGAAGAGCAAACCGACATTGTTTACCTTTGTATGAACCGGAAGTCGCAACGGAGAAGAATCTACAGCCGAACTCGGATTACAGAAATACAAATAGCGGAACTTAGGCACTTGAATGAACGTAACTTTTTAAGACAGAGAGCAGAGAAGAGAAGAGCGTCTTCAGTTTTCAAAACTGAACGAGAGCAAAGGCGTGAATGAGAATATGATTAGGGAGTGGAGAAATACTGATTAAGGGAATTAATAATTTAAGAAGTGTTGTAACACCCCAATTTCCAGACCTAATTTTTTTTTTGAACAACACAGCGGAAGACTTACTACAAACTCAACCCCGGGGGTGCTACCGCCACACTCACTCATTAGTGAGTGCTAAGGCTAAGTACTACTATCTCTTCCAAAATAAGTTATACTTTTAAACCTTTATATATTCAGAATATAACATTAATCAACTTGAATTTCCAAGATCATCTTCTAAATTTGACAACATATACTTACTAACATCGACTGATATCTTCTTACTAGTTTACATCAAAACTCAAAAGGTTCTCTCAACACATTACTCACGAACTCTATGGAATCTATTACATCACCTTCTAATTTCTGATCCTAGTCCTTCTTTAGCTCCACACTCTTGTGTGACTTCATGACTAGGGAGAAACACCATCCTTTCCTGTACCTGTGGTCAGTCATACAATCACAGAGAATAGACCACAGGGAATAACACCAAAATCAGCAACACTGATTAACTCCCTTCACAACATGTAAAACACATTTTACCTTGTAAAACTCCAAGAATACATAATCATAACAATAAAGGTAGTGGAGCAATACAACAATGACAACAGGATAATAGCGTAGCGAAACCACAATAGGGTTAATACATAAAACCACAAATTAGCACCACCTGTTGCTTACCTTAACATAAGGTGCATAAATGATTATTCAAACGTATTACCAAGTATCATTCATCAAAATAATCAATATCAATCAGCAGGAAATATAGCCAATGTCAAGATCCACTGAGTATAACATTCAACACCATGATACAATTTACACATGTCCTCGGGCAATCGGTCTTTCAACATAGAGCACTAACACTCTCGACCCCTCGGATAATTCACCTCACCCCATGTCCTTAAGTGTGCACACCCCCTATGAATCATCAGTCCGTAGAGTAGATCATGATGGCTTAGCTCCAATACATTGGTAGGAGCAAATAATAAAAGACCCCAATACATTGGTAGGAGTAATATTACATAAACACATTACCACTTGGATTAGGCACAACCTTGCCCTACACCTCACTTCCATATTCATAAACACAAGATAAATTAACACATAAAGTCAATATAAACACTATAGTAATTGCTGGATAGAAATAGCATCACAACAGTAAACATCATTATCCATGGTAAACACCTATACATTTAAGTATATCTCAACAGAAACACCAAATTCATCAACCCAGGTATTCATCTAGCTTCACTCAACCAATATAAACCACAATGGTCTTTATGACACAAGAAAATCAATCCACACACAAACACACCCTTCTCGGTCAACCATAACAGCAATGGTGAATAATTACAGTTTTATTGTCGATTTTCAAGGTAACTAATTATCAATTACTTTAACAGATGGTTAGGCACTTCCTTGCCTCATCCATTAGTTCAAAGACAATAAAATACAAACTATAGCATCATAACAGGTCAGTACAACCAGCCAAAACATTCATTGAACATAAACAATACAATATTAACATTTACCGCTTACCACTGTAAGAATTTATACACATTTGTACTTTCAGGCAAATTCACTGAGTTTACCTAAACCAAATTTCAATCAGCTTTATATAGTCATTATAAACCTTATTGATTTATTAAACTCAGAAGAAGACAGCCCCTACAGCCATTTTCCAATTCGGTTGAAACAGCAACAATAATAACATTTACATTTTGTACAGCTTAGTACATCTTATCATATCTTTGCTATTCCATTAGATATAACCTATATAAATGTTCCCCTAGCTCATTATAAGATATACCAACCTCATTGTTCTGTAATAATCAAGAAAAAAAATCTATATACCATCACAACCTAACCGGTTCCACCCAGAAC
Source organism: Limonium bicolor (assembly GCA_023374045.1). Classification (NCBI taxonomy): domain Eukaryota; kingdom Viridiplantae; phylum Streptophyta; class Magnoliopsida; order Caryophyllales; family Plumbaginaceae; genus Limonium; species Limonium bicolor. The sequence goes on from CM041776.1 coordinate 73,767,323, forward strand.
AACAATAACAACATTTTTGGACAGATTTAAGTTTTCTTGCTTATCTAGCCTAAGAAACTCATCAAACCTACTTTCAATTTTACATAAATGTTCATACACCTAAGTAGCATATTTTCCTCAGCAATGACATTTCAAAACACAGAGAAAATCAACTCAACACTCTATTATACAGAACCAGTTTTTCAGCGGAATCTTAAAACACATTTTTCTTGTCACTTTAACTTGTTCTACTTGTCTAGATCACTACCTGTGCTTAGCTACGAATTTTTCCACCTTAAACAGAGAGTTTAAAGCCCTATAATTCAGCTAGTTACTAGCTCAATCAACCAAAGAAATACAGCAACAAACCCATTCCATTGAAAACCGCAAACAACACCATGGAAAATCAGATTTTACAAACTTGTTGATCAAGGTAGTTACCTAGTTTCCTCTTGTCATTTCCTTGCTAAACTCTCTAAGAAGTTACAGCCAAAGATCCCACCTTCTTCCTCTTTAATTTCCTCAACACCTGATCTGGTTTCCCTCCCCAAGCTTGCGCTCAACAACAGCAGTAAAATTTAGCAGCAGCACTTCAAGCTCTCGATTGTTACTCTTCTTCCTTGCTGTTAGTTTCCTTCTAATTATCTTCTACTACTTTGGGCTGGCGTGAATGAAGGGCAGCAGAATAATTCATGTTTTGGGGAGGATGGTATGAACGTGGCTACTTGAATTGGTAAGGAAAATGATTACCATTCAGCCCTTGTTCTTCGGTAGTCTTCAACCTTTCTTACGGTAGTAATTTTTTCCCAGCCTTCTACTACTACTTACTGTCTTTCGTGGTACTAAATGACAGGAAAAGAAAGCTCAAAGGTGGGAAATAAACTGCCGACACACTTGTAAAGAAAGAGATAATTTAGCCAAGGTAATTTCGTTTTATGCCACCGTTTACTTGTTTGCTGTTATATTCTTATTGGCCGAAGTGTTGGTTAGCTTAAATGATGACACTAAACTCATGATTAAGCGGGGGGAAGGCCGGTTGGAATCAATCTTATCTCAGCACTTATCACATGAAGACAAAAGATATAATTACCTATTTGTTACAAGATGTACTCGGCAATGCTAATATGGAGGAGCTGAATTCTTACCTTGTTATATTATAAAATGAAGGTGTATACTCAACAAGGAATGCGGCAACTATCAGCTGGGCAAGCATTTACGTTGGTTTGAAATGATTACAAAAAGACAATGATTTTATTATTACAAAATGTAACCGGCATCAGCAACATCAAACGGGGAGGAAATTCTTTCAGTGATGGCACCTAGTTTACGTTGGTGTTTATTTCCCATTGGATGAGTTTGTTGGCTAACTAAAATAAAGCCACCTAACCTGATATAAAGCAATAAGAGGCGGCAACTTAAGCAGGATAAGATTCATATGGGTTGGATTTGATTATAAAATGACAACGGACTTAATTGGAGACATGTACAAAACGGTAATACTAGGCTGCAAACATAATATATATGCGCCAATGCAAGATTGTAATACTAGGCCTTGTTTTTGTTAGAAAATGAAGGTTATTTAAGGATAATTAATGAGAAAGGCATAGTTTGGCTGTCTATACTAATGTATAAAATAGGTGGTAATGACAAGAAAATAAACTAACTAACTATATACATTTACAGCCGGTAATATAGGCTTAGCTCGTCATTGAAACAATGACGCATTTTAACATAGCAGTCGGTAATATAGATCTAACATGTCACTGTAACAATGACATGTTTTAACATCAATTTTGTTGTCCTCCTTAAGACTTGTATAATCCGAACAATAATACATTGTATTAGATAATATTTTAGCTAAGCATGTTATAATACACTCAAGAATAAAAGAATAACATGAACTAATTAATTCATGTACATTCTAGCACTTATCGCACATTGTACATGTTTACAATTTACAATTGTTCAAGCTAGTAATTTAATGACTTCCATAATACTAGCTTATATCTATTTCAAGCAAACACTTACACATATACAATAATAAAGAATGTATATTTTGTAGCTAGGATTTTCTGGGGTGTTTCATTCTCTCCTCCTTAAATAAAGCTTCGTCCCTGAAGCTCCTTAATCATAAATGATTCAGCAACATCACCCTAAACACAAGTGAACCAATACTAATTGTTACCTAATCACAAGCATTTAAGCAACTTCACAAGGAATAACGATTTCCATGAAACAATAGCTCATCCAAGGATACACATATCCAAGGTTTTCAACATACCAAGAACATTTCATCAACTAAATCAAACACATATCATCAAGCAATCAAACACATAACATCAAGCAACCACATGCTAGTTCCATTTACGTCTAGTTACTATCCCATTTTTTTTCACCTACACCACGCTTCCGACGCGCCACTCTGATCTTGGTTTTCATGCATACATTATTCATGTAATCATAAGTAATCAAACATCCGGCCATTCAGTCAAACATTCACACACAAGCACTCAAGCAATAATCACCTATCTTTTCCCTGATCTACAACCTATTGCTCCGATACCAACTTGCAACACCCCAATTTCCAGAACTAATTTTTTTTTTTTGAACAACACAGCCGAAGACTTACTACAAACTCAACCCCGGGGGTGCTACCGCCACACTCACTCATTAGTGAGTGCTAAGGCTAAGTACTACTATCTCTTCCAAAATAAGTTATACTTTTAAACCTTTATATATTCAGAATATAACATTAATCAACTTGAATTTCCAAGATCATCGTCTAAATTTGACAACATATACTTACTAACATCGACTGATATCTTCTTACTAGTTTACATCAAAACTCAAAAGGTTCTCTCAACACATTACTCATGAACTCTATGGAATCTATTACATCGCCTTCTAATTTCTGATCCTAGTCCTCCTTTAGCTCCACACTCTTGTGCTACTTCATGACTAGGGAGAAACACCATCCTTTCCTGTACCTGTGGTCAGTCATACAATCACAGAGAAAAGACCACAGGGCATAACGCCAAAATCAGCAACGCTGAGTAACTCCCATCACAACATGTAAAACACATTTTACCTTGTAAAAATCCAAGAATACATAATCATAACAATAAAGGTAGTGGAGCAATACAACCATGACAACAGGATAATAGCGTAGCAAAACCACAATAGAGTTAATACATAAAACCACAAATTAGCACCACCTGTTGCTTACCTTAACATAAGGTGCATAAATGATCATTCAAACGTATTACCAAGTATCATTCATCAAAATAATCAATATCAATCAGCAGGCAATATAGCCAATGTCAAGATCGACTGAGTATAACATTCAACACCATGATACAATTTACACATGTCCTCGGGCAATCGGTCTTTCGACATAGAGCACTAACACTCTCGACCCCTCGGATAATTCACCTCACCCCATGTCCTTAAGTGTGCACACCTCCTATGAATCATCAGTCCATAGAGTAGATCATGATGGCTTAGCTCCAATACATTGTGTAACGCCCCAACTAACAACATCACTTATAACAACAAATTACAGAGGAAAACTTAACTCGTCACATTACTTAACTCAATGGTGTTACACGCCGTTAACCACCCACGTGACTAACAAGGCTATTAGAAACACATTGTATCGGTCTGATGGACTAGATTCCCGAGCGACTACACATTACTATCCCTTTCCATAAACAACAACCAATACACTTATACATTCCAACTATACTGAGTATTTACAAACTAATGCCGACAACAATTTCGGTCTTACAACACCTACATAACATAAATGATTTAGACGACTACCCGTGCACAACAACTACCCGTCCTACTCTCGAACGGCTTCCAGCTCCTTGTACCTGAAATAGAATTGGAAGAAAGAAAGGGGTGGCCCCAAGGGGCTCAGCACCTTTGCTGGTATGGTAATCCCGCAGCCCGCATGCTACCGGGCCACGCACAACTAATTGTCGTCTTAGCATGCGGTTGATTATACTTTAACCATGCATGTAACCATAAACACAAAACACATTATATACACACAACAATAGGGCTCAACAAACAGACAACACATCTACACTTAATGAATCACTCATTGTGTTCCTTATCTCTAGAGTGTTCCTCCTCTAATGGAGCTACTTCCGTAATAGACGGCACATACCCACTAATCGGGTTTTCCTTAAACGCCTCTTATTATAAACTGGGATTCATATCCATGATCCACATACTCCACATTTTAATAACATATAACGTCACATCGCAATAAGCATTGCAGTACATCAATAACACATAACATAACGGGTACGGATCTCTTTAAGAACCGCCCCAAACATAGTTAGTTCACTGGAGAGCCTAGAGAATGCTGCAAAACTCATGCTAAGCTCGTTTACATAACTCGTTACCGTCCTTTTAGGCGAACAGATAACTTGACACAAAGATGGATCGGACATCGTGATCCGAACATACCGTACATAATCCCCAACAGACGTGAGTCAAGAGCCTTGGTTAAGCTCAGGGGTGATTGAAGACCAACGAAGGAAAACAACCAACAGAGAGGAAGCTGAAGAAACTGTATACATCAACTCCCAAACAACACGCGACCGGAACAACCGGATTCCTCACCCCCCATAATATATAAATGTTCACAGTTAAAGACTCCGCTGTGGAACCTATCACATCAGCACACAATACAACATTACAACTGAGTTAATCACACAAAGGAGGGTCACACATTTACAACAAACATCACACACCTGCCTCACGCATAGCCGTGGTTAGAATGCCCCCATGGTTCGGGTCGTGGAATCCGAATACAGATCTCTTATGTGTTCCTAGACTCAGTTAACTAAGGTTTAACACTTGCGAGGTTAAACGGTATCGGAGCTAGGCACGCCACATATATGAATTGCTATAAACTCATTACATACTTTTATCTTATAACGTGGCAACATTCAGAAAAACACATTGGCATACAAGCCGGTGTAATCCGGTAGGACACAGGTTGCAAGAAAACCAAACCTGTCACCGGGGTTTCACTCTAACGTGCCATCACATGTTCCTCGTAACATCTTTGAACAACTGGTAACATTACATTTACTGAAATACCCCTAACCTTTAAAAATTTATTAAATGATATATTAATGATCTAAATGATTAATAAACACCTAAATATTATTGGGGAACAATCTAAAAGATCTCAACAAGGCAAAACACGCCTTAAGATCGGTAAAGCCAAAAATGTGCTTTAAGACACCACAAAGATTGTATGACCTCAAATAGGATCCAAAGTGGATTCCTAAGTATTATAATGAATTAAGGAACACAACAAAACTATTCTCAGAGAAAGCTAAGCCCAGAAACACCAGGCAACACAAAATGTGCGCTAAAACTCCTTAAAGCACGTTTTTGTGAATTTGTCTTCTAAATTAGTTTTAATGGGCTAAAAGGTTATAAATACCTCTAAATATGATATTATATCACATTATATCATATTAGGAAGTTAATTTCCAAATTTTACAGATTTTTACAAATTTAATATTAAAATATTAATAAAACCCTAAAGTGGGGCCCGCATGAGTCAAAATTGACCAAGTATGGTCAATGGTCAAATAATGACCCATTTAACCCCTTGGAAATCGGCTGGCAAGGGGGAGGAGACAGCTTACAATCGTTATGGGACAAACTATACCTAATACCATTTACTTAAATAAGCTTACTTTTTACATTATTTCAAATCCTTTCAATCATTCCTTCCTTCCTTGTCCGTTTCCCTTCTACCCAGCCGGGCTCCTCCCTTCCTTTGAAGCTCTCAAGGTCTGTTCTTGAGCATGGAAGGCAAACCTAGCTCCTAAGCTCTTAATGTAAGTGTTTTAATGTCATTTTTAGCTCTTTTTCTTCATCTCTTCACTACCAACACCTAGATTTCGTGGCTCATCAATTCCTATGGCTTATTCTCAGTGTTCTAAGTTTAGAACAAGAGCTAACTCGGTTGAGACCAGTAGAGGGACCAAGGTTGTTCAAATCTACATTTTAAGGTAAAAACATACCTTAAGCCTCTCAATCTTTCAAGCGGTTTTCTTCCTCTGATTTTTGTGAGTTTATACACTCATAATCTTCATATTTACATGTTCAATCAGTTGGTTAACCATTTGGAGAAAGGGTGACCAAGATCCAAGAGAAATACTCTCTTTTAAGGCATTTTTCCAAGGTAAAACCTAATAACATGGTAGCATTTCGAGATCTAACTATTTCCTATGTCAATATGCTGGATCTAACACCTTGTGGTGTGTTTGGTTCAGGTCGAAACCACTTAGAACTTCCCTTGCATTTTTAAGGTGATTTTTGCCTTAAATCTTACATTAATTATTCCATATGGTTAAGCTCAAGCTTGGGAGTGTAACCATACCTTGTTATTGTGTATTAAACATGTCTAAATCAAGTGGTGAATTTTCCTACAAGTGACCGAGCTCATACAAGGATTAATCAAGGTATAAACACCTTAAACTTATGATTTTTACAATTTCTAAGCATATATATATATATGGCCGAGAGTGAAATTATATATATAGGTCATATTGACCTAAAAATAGAAAAAAAATGGCTAAGATAAATTAAGCTAGTCATTTAAGAGATTTAATTAACATAATGGTCAAATTATGACATTATGTGGAAAAATAATTAAACCATGGTGAGGCCAAAAATATATGCTATATTTTGAGACATTTGTTGTGTAATTTATTTTGCAAGTTCAAGGTTGTAATAAGGCCATGTCATTAGGCCATTTTAATTTAAGTTTATGAGCTTATTTAATTTTATTTATGCTTATAATTAAAATTGGGGCCAATTCATAATTACTAGGAAATTAGAAAGCCGTGGGCTTAATTTAGAGCAATTTAGGGTTTTTAAATGAATTTAATAAAAATTATAACATTTTATAAAGTTTTGGGTCAAAATTGTAAAAATAGAAAAGTATAGGTTATTATAAGTGATTACCGAAAAGTTGGTTCCCATTTGGTATTAGGAGTCAAAGTTGACTATATAGGACACTTTGACCAAGTTTGGGAAATTTAAGAAATTAAAATGCTACCTTATAATAAGATACTTATTAAATTGTAAAAGATTTATAAGACTTGGGGTAGTAATGTAATTACCGAAACTTAAGGGTGCTAAATAGAGTTTAGTAAAGTCCTTAAGTTAATAGAAATTTTTAGAAGTTTATTTGGTTAAATTTGGAGTTCATATGAATTATATAAGTATAATATATGGTATTTTATAATATTGTTACAAATGGGTAACAAATGTATAGAAACCGAGATTTAGAGGAAAAATAAGGTTAAGAATAATGTTTATAACCTTTTGGTATAGTTTGGTAATTTTTGGAGTTAATATAAGGTTTTATTAAGAAATGTGTATAATATATAGTTTTAATGGAATTAGAAAACTATGTATTAGAAATTGAGAGTGAATTGTGGTTTTATAGAAGTTTAGTGGTTATAAGTAAAAGCCGAAAATATTAAGGGCCATTTGGTATTTTATAAACAAAATATGACTATAGGTTATAATTGTTTTAAATGACTTAAATGTCATAAGATATGTTATATAACAATAATGTAACATTATATTAATTAAGTGGTGGATTTTGTAAATATTTAAGAACATAGGTGCTGTTCGGAAATATTAACATTTTTAAATGGAATTTATAATATGGTTTTAATGTTACAAGAATTATAACATTTATAATATAAAAGGTATTCATTAAAAAGAATGGATATAAATATATTATTAAGACTTACCATATTATAAGGAGTTTCATAATACATGTATATAAATAAATATATGTTATGGTGGAAAATATAACATGGTTTAATAACCATGCACTTTCATGATTAAAAAAAAATATGAAATGGAGAGAAAAAGAATTACAAACATTGGATAGGAAATTCTAATGTTAAGAGTGTACATGTGATAATAAGAATTCATATATTGTAAGTATTGTTTTACAAACGAATTATACCACATTGAACAAAAAAAAAAAGAGAAAGAAGAAAAAAAAAAAGAGGACAAACCTTAGGGAAATAAATACTAAGGTGAGATGCATAGTGCATGACATAGAATCACACATGCAATAATGAAACAAACTGTACGACATACAAGGGTATGTTAAGTCACATGCAATAACAAGTCCAACAATAACTGTATTAATATACAAACAAGACTACGCATGTAATATAACACTTTTCCCAAATCTCGAGTAAACCAAAAACCCGACAAACATTGACAGTAAATAACGGGGGGTTAACCGGGAGTTAATAGTGACGGTACGAAGTACCGTAGGATTGTGTTGTTATACAGTATGCTAATCAGTAGCATTATGTATTGTTTAGACTGTTAGAGGCGACACAAGGAGCATAGGAACTTGCTGGTTCATACTCCACCGTAATACATCAGGGTGAACGGTATGTTGTTATGTGTCTCTGATTGTCTCTGAGGGCTTCCTCAGTTCAGACTTCTGTGTGATCTGTGATAAGGTTGTTTGTCTGAATGTGATAATTAATATGCATGAATTGTATATTTATAGCTGCTTATTATTTACTGTTGTTGAGTTAACAGTATTGGTTCGTATATATGAACCTATATATATAAAACGAACTAGCGGCTATGGTGCTATCTTATATGAAGAATAAGGAACGTCAGAAAAACGTTGTAGCACTAGGATAATAATACATATATATTATCCCAGACTTTCATACGGAGCATTGGCCTTTCTATACGCCGCTCTCGTATCTAACACTGGATCCCGAGTTTACAGACTCCGGATTGGACTAATGACCTTAGTCTGCTGTGTTAGAAAATTTGGTAATGCGATGCGATGGTATAATTAAGTAATTAATGATGGAAGTAAAGCAAGAGGATGTGGCTTGGTGTGCGCGCTTTGGTGATCACAAAAACGATACCAGGATGTCCGCGTACGGGTCCGTAAGTATCAAGAAAATTTCCTGTGAGCTAGAATGGCTCGTTGGTCGGAGACTCTACCGTTGGAGTGGCTACTGCCGTGGGTGACCCGCCATAATATATGGGTAACTAGAGACATGTCGTTTTAATGAGACAATGTCACTAGGTATAACTGAACAATAATACATTTGAGAATTATACAGTGGCGAACGATTTTGGTTTCTATACCATGGACGAGAATTAATAATTGCTTATCATTCTCGTTGATTCGCTTTGTTGTTCATTGGTTATACTTGTGTTTTATTATGTGTGTTGATGGTTGTGTTATTGTATGGATATTACTGTTAATTGATTTACAGTTTAAATATTAAACGGTATTGCATGTAATGAACCTCATGCTCTCGACCAAATAATTGAGGGGTCTTTGGGGGCATGACGGGGCATGTGATGACATACTCAGCAGGGGCTGATTCCATACCACAAACCATCTTTATTTCAGGTGATTAGCTGGTGGGTCGCAGCGAGGCGTGACTGTTGTATTACCGTTGGTTTAGTCTTGGTACGGTGTGATACTCAGGTTGTTTTGGACTCGGGTTGTTTAACCGAGGTGTATTTGGTTTAGTTGCTCACGGTCTGTAATAATTGTTGATGTTAGATTTGTTTTAAATTGTTTAAGTACTGCTATATATCTTGTGGTCACTGCGGGAATACGTTTCGCAAGTTGATTATCAGGTAAATCGTTATCACCCGTATGGGCGTGTGATAACAATGACACCATTAGGGCGATAGTTATTATTTTACCGCTGCGAGATATTATTGTGCACGACATTTATAGGATTATTAGGAGCCGAATTAGTAGGTGTGTTACAAAAGTGGTATCAGAGCGGAGTACCGCTCTGATTACAAGAGATAGTAGTTTAAGTACCGTGACCTAGGTTATTTAACACCATTACCAAGAGATAGTTGTGAATATTTGAGTTAAGTTATGGTAGGGAAGTACGGTATTTGTACCAAGAGCTGACTTTGGTTTGAATTCTCCAGATGTTTCGGGAGGCGATCAGCAGGTGAGGAGGGGTGGTGGAAGAGGCGGCGGGCCTGGAGCAGGTCCTCCGGAGGCCCCAGCCGTGGGCGTGGCTGAGACGGTAGCTGTCGTTCTCGCTCAGCTAGCCCGTTGGGGAGGTATCCATATAGGAGCACCACCTGCACCACCGGTAGTCCACCCGTACCCGCACCTAGAGAGCCGAATTGGCTGAAGAGTGTAGCTGACACGCGAGTACCTACCTATGATGGAGTTGCTGATCCCACTGTCCTCGAGAGATACATTGTGGAGCATGAGAAGGCGTTTGATGCCATACATGTGCCTGCTGAGCACCGAGAGCATAGCTGCCTTTCACCTGAAGGACGCTGCCAGCACGTGGTGGAGGTCCGTGAAGGCACATTATCTTGCTATAGAGGGTTTTGGGTGGACTGGTTTCGTGGAATTATTGAGAGAGAAGTATTACCCTGCTCATCTGAAGCAGAGGAAGAGGGAGGAGTTTGAGGCCCTGAGGCAGGGTAATATGACAGTAGATCAGTACTACTCCTTGTTTATTGGGCTCTTGGACTTCGTCCCAGGAGTTGTTTATTCTGATGCTGTGAAAGTAGAGAAGTTTAGAGGCGGGTTGAGATATGCTATTAAGGCCGCCATGGGTGCTACCTTGTACCCTACGGTTCAGGTAAAACTAATTGACAGTTTGTACCTTGTAACTCAGTTGATTTATTACCAGTTCGGGGAACTCATTGATACATTGCAGGAGTGTTATGACGCGCTTCTCGGACTGAGATGATGGTGAACAGCCGGGAGGACGGCCAGGGGCAGAAGCGTAAGGCCCCAGAGAAAGAGGGGAGACTGAGGCTGGAGGCGGAGGCAGTAAGGGCTGGAAGTAAGAACCACCTTAAGTTATTTAATCCATTTAAATTACTTACTTACTGCCTGCTTTTATACCTGCTATTCCTGACACTTTGACGATCACAGGAAGAAAAGTTCTCCTGGAGGGAGAAGAAGAAGGAGCAGGCCAGCCAAAAGGGTAAAGACAAGGTCCCTTGCTGACCGGGCCTACCTACGATGTGCAGCCTCTTAGATCTGTACCCCCTAAGGGTAAGCGATCTAACCTTGTGAATAAATTGTGTACTACACTACCCATTACCATCCTTGTACTCTGAGTGTGATATGATAATAGGTTCTGCACCCCAGCGCCACTTTCACTGCAAGCGCTGTGGTAAAGACCACCCGGGTGTCGACTGCACCGGGCAAGCGGTGGACTGCCACCACTGTGGAAAGAAGGGCCACAGGTCGAGTGCTTAATAATCCAGATAGCCGAGCGTACCGCCCACCGAAGGGGACTCAGGGCGCACCTACTGGAGGAGGTGGAGCCCGAGGTGGCCAGAGGGGGCCGGCGCCCCAAGCCCAGAGAGGGCAGCAGCAGCGCAGCAGCAGAACCAGGGCCAGAGGAACCCGCCGGGCAACCGTATGCTGAATGCAGCGGGAGCTTCAGGCGCTGGCACTAGTACCCAGCGCGGTGAAGGTTAGCATTTGAAACCTTAACCATTGTATGAAAGCATGACTAAGTGTTAACGCTTTACCTTAGCATGAATGTGTGTTTAATTACCGCTTTAGATAAACAACTTACCTAGGAAACCTTTACCTCTTAGGAGACTTCGATATCTGCTATCCCACACTTACAAGACAGAGATCACCTAGACCCGTGGAAGAAAGACGGGAGTACCCTAGTGAGTTGTGTCATGTAGTCAGACCGGGCATGATACTTCTCAGAGAGTTCCTAACCCTAGATGAGCAAATCACCATAGTGAATGAGTGTAGAGCTTTGGGTAAGGGCATAGGAGGTTTTTATACCCCTGTATTTATAGTGGTTCTAGAATGAAACTGCACATGATGTGCTTAGGAAAAGATTGGGATCCACAAGCTAGGGTTTATCGAGAGGTGAGGATGGTAGGTGACGTACCTATACCTAGATACCTGAGAGTTTCCTTACCTTGGTGAGAAACGCAATGGATATTGCTCAAGACTGTGAGACTTATCCATTACCCGACATGACACCTGACGTTTGCATCAAACTATATGAGCAGGGAGGGAAGCTTGGATGCACCAGGACGTGATGAGACGACCGAGTCCATCACCAGGGGTACCAGTTGTGTCATTCCATCGGCGATGATGCTGAGTTTATCTATGGAGACCAGAAGAGGATGGATCTAGCAAGCAAGATCATCCTCAAGTCTGGGGATGTGTTAGTATTTGGTGGAGAGTCGAGGCTTGTATATCATGGTATTAAGAGCATTAAGCTCAATACCGCACCACCAGCTTAGTGAATGATACCCACATCCGACCGGCCGTTTAAATTTGACTTTCAGACAGTATTGATGTAATAGTAGTACTAAGTGTGTAACCTTGTATAATACAGTTGGATGAATGAAATAAGAGTTTTACCTTCAAGTATGTGTTCAGTTTTGTTGATACCGATAATTCATAACTTCAGGCTAGAAATGGAAAGGAGGGTACCATCTGCATCTAGACATGGCGCAAGCCAAGGAGTCGGTAATGTCATCACAGGTATGACAATTACAAACAACAGTAGATTAGTGATTTATTGGGACTCGATGCTAATACGAGAGATGATCTCAGGTACCTTTCCTGTTGGTGTTAGTGCTACCGTATTGTTCGACTCAGGGGCTTCGCATTCTTTATTTCCTCGGTTTGCTAAGAAGCTGGGGGCCACCCCCGAACAGCTTTCAGACTTTTCAGTCACCCTTCCTTCGAAGGAGAAAGTAGGTTGCACCAGACAGTATACAGGGTTAGAGATCAGCATTATGACTGAGACCTTTCCCATTGATCTGATTGAGTTCAAGAACTTGGGTTTTGACATCATAGTGGGCATGGATTGGCTACAGAAGCATAGGGGCCGCCTTCATTGTGCAGAGCATCGACTACTACTGAAGGGGCCGAGCGGCAGGACAGTGTCATACCGCAGTGTGAGGAGAGAGCCGACTGTCAAGATCGTGTCAGCATTTCCCTGATGAAGGATGTTAGGAAGGGCCGACAAGCCTTCCTCTATTATGTACAGGACACGAGACAGAGCGACGTGACGGACGTAGACATTCCAGTCGTGGTAGATTTTCCCGACTATTTCCTGATGAGCTGCCAGGCATGCCGCCTGTGCGCGAGGTTGAGTTCGCCGTCGACTTGTTGCCAGGTACGGGCCCCATTGCTAAGGCACCCTACCGTATGGCACCGGCTGAGATGAGGGAGCTGAAGCTACAGCTGGAGGACCTCCTCGACAAGGGATTCATTCGACCTAGTGTTTCTCCTTGGGGTGCTCCAGTGCTGTTCGTCAAGAAAAAGGACGGCAGTATGCGACTCTGCATCGACTACCGCGAGCTTAATGCGGTTACAGTCAAGAACAAGTACCCATTACCACGGATAGATGATTTGTTTGATCAGCTGAGAGGGCCAGTGTGTTCTCGAAGATAGATCTCAGATCTGGCTACCATCAGATTAGGATTGCAGAGGGTGATATTGAGAAGACAGCTTTCAGGACACGGTATGGACACTACGAGTTCACCGTTATGCCATTCGGATTGACGAATGCGCCAGCCATATTCATGGACTTGATGAACCGACTTTTTAGAGAGCATCTTGATAGTTCAGTTGTAGTCTTCATCGACGATATTCTGATCTATTCAAAAACCAAGGAAGATCATGAGTTCCATTTGAGACAGGTGTTGAATATTATGAGAGTGAACCAGCTGTATGCCAAACTCTCTAAGTGTGAGTTCTGGTTAGACAGCGTGTCATTTCTAGGACACATTATATCAGCTAGCGGCATATCTGTAGATCCTGCTAAGATTGAGGCAGTGAAGAGTTGGCCAAGGCCGAAGACAGTCACAGACGTCCGTAGCTTTCTGGGTTTGGCGGTATTATCGAAGTTCGTGAAGGACTTCTCCAAGGAAGCCAAACCGATGACTAATCTAATGAAGAAGGAATCCCAGTTCTTATGGTCTGCAGAGTGTGAGCAGTCCTTTCAGACGCTGAAGGATCTCCTGACATCGGCCCGTTCTTACTATTCCTGAGGGCACGATGGGTTCGAGGTATACTGTGATGCCTCTGGAACCGGTTAGGCTGTGTGCTTATGCAGCACGGGAAGGTAGTTGCCTACGCATCCCGACAGTTGAAAAGCATGAGGTGAATTACCCACACATGACCTTGAGTTAGGCGCAGTAGTCTTCGCTTTGAAGATCTGGCGACATTATTTGTATGGTGTGACAGTCACTATCTACTCTGATCACAAGAGTTACAGCATCTCTTCTTCAGAAGGAGCTGAACATGCGACAGAGAAGATGGGTCGAGTTCTGAAGGACTATGACATGACTGAGGTACAAAGAGGGCAAGGCGAATGTGGTAGCTGATGCCCTGAGCCGCAGAGCTCATTCATTGTTCACTTTATTAGCAAACAGCAGTATGATTGATGAGATACGAGCTGCACAGGAGAGTGATCACTATATGCAGAGTATCAGGCAGAAAATGATAGATGGTTGTTTTGAGAGGCTGAAATATGACTTCGAACTGTGCGATGATGGCATGATTCGACTGAAGGGCCGTTTGTGTATTCCGGAGTCGTCTCCTGATCTGAAGGAGAAGATACTCCAGGAGGCTCATTGCTCGTCCTTATCCGTCCACCCTGGTTCTTCGAAGATGTATAAGGATTTGAAGGTTCATTTCTGGTGGAGCGGGATGAAGAAGGATGTAGCTGAGTACGTGGCTAGATGCTTGACCTGTCAGAAGGTTAAGTTTGAGCATAGGAGACCCGGAGGTTTAGTGCAGTCTATGCCTATTCCTTGCTGGAAGTTCGAGGACATCTCGATGGATTTCGTTGTCGGTCTCCCACCGACTAAGGGAGGACTGAACACGATTTGGGTCATTGTGGACCGTCTGACGAAGGTGGCAAAATTTGTTGCGATGAAAGATACCTGGAAGGTCCCAAAGTTAGCGGACTTGTTCCAGAAGGAGGTGATCCGGCACCATGGTGTGCCAAAGACTATTGTTTCTGATAGGGACCCTCGATTTTTGTCTAGATTCTGGGGACAGGTTCAGGAAGCCTTGGGTACGAAGCTGAAGCTTAGTACGGCGTTCCATCCACAGACCGACGGTCAGAGTGAGAGGACCATCCAGACACTGGAGGACATGCTGAGAGCATGTGCCTTAGACTTTCAGGGGAGCTGGTTAGAGCGTCTACACTTGATAGAGTTCGCCTACAACAACAGCTACCACTCCTCGATACAGATGCCACCATTTCAGGCACTTTATGGTAGGCCGTGTAGGACTTTTATGCTGGGATGAGGCCAGCGAGACTACGCTTCTAGGACCAGAGTACCTAGAGCAGATTAAGGAGGATGTCCTACAGATTCGCAAGAACATGAGGCAGCTCAGGACCGGCAGAAAGCAAATGCAGACACCAAGAGGAGGGACATTGAGTTCACTACCGACGATATGGTATTCCTTAGAGTGTCACCCATGAAGGGGATATTCCGGTTTGGGCAGAAGGGCAAGTTGAGCCCGAAATATGTTGGACCTTATGCGATTAGGAGCGAGTGGGCCCGTTAGCCTACAGACTGGATTTACCAGCAGAGCTCGGGAGGGTGCACGACGTTTTTCACGTTTCACAGTTGAAGAAGTATGTGCCCCACCCATCGCACGTTTACAGCCAGAGACTTTACAGTTGGACCCGCTCTAGATATGAGGAAGTACCACTCCGCATTCTCGATACGAAGACGAGGCAGACTAGGAACAAGACCGTTAGCATGGTCAAGGTTCTCTGGTCGAACCATGAGGTGGAGGAGGCTACATGGGAGTTAGAGGACTCCATGAGAGCGAAGTACCCAGCACTCTTCGAGTAGTAGCTGTGATACTTATACGGGTTCGTGGTCAAACCCTTTTTAAGGGGGGTAGACACCACTTGGCTTGCGCACATGTTGTGCATTAGGTCGTTTTTTGTGGTGTGTTTTGGGTGTATGCTATGTCATACGTATTTGTTTGGATGATTGTATGTATGATACATTTTATGTATGTGCCTTAGTGCACCTGGTTGAATATATATACATGGTACCGCTGAGTACTTTTGGTTGATGAGTTGGATGTGCACCTTGTTTAGTGCTGTGATATGAATGATTTATACCATGAGTTCGTTATTTGATATATGCTGTATGTATAGACTAGGTTTGAACCTAGTGGGAGTTACTCCCTAGCAATGGACTGTTTGGTTACTTAGTGGAACTTGATTCCTTAGGTGAACTGTAGAGGATTAAGGACTTCGGGACGAAGCCTTTTTAAGGGGGGTAGACTGAAATACCCCTAACCTTTAAAAATTTATTAAATGATCTATTAATGATCTAAATGATTAATAAACACCTAAATATTATTGGGGAACAATCTAAAAGATCTCAACAAGGCAAAACACGCCTTAAGATCGGTAAAGCCAAAAATGTGCTTTAAGACACCATAAAGATTGTATGACCTCAAATAGGATCCAAAGTGGATTCCTAAGTATTATAATGAAGTAAGGAACACAACAAAACCATTCTCAAGGAGAACTAAGCTCAGGAAACCCTGTGACACAAAATGTGCGCTAAAACCTTAAAGCACGTTTTTGTGAGATTGTTTAAATTGATTTTAATGGGCTTAAAAATTATAATTATCCTTAAATATGATATTTTATCATTATATCATATTAGGAATTTAATTCCAAATTTTACAGATTTTTACAAATTTAATATTAAAATATTAATAAAACCCTAAAGTGGGGCCCGCATGAGTCAAATTGACCAAGTATGGTCAATGGTCAATAATGACCCATTTAACCTGGAAATCGGCTGCAATAAGGAGGAGACAGCATACAATTTGGGACAAATATACCTAATACATTACTTTTGAAAATAAGTTACTTTTTACATTTTTCAAATCCTTCATCTCCTTCCTTCCTTGTCCGATTCCTTTCCCAGCCGAGCTCCCCTTCCTTGAAGCTCTCAAGCTGTTCTTGAGCATGGAAGGCAAACCTAGCTCCTAAGCTCTAATGTAAGTGTTTTAATGTCATTTTTAGCTCTTTTCTTCATCTCTTCACTACCAACACCTAATTTCGTGGCTCATCAATTCCTATGGCTTATTCTCAGTGTTCTAAGGTTAGAACAAGAGCTAAACTCGGTTGAGACCAGTAGAGGGACCAAGGTTGTCCAAATCTACATTTTAAGGTAAAAATACCTTAAGCTCTCAACTTTAACTTTTTCCTCGATTTTGTGGTTTATACTCATAATCTTCATATTCCATTTCAATCAGTTGGTTAGCCATTTGGAGCAAGGGTGACCAAGATCCAAGAGAAATACTCTTTTAAGGCATTTTTCCAAGGTAAAACCTAATAACAAGGTAGCATTTCGAGATCTAACTATTCCTATGTCAATATGTGGATCTAACACCTTGTGGTGTGTTTGGTTCAGGTCGAAACCACCTAGAACTTCCCTTGCATTTTTAAGGTGATTTTTGCCTTAAATCTTACATTAATTATTCCTTATGGTTAAGCTCAAGCTTGGAGTGTAACCATATCTTGTTTTTGTGTATTAAACATGTCTAAATCAAGTGGTGAATTTTCCTACAAGTGACCGAGCATACAAGGATAATCAAGGTATAAACACCTTAAACTTATGATTTTTTAATTTTAAGCATATATATATATGGCCGAGAGTGAAATATATATAGGTCATATTGACCTAAAAATGGAAAAAAATGGCTAAGATAAATTAAGCTAGTCATTTAAGAGATTTAATTAACATAATGGTCAAATTATGACATTATGTGGAAAAATAATTAAACCATGGTGAGGCCGAAATATATGCTATATTTTGAGACATTTATTGTGTAATTTATTTTGCAAGTTCAAGGTTGTAATAAGGCCATGTCATTAGGCCATTTTAATTTAAGTTTATAAGCTTATTTAGTTTTATTTATGCTTATAATTAAAATTGGGGCCAATTCGTAATTACTAGGAAATTAGAAAGCCGTGGGCTTAATTTAGAGCAATTTAGGGTTTTTAAATGAATTTAATAAAAATTATAACATTTTATAAAGTTTTGGGTCAAAATTGTAAAAATAGAAAAGTATAGGTATTATAAGTGATTACCGAAAAATTGGTTCCCATTTGGTATTAGGAGTCAAAGTTGACTATATAGGAGACTTTGACCAAGTTTGGAAAATTTAAGAAATTAAAATACTACCTTATAATAAGATACTTATTAAATTGTAAAAGATTTATAAGACTTGGGGTAGTAATGTAATTACCGAAACTTAAGGGTGCTAAATGGAGTTTAGTAAAGTCCTTAAGTTATAGAAATTTTTAGAAGTTTATTTGGTTAAATTTGGAGTTCATATGAAATATAAGTATAATATATGGTATTTTATAACATTGTTACAAAGGTAACAAATGTATAGAAAACCGAGATTTAAGGAAAATAAGGTTAGGAATAATGTTTATAACCTTTTGGTATAGTTTGGTAATTTTTGGAATTATATAAGGTTTTATAAGAATATGTATAATATATAGTTTTAATGGAATTAGAAAACTATGTATTAAATTGAGAGTGAATTGTGTTTATAGAAGTTTAGTGGTTATAAGTAAAACCGAAAATATAAGGGCATTTGGTATTTTAAAACAAAATATGACTATAGGTTATAATTGTTTTAATGACTTAAATGTCATAAGATATGTTATATAACTATAATGTAACATTATATTAATTAAGTGGGGATTTTGTAAATATTTAAGAACATAGGTGCTGTTCGAAAATATTAACATTTTTAAATGGAATTTATAATATGGTTTTAATGTTAAGAATTATAACATTTATAATATAAGAGTATTCAAAAAGAATGAATATAGATTATAAGACTTACCATATATAAAGTTCATAATACATATATAAATAAATATATGTATGGTGGAAAATATAATGGTTAATAACATGCATTTCATATTAAAAAAATATGAAAGAGAGAAAAGAATTACAAACATTAGATAGGAAATTCTAATGTTAAGAGTGTACATGGATAATAAGAATTCATATATGTAAGTATGTTTACAAACGAATTATACCACATTGAACAAAAAAAAGAAAGAAAAAAAAAAGAGACAAACCTTAGAAATAAATACTAAGGTGAGATGCATAGTGCATGAAAGAATCACACATGCAATAATGAAACAAACTGTACGACATAAATATTAAGTCACATGCGATAACAAGTCCAACAATAACTCTATTAATATACAAACAAGACTACGCATGTAATATAACACTTTTCCCAATCTCGAGTTAACCAAAAACCCGACAAACATTGACAGTAAATAACGGGGGGTTAACCGGGAGTTAATAGTGACGGTACGGAGTACCGTAGGATTGTGTTGTTATACAGTATGCTAATCAGTAGCATTATGTATTGTTTAGACTGTTAGAGGCGACACAAGGAGCATAGGAACTTGCTGGTTCATACTCCACCGTAATACATCAGGGTGAACGGTATGTTGTTATGTGTCTCTGATTGTCTCTGAGGGCTTCCTCAGTTCAGACTTCTGTGTGATCTGTGATAAGATTGTTTGTCTGAATGTGATAATTAATATGCATGAATTGTATATTTATAGCTGCTTATTATTTACTGTTGTTGAGTTAACAGTATTGGTTCGTATATGAACCTATATATATAAAACGAACTAGCGGCTATGGTGCTATCTTATATGAAAATAAGGAACGTCAGAAAAACGTTGTAGCACTAGGATAATACATATATATTATCCAGACTTTCATACGGAGCATTGGCCTTTCTATACGCCGCTCTCGTATCTAACACTGGATCCCGAGTTTACAGACTCCGGATTGGACTAATGACCTTAGTCTGCTGTGTTAGAAAATTTGGTAATGCGATGCGTTGGTATAATTAAGTAATTAATGAATGGAAGTAAAGCCAAGAGGATGTGGCTCTTGGTGCGCGCTGTGATCACAAAAACGATACCAGGATGTCCGCGTACGGGTCCAAGTATCAAGAAAATTTCCCGTGAGCTAGAATGGCTCGTTGGTCGGAGACTCTACCGTTGGAGTGGCTACTGCCGTGGGTGACCCGCCATAATATATGGGTAACTAGAGACATGTCGTTTTAATGAGACATGTCACTAGGTATAACTGAACAAAATACATTTGAGAATTATACAGTGGCGAACGATATTGGTTTCTATACCATGGACGAGAATTAATAATTGTTATCATTCTCGTTGATTCGCTTGTTGTTCATTGGTTATACTTGTGTTATTATGTGTGTTGATGGTTGTGTTATTGTATGGATTACTGTTAATTGATTTACAGTTTAAATATTAAAACGGTATTGCATGTAATGAACCTCATGCTCTCGACCAAATAATTGAGGGGTCTTTGGGGGCATGACGGGGCATGTGATGACATACTCAGCAGGGGCTGATTCCATACCACAAACCATCTTTATTTCAGGTGATTAGCTGGTGGGTCGCAGCGAGACGTGACTGTTGTATTACGTTGGTTTAGACTTGGTACGGTGTGATACTCAGGTTGTTTGGACTCGGGTTGTTTAACCGAGGTGTATTTGGTTTAGATGCTCACGGTCTGTAATAATTGTTGATGTAGATTTGTTTAAATTGTTTAAGTACTGCTATCTATCTCTTGTGGTACTGCGGGAATACGTTCGCAAGTTGATATCAGGTAAATCGTTATCACCCGTATGGGCGTGTGATAACAAACCATTAGGGCGATAGTTATTATTTCCGCTGCGAGATAATTCTGTGCACGACATTTATAGGATTATTAGGAGCCGAATTAGTAGGGGTGTTACATTTACTTTTCATTAACACCGGGGTACTTGATTGTTTTAAGTCTAATGCTCTGACTACTCCCGTTAAACAGTTAAATAACTTCACATTTTAACTTGTTTCTTTTTACATTTTACACAACTTTTCACCCACTCAATGATCATTATAAAACTCACTTAACATGTCCTTAACAACCTCATAACAATCATTACTTATCAATCCCCATCATTAGATATCATTTTCTAACCTTAAACAAAGTTTTTGGTCAAAACAGCACCTTGTCCGAACTTGTGTCCGGACTTCCCAGTTCGGACACTGTTCGAGACTCAAAAGGGTGCAAACTGACGAATGTCCGAACATGCGTCCGAGCTTCCCAAGTTCGGACACTGTTCGAGGCCAAACCAGAGAATAGAGATAGGTGTGTCCGAACTTCCAAATTCGGACGGTGGTTCGGACACTGGTCGAAGCTTAGAAAACTTAAACGCAACAGGGCATGTCCGAACTTCCAAGTTCGGATGGTAGTTCGGACGTGCCAAAAACCTCATTTCTACACCCTTAAACACTTCTCATTTCTTGCCAAAATGTTCAACACTTATAATGTTCCTCCCCCTTGGGTATAACATGTTCCACACATTATTAGTCCACCATAAATACTTTATGTCCTTCCAAGAATTTTCTCCACAAGTTCACCATCTCCTTACAACACCTTACTTCCTCATTGGTACCAAAAACTTGTATAAATTCTTAACACAACATCTCACCATGGCTTGAAGTATTCTAACTCTCATTTGCACTCTAAATCCTCCAAGATAATGACCAAGACACTTAACACTTAAAAAACACCTTAATTCACCTTCTTTCACCAATTTAACCTTAATCATTCCTAGTTCAACCTAGGTCACCAAACATCATTTAGACACTTAAACCCCTTGTTCATTAACCAAATTGCGCCATAGTTTCCCTTGTATCACCTTACACACAAACACATAAATTTTCACCTTAATACCAAGCACCCTTATTCATTTAATACACACAAACACATTGTTTTTCATCCTTTAACCATCCAGACACTCATCTTCACAAGGAATGTTTCTTCACACATCTAATCCTTAAACTACACATCACAATATAGTGCATAAACTTAATTGCTTGACACTTAGGTCCTTAAATAACATGGCTCTTAGGCCCTTAAATTGCATTAAACTTAAACACTGAACTTCCCACATAAAATTGCCTTTAACCTGCAAATCACTCAACATCACATGCCCTTAATAAACTCCTTGAGAGCATTTTACTAACTCATTTACCATTAGCTCTTTAAGTAGTTTTAGTGAACAACTTAAGCTCATTTTTCCTAATGCATTCAAACTACATTAGGTTAGCACATTTACCTCCATCCATCACACACTTCTTTCTTGTTACCTTGTTTAAAATTCGGCAAGGACCTTGATGCTTGCAACCATCTATCCAC
The DNA here is from genome assembly GCA_023374045.1 of Limonium bicolor. Taxonomy (NCBI): domain Eukaryota; kingdom Viridiplantae; phylum Streptophyta; class Magnoliopsida; order Caryophyllales; family Plumbaginaceae; genus Limonium; species Limonium bicolor. Next base: position 73,789,658 of record CM041776.1, read on the forward strand.
ACACATAAGGTAATGAGCTTAAGAATTTATACATAAACTTATATACAACCCTAGTTTACATAAGTGTTTTAATGCACTAAAATGACATTTACCTTTGGAATTTTGAAAGAGAACTTGATTAAGAAACAATGTAGGACTCCTCCTAGTCATTGAAGATGAAATGGAGCTATGAAAGAACAAGAGAAGACACCATCAAATGGTGATTTTCGGTCACACAAAAACAAGAGGAAATGGAGTTTTTCTTTGATTTTCCTTACCTTGAAGCCAAGGAGAATGACAAGGCATAAAAATATGAGCTCAAGCTCCTTCATGGTGAATCTCCATGGCACCAAAGGGGTTCTTGAAGATTTGAAGATAGAAGTGAAGAGCTTGGTCTAACTAAGACAAATATGGTCTTAGTTTGATTTGGAGCATTAATGAACATTTGGTGTGCAATTGAAGTTAGAGAAGAGAGGGGCTGTACCAATCTCGGTTCTGGTTGGGAGAATTGAGGAAGAACACGGTGGGAAGGCAAGGAAATGAAGAAGAGAGGTGAGAGGTTTCACTTTTGCAAGATATTTAAGCTTAAAAGCAAATAGTAACTTTACTTTATTTCTTTTTTCTTTTCTTTAGTTGGATGACTAGGTTGGTGACTCCCCACCTTAAAAACCATGGCCCCTTCAATATATAACATATATATGGCCTTTGTTGACCATCTAAACAGCTTATGTTGACTTATAACTTAAACTAGCACTATTTGAGCACCATTCACAAATTAAGGCACATAATTGTGAAATTTTTGATTTCCCATTGATTTAGAATTCCTAATGTGATACTAAGTAGTACAAATGTTGATTAAAGAGTAATGATGGACATTTAGCCACTCAAAACCCATTTACAAGACAATTTTACAAAAATGTGCTTTAAGATTCCTTAAAGCACATTTTGTATTTTAACTTGTTTTCAAGCTTGGTTTTCTTTAGTAATTGATTTAATATGTTCATTAACATATAAATAAGGTCTTGGTAGGCTCTTAGAGTCTAAACCAAGGTTATCCCAAGCTTAGAGCATGTTTTTGCCCAAACTGTCTTTTAGTGCTTTACTGTTTTTACTATTGTTTAAATTGTATACTGATGTTTCTAAGGCACTTTTTAACCTCTAAATATCATAGTTTAGTATTTAAACAATATATCAAGGTTTGGGGTATTTCAATCTACCCCCCTTAAAAGAACTTCGTCCTCGAAGTTCACACTTCCCACACATCATTGGATTAGAATACGGGGATTACTTGTAAAATAAAACTTCCATAACCAAACATACTTTACATCACAACCTCGGACTTAACGGTCCGGGTACATATACAAATCCATACATAACATAACATACTTACATGATAACCTCGGACTCAACGATCCGGGTATCTTAACAACATTGTACATCATTACTTATCAATCCCCATCATTAGATATCATTTTCTAACCTTAAACAAAGTGGTTGGTCAAAACAGCACCTTGTCCGAACTTGTGTCCGGACTTCCCAAGTTCGGACACTGTTCGAGACTCAAAAGGGTGCAAACTGACGAATGTCCGAACATGCGTCCGAGCTTCCCATGTTCGGACACTGTTCGAGGCCAAACCAGAGAATAGAGATAGGTGTGTCCGAACTTCCAAATTCAGACGGTGGTTCGGACACTGGTCGAAGCTCAGAAAACTTAAACGCAACAGGGCATGTCCGAACTTCCAAGTTCGAACGGTAGTTCGGACGTGCCAAAAACCTCATTTTCTACACCCTTAAACACTTACTCATTTCTTGCCAAAATGTTCAACACTTATAATGTTTCCCCTTGGGTTTATAGCATGTTCCCACACATTATTTAGCCCACCATAAATACTTTATGTCCTTCCAAGAATTTTCTCCACAAGTTCACACATCTTCCTTACAACACCTTACTTCCTCATTGGTACCAAATACTTGTATAAATTCTTAACACAATCTCACCATGGCTTGTAGTATTCTTAACTCTCATTTGCACTCTAAATCCTCCAAGATAATGACCAAGATACTTTAACACTTAAGAACACCTTAATTCACCTTCTTTCACCAATTTAAACCTTAATCATTCCTAGTTCAACCTGGGTCACCAAACATCATTTAGACACTTAAAACTCCTTGTTCATTAACCAAATTTCGCCATAGTTTCCCTTGTATCACCTTACACTAAAACACATAATTTTTCACCTTAATATAACCAAGAACCCTTATTCATTTAATACACACAAACACATTGTTTTTCATCCTTTAACCATCCAAGACACTCATCTTCACAAGGAATGTTCTTTACACACATCTAAATCCTTAAACTACACTACATCACAATATATGCATAACTTAAATTGCTTGACACTTAGGTCCTTAAATAATATGGCTCTTAGGCCTTAAATTGCATTAAACTTAAACACTGATTCCCACATAATAATTGCCTTTAACCTGCAAATACACTCATCATCACATATGCCCTTAATAAACTCCTTGAGAGCATTTTACTAACTCATTTACCATTAGTTCCTTAAGTAGTTTTAGTGAACAACTTAAGCTCATTTTTCCTAATGCATTCAAACTACATTAGGTTAGCACATTTACCTCCTTTCCTCGCAACTTCTTTCTTGTTTCCTTGTTTTAAAATTCGGCAAGGACCTTGATTGCTTGTCAACCATCTATCCACATACACATATAAGGGTAATGAGCTTAAGAATTTATACTTAAACTCATATACAAACCCTAGTTTAACATAAGTGTTTTAATACACTAAAATGACATTTACCTTTGGAATTTAAAAGAGAACTTGATTAAGAAACAGGTAGGACTCCTCCTAGTCCTTTGAAGATTGAAATGGAGCTATGAAAGAACAAGAGAACACCATCATATGGTGATTTTCGGTCACATACAAAACAAGAGGAAATGGAGTTTTTCTTTGATTTTCCTTACCTTGAAGCCAAGGAGAATGACAAGGCATAAAAATATGAGCTCAAGCTCCTTCAATGAATCTCCATGGCACCAAAATGGGGTTCTTGAAGATTTTAAAAGATAGAAGTGAAGAGCTTGGTCTAACTAAGACAAATACGGTCTTAGAATTTGATTTGGAGCATTAATGAACATTTGGTGAGCATTGAAGTGAGAGAAGAGAGGGGCTGTAGCAATCTCGGTTCTGGTTGGGAGAATAGAGGAAGAACACGGTGGAAGGAAAGGAAATGAAGAGAGAGGTGAGAGGTTTCACTTTTGCAAGATATTTAAGCTTAAAAGCAAATAGTAACTTTACTTTATTTCTTTTTTCTTTTCTTTAGTTGGATGACTAGGTTGGTGACTCCCCGCCTTAAAAACCGTGGCCCCTTCAATATATAAGATATATATGGCCTTTGTTGACCATCTAAACAACTTATGTTGACTTATAACTTAACTAGCACTATTTAGCACTATTCACAAATTAAGGCACATAATTGTGAAATTTTTTGATTTCCCATTGATTTAGAATTCCTAATGTGATACTAAGTAGTACACATGTTGATTAAAGAGTAATGATGGACATTTAGCCACTCAAAACCCATTTACAAGACAATTTTTCAAAAATGTGCTTTAAGACTCCTAAAAGCACATTTTGTATTTTTAACTTGTTTTCAAGCTTGGTTTTCTTTAGTAATTGATTTAATATGTTCATTAACATATAAATAAGGTCTTGGTTGGATCTTATAGTCTAAACCAAGGTTATCCCAAGCTTAGAGCATGTTTTTGCCCAAACTGTCTAATAGTGCTTTACTGTTTTTACTATGGTTTAAATTGTACACTGATGTTCCTAAGGCACTTTTTAACCTCTAAATATCATAGTTTAGTATTTAAACAATATATCAAGGTTTGGGGTATTTCACATTGGTAGGAGCAAATAATAAAAGACCCCAATACATTGGTAGGGGCAGTCTTAGTAAACTCCAATACATTGGGAGGAGTAATATTTCATAAACACATTACCACTTGGATTAGGCACAACCTTGCCTTACACCTCACTTCCATATTCATAAACACAAGATAAATCAACACATAAAGTCAATATAAACACTATAGTAATTGCTGGATAGAAATAGCATCACAACAGTAAACATCATTATCCACGGTAAACACCTGTACATTTAAGTATATCTCACTGGTACGGCGCGAGGGAAAAGAGGCGGTTCAAACTGTCTAAAAACGACGGTTTTGAACCGTCTCTTATACCGTCGTCGTTTATTAGATATTGTTTTAAACGACGGTTCGGAACCGTCGTTTAAGATGATATTAGGCGCGCGTCTTGGGACTTTAAAAGACGGTTATATAAAACCGTCGTTTATAACATGTTTGCGCGCGTAAACCTCGTTATAAGAGACGGTTTTATGATAACCGTCTTTTAAAATCGTAGTATATAACACGGTTCTACATAACCGTCGTTTATAGACTTTTGGCGGTCGCGCCAATTTTAATATAAGCGACGGTTTCTTGTGAACCGTCTTTTATAGTGTTTTTTTTTAAAAAAAAAATTCTTTTTTTTTCTTTCCCTCTGTAATCATTTGTAATCACAAATGATTACATCCACAAAACCAGGGTAATATAGCAGCATTCCCTCTGTACAACAATCATATTTCACCAAAAAATGTAATGTGTGACATACTTCACACACAAATTGCCATTGCAATTTAAAAAGCTATAACAATGACGGCATCAGCTAGCACAACAGTTTAATCGATATTTTTTACACTAGTTAAACAAAAGAAGTCAGGGGTAAAACACATAATGACAGGACAGTCACCCTCTTTTTTGACCTCCCAGTGCTATCCATGATATCATTTTCCTCCTTTGAAACACTTGATGATAAACAAACACATCTGCTCTCTAACTAATTGCAGATCTCTGACGGAGTAAGTTTTTCCCGAGTTCTTGAAATGTTCTCGAACCTGTAGAGAACAAGATAAACAAATATGTATGTAAAGACACATATTTATTTGTTTTAAACAAAAATGATAGACAGATTTATAAAATGTATATGTAATGGAAAGTATAATATACCTCTTCATCTTTTGTGAGCTTCTCTATGTTTAAGACAATTTCCAACATGTATCGCATTACATAGTAACCACAACTCTTAGAGTCCATTTGCCTTGGACACTGACAAGTATATAGAAAACAAAAACAAACAGTCAAAAATAGCAAATTACGACTAACACAATAATGATAAATAACTGTACCTCAAGATGAACAATTGAAAGGTTGTCAAACTGTTGAAAAACCGTCTTCATATAAGCACTGTTAAGTTCAAAAATTAAATCATTAATTCCGGTTCATCATATTAATAGACAAACAATAAGTTGCATTCATTAACTAACACTTACGCTTTGAACAAGTCGTCGATTTGCAACTCACGATACATTCGTAATGGGTCAAGCACAAGTAATTGTGATGTTGCCGTGGAGAACAGAAGGAGTACCCAATGGTTGCTACGATTGTAATTTTGAAAAGAGTTATCATATAATAATACAATAAGTCACAAACTTAACAAAACGAATTAAATGCAAGAGGGATAGTATTACGCACGTCTGATGGAAAGGGATCATCACGTATCTACTACTGTTTTGAACAGCCTTCGTTAATCCATGCGACACATAGTTCCTGTATCCGGCCGGGTCTCTGTTTGCAGAATCTAGTGATGTTGTTTCAGGGCATAAGAATGTCACCAAATCTCCAATTTTTTTATGACGCAATCTAGCTTTCAGATACCTTCAACAAAAATAATAATAATTAAAGGTGGAATAGCAAAACAAAAACATAACAAGGTAGTCCTTAAATTACAAGTTATTTTATTTAAATTTATTTTCGAATGTAAGAAACTAAAAGTAACACTTACAGGGAATATGCTTGGATGATAGATATATTCAACAAATCTCTGCACAGCATCTCTTTGATGTCCTCAAAATTTATTATTGTTCTTTGATCCGCTTCGTAATGGAAAAGCCACTCAGGTAACAACACTGACACGCTAGTCATATGCAGACTCTTTTCCAATATCAGTTCATACAGCATCTTCTCATACTTCGCGAAATGCTTGGTCACAAAGGGGGACACACAAACTTCTTTCGCTGAGCTTCAGTAGTTACCTCTGTCTGCATAGGTTCTTTCCCCTTGGATTTCTGGTTGCCCTCAGCCAACTGTGTGTTGTCTCGATCAACATCCATTGATTGGTTGATCTCTTCATCACGGTTTCCCAGTCTTCTCGTCTGATCAGGGATCTACCCAATCATATATAATACAAAGAACAAAGAAGTTAAAACAATGTATACATTAAAGGGAAAACAATTCATAAAAGATTTAGACATACCTCATCAGTGATGACAATAAAACCGACTGGCCATGGTACAATTGCACCCTTCCCATCAAATAGGGTCACTTTGCCATCAATATCCATGGGAAGAAAAGCATTCTCAAATCCATCAATGATGGTCTGCAGGATTACTCTAGCATAGAATGGGGGAAGACGCTTGAGATTAATCAATGTAGTTGATGCTGATTGTAGCACAGTACCGTATGCAGCATCAACAGGATAACCATCAAGCGTGATTTGCAGACGACATGTTTTTTGTTCCTAAAATAAGTAAAATTACAATTTAAATGTGAATAAGGCTAGTATTTTTTACAGTCATTCATTTACCATGACGAACAAGATTAATAGAGACATACTAACCTTCAGATTAGCAAACGGATACGGATCAGAAGGGGCGGTACAACTAGATGAAGAAGTCGGTCGGGTTTGATCAGTTTGTTGGTTTCGTCCTCCCAAAGCCTTTGAAACAACCTCATTCACCCTCCGATCTACAAGTGCAGACACCTCATGCTCGGACAGACTTTTGGAGGTGGACTTTTCAAAAACAAATTTCTGACGCACTTGTCCCCCGAAACCCCTAACCCTTCCAGGATGATCCTTTAATCCAAGAAGTTGATTCAGCGGATCATTTTGACTTGGTGGAGCAAATATATCTATCTCCCCTCGCTGGGAGGCTTCAGCCTAGTAAGATGATCCAAAAAAATAAGCAATAAGTTATAAATTGTAAAAAATAAACTATTAAACACAACTGTTATTATTGAACAAGTTAAACACTTACAATCTGTGCAGCCAACTCTGCTGTCTCTGGTCGCGGGTGTACTATCTTCCCATCCTTATCTACTTTTGAGTGACCCAAAACGTAGAGCTGAACTCGGTTGGCTTCATACACAGTGTCGATGGGAACTTCAATGCCATCATCATTCTTTTTTGTGAGCAAACCGGCATCTTTCCACTTGGGAATGCTACCAGTGTATCCCTTCCGGCCCATATACTGCTGAAATCTATTTTTTCCTCGGTTTGCCCTTGCTTTTTCTTGAACCTCCTATTAATACAAATCATTAAATGAAAGTATTAAAACAATATACACACATATTAAAGTTGGTGTTATTAAAATTTAGATTCAAACTTAAATTTAATAGGCATATACCTTGAATTGCTCCGTCGTGTGAAACTCCTCGAACTCTTTCCATTCTTCCTCTGTGATCATGCCATCATAAAATATCCATGGTGGCACATCACGCGATTTCCTAATCCAATTGCCACCAAAAAGATCTGAACTGCCTCGCCCGTCCAGCTATGAGTGAAAGAACCGTCGCCCGCGCTTCATCTGGTATCTTGTACCGTTGTTGTACTTGCTGCCACATTGATTCTTTCACTTGCTCGTCCTCTGTTTCCAATATTTATTAATTGAGCAACGGGACTTCGCAAGATTTCCTAACATGCTTGCGAACTCAGCTTGACAGTCTCCCCAGGCTCTGAAGTATTTATCCCAAACTAGATTAATTTCTTTCTTCAACCTCACCCCTCTGCTCGGCCCCCTACCCCTTCGTTTGTTTGACGGTTTCTCTGTCTGGGGCTGCTGTGCTGCTGCTGCTCAGGTGGCTGCTGCTGTGCTGCTGCTCAGGTGGCTGCTGCTAGTGGCTGCTGCTGTGTAGCTGCTGTGGTGCTGCTGTGTAGCTGTGTGGCTGCTGTGCTGTGTTGTGCTGTGTCTGCTGCTGTGCTGTGGCTGCTGCTGTGTTTGCTGCTGTGAGAGATTTTCTAGCTCATCACAATAAAAGTCTAGCTCATCCATATCGATGTCCATTTTGATTCCTGCATGCAATATAAATAGAAGATTTAGTTAATTAACAAGTAAATGAAAGTAAGAAATTATAAATACGAAAAAAAACTATCAATAATAGTAGACATAAATACAAAAATAAACTATCAAAAAATGAAGATATAAGCTCACATTAATCAATCCACATTCCTTCGCCATGGTCAGACCGCACAAAATTTGTAACACGGTCCAACTCTGGTAATTGAATCGAAAGGCTTGGTATTTCATCTTGCATGTCGTATTCATCCTCATCGACCACACCATCCACACCAACTATTCCTCTTTTCCTTGAAGTACAAAGGACCATCTAGGATTAGATTGGTCAGAAATGTAATATACCTGTTTCGCCTTAGTTGCAACAACAAACGGCTCAACTGTGGGTGTTGCACCACTAAGATGAACTAGTTTCATACCATGTTTCTCCTCACGGTAACCATTTCTGTTGTCAATCCAGTTGCAACGAAACACACAAGTCTCATATGCGGTGTAATCTAGAACCCAAATATCTTGTACACGACCGTAATATGATTGTTTCAACTCCACTGGATTTTGACCCATACCTGTGACATTATTGTACATACTCTGGTAAGCAACCACATTGATGCCACTGTTTTGATTCATTGATTTTTGATCTTGCCGTTCCGTATAAAAGTGTAGCCATTTACGTCATACCCTTCGTATGAAACAACGTCAAGATTAGGACCAAGTGCCAACGTCTTCACTAATGCAGGCACTGTAGTTGACTGGTTCGAAAAAACTTTATCCTTGAACCATTTCACAAACGTTTTATTCTGCTCCTTTTTTAGTCTAATGTCACTCATTGTTGGATTTTGTGCTCTGAGCAGAGTCAGGTGCATTTCAAAATACGGTTCTACAATTTCAAGGTGACTCAGCACAACTAAGTGAGCTTTGTTAAGGGTTTCAATATCAATTCTCTTCATTTTTCTCCCAACGGTACCGTGTCCCTGGAGTCTTCCTTCATGTCTAGATTTAGGAAGACCAATGGATTCAACATCTTCCAAATAGTGAGTACAAAAATCAACAACTTCCTCTGTTATATATCCCTCTATAATACTTCCTTCAGGACGACGACGATTCTTCATTTTTCTCTTCAATATACCCATGTACCTTTCAAAGGATACATATAACGAAGATATACAGGTCCACACTCTTTAATCTCTCTGACCAAATGAACCAATAAATGAACCATGATGTCGAAGAATGAAGGAGGAAAATACATCTCCAACTGACACATCGTGACAACAAGAACAGCTTGCAAATTGTCTAGATTATCCACATCGTGAACTTTAGCAGATACTGCTTTGAGAAACACGCAAAGGTTGGTGATTGCGTTTCTCACCGCATCAGGTAGGATCCCATGAATTGCAACGGCTAAAAAGTCTTGCATTAACACATGATAATCATGGGATTTCATTCCAACTAATTTCAGATCAGACATTGAAACAAGATTTCTTATGTTAGACGAATACCCTGATGGCACCTTGATATTGTGGAGGATATTGCACAGACTATGCTTCTCCTGTTTAGACAATGTGTGACATGCAGGAGGCAAGAACGTGCGTTTCCCACGTTCTTGTGGCCAAAGATCTTCCCTTATTTTCAAATCAATCAAATCTTTTCTCCCCTTTATGTGATCTTTGGTCTTGCCTGGTATGTTCAAGAGGGTTCCCATAACACTTTCTCCCACATTTTTTTCGACATGCATTGCATCAATACAATGTCTGACATCTAAATGTTGCCAATACTCAAGTTCCCAAAAGATTGACTTTTTTTTCCATACACTTTTCTCGGTGTTTCTTGTCGAAGGACCAAAGTTGTTGACAATATTTTGCACCTTTTTATACACCTCTGAACCTGGTAAAGGAGGACGACACACTGTGATCAGTCTTTCCGTCAAACTCAATCGACATCTTGCGATATTTGTGGCCCTTTGGAAGCATTTTACGATGACCCATGTAAACATTCTTACCACTATGTTTCAAGCGGATATTTGATGTATGCTCACCACAAATAGGACATGCACATGCACCTTTGACTGTGTAACCAGAAAGATTACCATACGCAGGAAAGTCATTGATTGTGCAATATAACATAGCACGCAAGTTAAAATTCTCTTTCCCAAATGAGTCATATACCATGACCCCTTCATTCCACAAGAGTTGTAGGTCATCTATCAATGGTTGTAGAAAAACATCTATTTTGTTGCCCGGTTGTTTTGGACCAGATATCAAAAGTGACAACAAAATGTGTCTAGGTTTCATACACAACCAAGGGGGAAGATTGTAGATCATCAATAATACCGGCCACGTGCTGTGTATGCTACTCAATGTACCGTAAGGGTTCATCCCATCAGTACACAGACCGAGTCTCAAGTTTCTTGGATCGCGAGCAAACTGAGGAAATTTCATGTCAATGTTTTTCCACTGGGACGCATCAGCCGGATGTCTCAACTTTCCATCATTATTTCTGTGAGTCGAATGCCACCTTAGATTCTCCGCATCTTTAGCAACTGCAAATAGACGCTTCAATCGTGGTATTATGGGCAAATACCACAACACTTTAGCAGGGGATTTATCCTTATGACGACCAGTGCATTCATTTTGGTTTTTCCTCGCATAACGTGATTCCCCACATTCTGGACATCTATCAGCAAATTCATTATCCTTCCAGTACAAAATGCAACCAGATGGACAAGCGTGGATCTTTTTGTACCCCATACCCATTGGACACATCAATTTTTTGGCTTCATAAGTCGATGTTGGTAAAACATTATCCTTTGGTAGTATGGTCTTCATCATCTGTAAGAGAGCACTGAAACTCACATCACTCCAACCAAATTTCGATTTTAGATTGAAGAGTTTCAAGACTGCGCTCAATTTACTCAATTCTGTAGGATCACACCCCGAATACAGCGGTGTTTTGGATGAATCCAGCAAAGTCTCATAGGTGTCTGGCCTATTGTAAAACTCTTGTTCAACATCTTCCAGCATTGCAGCAATGTCATCGTAATCTGGTTCATTGTCTACTATGTCGTGGTCATCGACCACATTGTTTGATTATCTTCAACTTCCTCTTGTTCATTACACATGACATCTACCGCCCTCTGACCATGCCACCGGACTATATCTTCATAGTCTTTTGTAAAACCACGACGAATCAAATGTTCCTTTATTTTTTCTATCCCTCGATACTTCAAATAGTTTCTGCAGTCTATACAAGGACAAAATATGTAACCCTTATTGGCAGGAGTCAGATTATCGACCAAAACATTGCAAAATTTGTCAACTCCCTCAAGAAACTTGTTATCCAAATTTCCGCTGTACATCCATGAGTTTGCCATCTGATATCCTTTAAAATATTGTTTAGCGCCACATGTGAAAACCCAAGGGCAAATTGAAGAATTAATAAAGCAATAATCACGGCAAAAGAATTGTTGTGATGAAGACGAGGATATGGACTGTTAAGTTTGTTGACTTTGTATCTTTGTCAGTCACGACGAGGATGAACAAAAGGAAGTCTACTTCATTGTGGAGAGGAATAAGGCGTTCAATGGAAGGTGGGAAGATAAAATGTTATATTTACAAGCTATTCTTTAAATGATAGAAACTAAAGGAGAGAAGATAAAATGTTATATTTGCAAGTATGCCCTATTAATACTAAATAGTAAAAAGATATATATTTCGATGTATTCAAGTATAGAATGAACAGTTTTCAGCCCTTATTGGGCTGTCGAAGATTTTACCCTATTGGGTATATCCTGGACGGGTAATTAACTATATATGTTGCATAAGCATATATTACAAGGAAAACATTTTAAATGTACCTTATTCGATGCAGATGATAAGCGTAATAGTTTGGTGATGAACAATTGTGAGAAATCCAATCAGATTAACTCTGTTTAAGAAAATAGAAAGTAACAGCACAAAAAATTGTAACTACAATTGTAGTGCAATGTGATAGTCAAAACAAATAATGCAAACAGCAAAAACAGAGGCGAAGTAGTGCGTTTTAAGAAGGTAAAAATTATTGTAACATACCTTAAAAATGCAGGAGTACAATTCAGAAGTGAAAAAGAGCAGCAGTTATCCAGCAGCAGTTCTTCATCAACAGTAAATTAGGAGCAAATCAGCAACAAATAAGAATAGCATTAACAAACCATCAAGTGCAGGTAAAAATCAAAAGATAGAAAATTTCACAAGAAAATTTCGGCATGGTCTCCCCTGTTTTTCTTTGTTTTCCCGGTTCTAAGAACCTCCACAACTTCTCCAATATGATACCATTCAACTCATCAAGCGATCACTAGCAATTGCAACCAAATAATCTAGTAGCTTAGGCAATTAATGATCAAAATTGGGCGCACGAGTTCCGGTATCTTCCATAATGCAAACATTAAATGTACCTTATTCAGCAGCCCGGTGAGAAAATATGCACAGAGAAGATGCAGCAGCCCGGTGATTAATCACTGTAGAGGAGGGGTAAATAAGAGAATGAGATTGCAGAGCTTGTGTGTATTCTTAACTGAAGCTGAAAAGGACTGAAAAAAAATTACCAATGGTTGCACGAACACATATCTGATCGCTCAGGACTACACTGGTTAATCGTCCCTGAATGCTGCATTACCGTACACAAACAAGTCATAAAGTCATAACCCTTACTTACGATTTAGTCCATCAGTATCATCAACTTGTAGATTAATAAGCACCAATCAAGATGAGGTGGTAGGAGGTATGTTCTGTATGTACTTTCTTCATGTTGATAGTGAGATTGAATGTAAAGTTTATCTTCATAAATAAAATAGGATACTTACATCCACTTGATGGATTCGGTTGAGTAAGTTGTAATTAGCGAAGGACAATTTTATAAAAGGTGGGTTAATACTCTTCAACTATTCATCAACAGTAAATTAGGAGCAAATCAGCAACAAAAAAGAATAGCATTACAAATCATCAAGTGCAGGTAAAAATCAAAAGATAGAAAATTCACAAGAAAATTTCGGCATGGTCTCCCCTGTTTTTCTTTGTTTTCCCGGTTCTAAGAACCTCCACAACTTCTCTCAATAGGATACATTCAACTCATCAAGCGCATCACTAGCAATTGCAACCAAATAATCTAGTAGCTTAGGCAATTAAGGATCAAAATTGGGCGCACGAGCTTCCGGTATCTTCCATAATGCAACATTAAATGTACCTTATTCAGCAGCCCGGTGAGAATATATGCCACAGAGAAGATGCAGCAGCCCGGTGATTATTATCACTGTAGAGTAAGGTAATTAGTGAAGGACATATTTTATAAAACGTGGATTAATACTCTTCAACTATTCATAAAACCATAAAACTACAATAATATAATCACCCGACAACCCATTATTGTTTCCCCTAAACATCAATATATTAACCCATTAACAACTCGGGTTAATAAGCTGTTGAACTATACCTCCTATCTTCCCGTTTAAACATTTAACAAACATTTTAACAAACCATGTCAATATGATCATTCAGATTTGTTACATTAATACAAAAGCAAAATTACCTAAAATGTCCACATGTACATAAAACTTTCTTTAATTACTTAAATGTTTTAATTGCTGAATATAAACGCTAAGCACTTAATTCACTACACTAAAACTTTCGGTGAACTAATACCAAGACTAAATTAATCACCTTGTTTCTGTTTTGTCAGAAGTTAGTCTCTGTTATAGGATTAATATTCCTATAAAATAGTGACAAATTGGTAATCATTCTTTAATTGCATTCTGTTATTAGTTACAGGTAGTTGTAAATCTGTTACAACGACAAACAAACTGTTACATGTCATTCCTATAACTACTGATTTTACAGTAGGAATAATACAGATGGAAATTCTCAGTCTCATTCTTCCTTCTATCTCTCTGTTACACTGGAACTATCACGGTTCAATGAGGGACAATTTTATTTGAAGACAGACGCATAACAAGGGACAGACGCATCAACAAGGGACAATTTTCCCTGGTCGGTTCAGTGAGCAACAATTTTCTACCAGTGAGCAACAATGGCAGAGAAAGAGAGGGGGCGACGAGTATATTACCGGTTCAGTGAGCAACAACGGCGGAAGAAAGCGAGCAGAGCAGGAGTGGGGGGGGGGGGGGGGGGGGGGGCGACGCGCGGTGGTGTAGGCGCAGCGGCGGTAGAGTGGCCGGAGACGAAGGGGACGGAAGACGGAGCGACTGGAGGAGTAGGCAGCGACGGTGGTGAAATTAATTAGGGCACCAGCAACAATGGCGGAAATCTGGAACAGAGAGGAGGTGAAGATCGATTCGACTGAGAGAGAGCTACGGTGCGGGGTTCGACTGAGGAAATTAATTAGGGCGGGCTAAATTAATTTAGTCTTAGGCGTTTTAAAAGACGGTTTTTTCAAAACCGTCGTTTAATATGCGTTTTAAAAGACGGTTTTGCATAAACTGTCGTTTAATATCTATTACCGCCGAACACTTCACACCTTTAAACGACGGTCGACCCCAAACCGTCATTTATTATGGGTTTTAAAAGACGGTTTATACAGAACCGTCGTTTAAGATCTATTCCCGCCGATTGTTTCACACTTTTAAACGACGGGCGACCCCGAACCGTCGTTTATTATGGGTTTTAAAAGACGGTTTAGACTAGCCGTATTTAAAACTTAACCGCGCGCACAAAAAATTAACATTTAAGACGGTTTTATGTAGAACCGTCTCTTATAAGCCGTCATTTTTGATATTTTTTCTACCAGTGTCTCAACAGAAACACCAAATTCATCAACCCGGGTATTCATCTAGCTTCACTCAACCAATATAAACCACAATGGTCTTTATGACACAAGAAAATCAATCCACACACAAACACACCCTTCTCGGTCAACCATAACGGCAATGGTGAATAATTACAGTTTTATTGTCGATTTTCAAGGTAACTAATTATCAATTACTTTAACAGATGGTTAGGCACTTCCTTGCCTCATCCATTAGTTCAAAGTCAATAAAATACAAACTATAGCATCATAACAGGTCAGTAAAACCAGCCAAAACATTCATTGAACATAAACAATACAATATTAACATTTACAGCTTACCACTGTAAGAATTTAAACACGTTTGTACTTTCAGGAAAATTCGCTGAGTTTACCTTAACCAAATTTCAATCTGCTTTATTTAGTCATTATAAACCTTATTGATTTATTAAACTCAGAAGAATACAGCCCCTACAGGCTACAACCATTTTCCAATTCGGTTGAAACAGCAACAACAATAACATTTACATTTTGTACAGCTTAGTACATCTTATCATATCTTTGCTATTCCATTAGATATAACCCATATAAATGTTCCCCTAGCTCATTATAAGATATACCAACCTCATTTTTCTGTAATAATCAAGAAAAAAAAACCTATATACCATCACAACCTAACCGGTTCCACCCTGAACAACAATAACAACATTTTTGGACAGATTTAAGTTTTCTTGCTTATCTAGCCTAAGAAACTCATCAAACCTGCTTCTCAATTTTACATAAATGTTCATACACCTAAGTAGCATATTTTCCTCAGCAATGCCATTTCAAAACACAGAGAAAATCAACTCAACACTCTGTTATACAGAACCAGTTTTTCAGCAGAATCTTAAAACACATTTTTCTTGTCACTTTAACTTGTTCTACTTGTCTAGCTCACTACCTGTGCTTAGCTACGAATTATCTACCTTAACAGTGAGTTTAAAGCCCTATAATTCAGCTAGTTACTAGCTCAATCAACCAAAGAAATACAGCAACAAACCGATTCCATTTAAATCCGCAAACAGCACAATGGAAAATCAGATTTTGCAAACTTGTTGATCAAGGTAGTTACCTAGTTTCCTCATGTCATTTCCTTGCTAAACTCTCTAGAGAATTACAGCCAAAGATCCCACCTTCTCCCTCTTTATTTCCTCAACACCTGATTGGGTTTCCCTCCCAAGCTTGCGCTCAACAACAGCAGTAAAATTTAGCAGCAGCACTTCTAGCTCTCGATTGTTACTCTTCTTCGTTGCTGTTAGTTTCCTTCCAATTATCTTCTACTACTTTGGGCTGGCGTGAATGAAGGGCAGCAGAATATTCATGTTTTGGGGAGGATGGTATGAACGGTGGCTACTTGAATTGGTAAGGAAAATGATTTCCATTCAGCCCTTGTTCTTCGGTGTCTTCAACCTTTCTTACGTAGTAATTTTTTTCCCAGCCTTCTACTACTACTACTGTCTTTCGTGGTACTAATGACAGGAAAAGAAAGCTCAAAGGTGGGAAATAAACTGCCGACACACTTGCAAAGAAGGAGATAATTCAGCCAAGGTATTTCATTTAGCCACCTTTTACTTGTTCTGTTTTATTCTTATTGGCTGAAGTGTTTGGTTAGCTAAAATGATGACACTAAACTCATGACTAAGCAGGGGGAAGGCCGGTTGGAATCAATCTTATCTCAGCACTTATCACATGAAGACAAAAGATATAATTCCCTATTTGTTACAAGATGTACTCGGCAATGCTAATATGGAGGAGCTGAATTCTTACCTTGTTATATTAGAAAATGAAGGTGAATACTCAACAAGGAATGCGGCAACTATCAGGTGGGCAAGCATTTACGTTGGTTTGAAATGATTACAAAAAGACAATGATTTTATTATTACAAAATGTAACCGGCAACAGCAACATCAAACGGGGAGGAAATTCTTTCAGTGATGGCACCTAGTTTACGTTGGTGTTTATTTCCCATTGGATGAGTTTGTTGGCTAACTAAAATAAAGGCACCTAACCTGATATAAAGCAATAAGAGGCGGCAACTTAAGCAGGATAAGATTCATATGGGTTGGATTTGATTATAAAAGGACAACGGACTTAATTGGAGATATGTACAAAACGGTAATACTAGGCTGCAACAAATAATATATGCGCCAATGCAAGGTTGTAATACTAGCCTTGTTTTTGTTAGAAAATGAAGGTTATTTAAGGATAATTAATGAGAAAGGCATAATTTGGCTGTCTATACTAATGTATAAAATAGGTGGTAATGACAAGAAAATAAACTAACTAACTATATACATTTACAGCCGGTAATATAGGCTTAGCTCGTCATTGTAACAATGACGCATTTTAACATAACAGTCGGTAATATAGATCTACCATGTCACTGTAACAATGACACGTTTTAACATCAATTTTGTTGTCCTCCTTAAGACTTGTATAATCCGAACAATAATACATTGTATTAGCTAATATTTTAGCTAAGCATGTTATAATACACTCAAGAATAAAGAATAACATGAACTAATTATTCATGTACATTCTAGCACTTATTGCACATTGTACATGTTTACAATTTACAATTGTTCAAGCTAGTAATTTAATGACTTCCATTGTACTAGCTTATATCAATTTCAAGCAAACACATACACATATACAATAATAAAGAATGTATATTTTGAAATACCCCAAACCTTGATATGTGGTTTAAATATCAAACTATGTTATATAAAGGCTAAAAAGTGCCTTAGAAACATCAGTGAACAGTTTAAACCATAATAAATGCAATAAAACACTAAGATACAGTTAGAGCCAAAAAACATGCTCTAAGCTATGAGTGAACTTGGTTAGGACCCAAAGAGCCTACCAAGACTTAATAATATTCAATTATGATTTAATAAGGCTAAATAAGTCCTTAGGAAACCTTGGTGGACAGTTAAACCAAATAAAACACAAGAAAATACCTTAAAGTCAATATGAGCAAAAATGTGCTCTAAGCTTGGGATAAATTTGTATAAGACCTAATGGTCATACCTATACCTTATAAATATGTTAATGAACATATTAAATCAATTACCAAAGAAAACCAAGCTTGAAAACAAGTTAAAACACAAAAAGTGCTTTAAGGAGTCTTAAAGCACGTTTTTGAAAAATTGTCTTGTAAATGAGTTTTGAATGGCTAAATGTCCATCATTACTCTTTAATTAACATGTGTACTATATAGTATCACATTTGGAAGTCTATATCAATGGGAAATCAAAAATTTCACAATATGTGCCTTGTTTTGTGAATAGTGCTCAAATAGTGCTAGTTTAAGTTATAAGTCAACATAAGTCAAATATTTGGTCAACAAAGACCATAAATATCTCTAATGTGTAAGGGGGGCACGGTTTTATGGGTGTGAGTCATCACACTTGGCTAGCCAATTAAAAGAAAGAAAGAAAAGTAAGTAAAAGGTTACTTTTGCTTTTAACATAAATATCTTCAAAGTATACTCTCTCACCTCATTCCTCTTTCTCTCTTGGTTCCCACCGTCACCTATCTTCATCCTCCCTTCTCAATCTCGTTCTCCAACAGAACCATTCATATCCCATCTCCTTTTACTTGTAACTTATGATTCCATGCTCCGAATTTAATTCCGAGACTACCGTTGTCTTAGTTAGAGTAAGCTCTTCATTCCTATCTTTTCAAATCTTCAAGAACTCCATTTTGGTGCCATGAAGATTCACCATTGAAGGAGCTTGAGCTCATATTTTCATGCCTTGTCATTCTCCTTTGCTTCAAGGTGAGGAAACTCAAAGAAAAATGACATTTCCTCCATGTTTTGTTGTTGTCCGAAAATTCACCATTAATGGTGCTCTTATATTGGCTTGTTCTAGCTTCATTCCAAGCTTTCATGGACTAGGTGGAGTCCTCTCTTGATACTCATTCAAGCTCTCTTTCCATTCCAAGGTAAAACAATCATTTTAATACCTTAAAAAAATATGTAACTAGGGTTTACAATGAGATGAAGCATGATGCTTGAATACTCATTCTATTATGTGTACATTGTTTAGAAGTTGACAAACAACCAAACATCCCACCGGTTTTACAAGGAAACAAGAAAGAAGTTATGAGGAAAAAGAGGTAAACAAACTATCTCAATGTAGTTTAAATGCCTTAGGGAAATGAGCTTGATTTGCTTAATAAAATACCTAAAGAGCCAATGGCAAATGAGCTAGTAAAATGCTCTCAAGGAGTTTATTAAGGGCATATGTATTGTTGGGTGTATTTGCAGGTTGAAGGCATTATTATGTGGGAAATTCAGTGTTTAAGGTTTATGCAATTTAAGGGCCTAAGAGCCAAGCAATTTAAGTTTATGCACTATATTGTGATGTAGTGTAGTTAAAGGCTTAGTTGTGTGTAAAGGGCATTTCTTGTAAAGATGAATGTCTTGAATGGTTAAAGGATGAAAAACAATATGTTTTGTGTAAGGAATGTGTAGTAAGTGATTAAGTGTTCTTGGTTGTCTAAAGGTGAAAACCTAAGTGTTTGGGTGTGAGAGTTTACAAGAGAAGCTATGGCAAAATTTAGTTGATAAACAAAGGAGTTTATGTGATGAAATGAGATTTTAAGACCTAGAAGGTACTAGGAACTTGTTAAGTGTTAAGATGGTGGAAGAAGGTGAATCATGGTGTTCTTAGGTGTTAAGGTGCCATGGGCATTGTCTTGGAGGATTTAGAACTCAAATGGGTGTTTTGAACACACCAAGGAATTGTTATGTGAAGTGTTAAGTCTTGTTCAAGATTTGGTAAACAAAGGAAAAGAAATGCCTAGTGAAGGTCTAAGTGAAAACTTGTGGAAATTATAACAATTGTGCAAAGGAGGTGTGTATGAGAAATAATGCTTTTGGAGTGGTGGTAATGTTTGTGAGACAACACTTTGGTTAGTTGAGGTAGTAGGCATGATATACCACTTAGAAATCTAAGAAAAATGTTATAAGTGCTAGGAATTGTTGTAAGGAATTGAGTAACCAGTTAGTGATGATTTAGGAAAGTTTAGTGCTTGTTTTAAGGTGTTTAAACATGTAGGAAACATGTGGAAAGTTTATGGAATGATTAGGTAAGGTTTAAGGTTGGTTTAGGGGTTGAAAAATGATGTTTTGACAAGTTAATAACATGGTCCGGGACCTAGCCCTTGTATAGGTACCCGGACCACCCCTTAAAAAGAGCCGAGAGTGAAGTTTAGAAGTGGTCCGGGTCCTTAGTCCAGGACCAAGACCCGGACCAAGGGTAAAATAAGGCCGAGAGTACATTCTACAAGTGGTCCGGGACCTTGGGTCCGGACCAAGTCCCGGACCAGGTCAAAAGTGTTGCAAAATCTGTTTTAAAGGCTTCTAATCATGGGGAATTGAATGGTAATGGTTTTAGGTGATGTTTAGGCCTTGTTTGGTGGCATATAAAGGCCTTAAAATGTGTAAACAAGTGTTGGGTTTGATGTGAGAGTTGTAAACTTAATATCACAAGAGTAAGTTAAGTGTAACGGGAATGACGGGGTAAACTATGGGCGCTTTAAACGTTAAGCAAACATGTTACCCCAATATTAATAAAAGTAATTGTAATGTTATCAGTTGTTCGAGAATTGCTCGAGGAACATAAGTGGACATGATAAAGTGGACTCCGGTGACAGGTATGGTTTTCTTGCAACCTGTGTCCTACCGGATTACACCGGCTTGTATGCCAATGTGTTTTTCTGTATGTTTGCCACGTTATGAGATAAATCATGAAACGAGTTTACAGTCGTTATTGTTATTGTATGTTTACGTGCCGATACCGGTAACCTCGAATGCGCTTGAAGGGCTAGTTAACCACTATTAGGTAAACGTAGGAGAACGGTATCCGGTGATAACGTTTCCGACCTAAGGAACGTTCTAACCACGGCTATGCGTGAGTTAGTTATGTAATGTTTGTGTGTGATGTTGGTGTATGAATGTATGACTCTCCCTTCCCTTGTGTGTGTCTAACAAGACTTAACCCAATGTTGTGATTGTTTAACTAAGTTCAATGATGAACTTCTGACAAGTGCTAACGGGGGGAGTGAGGAGTCCGGTCTGTTCCGGCCACGCGTGTGAGTATGGGGGTCGTTGTCATAGCAGGTTCGATCCTCTCCGTATGTTATGGTTGTTTTCCAATTTGGTTCCCAACCTTCCCTTTAGCTTAACCAAGGCTATTACTGACTCACGTCGGGCCACGGGGCATACTATGTTATGTTTGTTCGGTGTGCTTGGATCACTATATCCGAGACACCTTGTGTTAAGTTATCCGTTCATTTAACGAGACGGTAACGAGTTATGTAACGAGCTTATCATGAGACTGGCAACATTCTCTAGGCTCACCAGTGTATTAACAATGTTTGGGTCGGTTCCTAAGAGAACCATTCCCGTTATGTTATGTATTTTTGTTGTGATGCAATATCTATTGTGATGTTATGATGTACACGTTGAAACGTGCAAAGTGTTGTTAAGTTTTGTATGTGAGGAATGATATATATTGTGAGATATGAAGTGTGTGGATCATGGATATGAATCCCAGTTTGAGAAAGGAGGTGTTTATGGATAACCCGATTTAAGGGTAAGTGTTGTCTATTAAGGAAGTAGCTCCATTAGAGGAGAAACACTCTAGGGATAATGAATACCATGAGTGACTTATTAAGTAAGGATATATTATCCGTTAGTTGAGCCCGTTGAGGCGAAATGTTATGTGTTGTGTGTTTACAGTTGCATGCACGATTTAAATATAATCAATCGCATGCTAAGACGACAATTAGTTGTGCGTGGCCCGGTAGCATGTGGGCTGCGGGATTACCATACCAGCAAAGGTGCTGAGCCCCTTGGGGGCCACCCTTTCTCTTCTTTTCCTATTTCAGGTACAAGGAGCTGGAAGCCGTTCGAGAGTAGGACGGGGTAGTCGTTGTACATGGGTAATCGTTTATGTTGTATATATACAGTAGGTGTAGTAAGACCGAAATTGTTATCGGCATTAGTTATAAATACTCGGTATAGTTGGAAGGTGTATGTTGTTGTTGTGATTAATGAAAAAGGATAGTAATGTGTAGTCGCTCGGAAATTTAGCCCATCAGACCGGTACAATGTGTATGTATTAGCCTTGTTAGCCACGTGGGTGGCTAACGGCGTGTAACACCAACGAGTTAAGTAATGTGATGAGGTTGTTTTTCCGCTGCAGTTTATTGTAAGTGTGTTACTGTTGGATGGGGTGTTACAAAAAGTGGTATCAGAGCTTACCGAGCTTAGGAAGTACCGAGTTAGGATTTTAGTACTTTGGGTTAAGGGTTGAGTGATAGCGTGAGAGATACGCTAGTAAGGAACTACCAGTGAATACTGGAAACCTACTATATCCTTCCCGCCCTCCACAATCCCTATATATAACTTGGGAAAAAAAAACGCCAGAGAGATGGAAGTCCACTCTTACTCGGGAATACCCGATCTGGCTGTTATTAAATACCTTTAGAGTACGGAGAACCTGTCATACGGTAGATCCCGAAAACTGGGAATCCCGAGACGGTTTCCATCTGAACAGTGTTAACCGCATTTCATAGCAATGAATGAAGGATCTTGTGTATAGGAGAATAGAATTTCCGGCAACCTGGGTCGACATGACGAGCAGTCGAGGATAACCAGCTTGCAACGCACCAACCGTGCAACAGGCAAGAAGTGGAATAATGAACCCCGAGACAAGTGTCTACGGAACTACAGTTGTAAATAATACACCAACGGTATACCAACCGACAAGGAACTACAACGTAGTGCCCAAACAAGAGACAAGTCTCAGTAACCACGACAAGTGCGTGGAACGGGCTATAAAGAGGATACAATACTAAGAAAAGGGGTCTCCCAGAATGGGAAACACCCTAGTTGATGATCGTCATGTGAAGACAGTGAGAAGTCACCCAGAGGATTTTTGTCAGGACAGTAAGATCAGTGAGGGCCAACAAGGCCACTGATGACAGTGCGGGTAAAAACAATACCACAACCAGTGTGTGATTAACCGATAGCCAGTTAGCATGGCGCACTTGCCATGGCAAGTGCTGCTAAACAAGGCTGTTCGGGGAAGTTTTAACAAATACAAAGTACTTAGTAAAGTACTAGAAAGTTAAATGTGATCGTCATAACAGTGGAAGGGCCTGTTAGCCTAACCCCTGTAATTGTAAGTACACCAGTCAGCAAGAAGCTAGACTTGGCTAAGGTAAGAAGATGTTGTGAAATCATGAAAAATTTTCTTTCAAACCCAGATTTATTCAAACCCTTTTCCTTCAAAACCAGATTTTCTTTCAAACCAACACTTCTTTCTAACCTTCTTTAAACCAAACCAGTAAAACCAAGAACAGTTGATAAGATACAACAGTGGATGAACTTTCCCTCGATTAAGTTCGGGAAGCACGAATGAATATTGTCACGGGACAATATAAGGGAGTTGACAACAGAATACTTCACCTAGGCGTGTGACGGACACTACGAGTGTACTAACTGAATTGTGGGACGACCGCACTCCAATAGGAGCTTGTGGGCCTGACAGACCTACTTATGGGTTAGTTGGGTAGTAGCAATGTATCATTATGGTACCCCACATATGTATACGAGTGGAGTCCGAAACACGGGAAGTAGTCGACTCCGTCTACGGTCAGCAGTAAATCAAACAAGAGCTAAGATTACAGGAATGGTTGAAGTTAAGGAACTCAGTTGAATAACTAGACTAAAGGAATCAGTGAATTCATTTTCAAGGAAATGTTTTAAGAGTCAGGAAGTGCGAAGTGCACTGACTGTTATGTAAAGACATCGTATATCTTAAGGATCCTCAGGGATAAACATGATAGCTGGAACGGTGACCTAGCCTGTACATGGCAAGTAGATGACTAATGTGGACACATTAATGTGCAATGAACGGGATGAAATTCCCAGAATGAGTACCTACACTACCAGAAGTGTTGATCTTCACAGAAGAGGATAATAAGTCAGTTAAGAACGCAAACGGCGTGGCTAACTGAATATACCAATAAGTGCGAACCAGATGTAATGGCATGAATTAGCAACACCCAGGAGCAATCCTTAAGGGTGTTCGCATCAACAATTGTTGCACGAAAAACGTGACAGAAACACGAGGGTTGAAACTAACACCCAGTTTAGACATAAGTTGTCAGGAGACGGACTGACAATCCTAAGGGGCATCCCATGAAAGGAAACGTGAATGCAAACCTTATCATGGGCTCAATATAATATCCAAACCATGTAATGTTGTACAGAGAAGTACATATGTGTGGACAGCCTACAATGAGCCCAGCTCAAGGCAAATAAGGCTATAAGCCATAAGCAAGATATGTTATATAATTCAATTGATTGTAGAAGTTTATGTTGTATAAGTGAATAGAGTGGTAAACGAACCACTGCATTAAGAGTGGGGATACCTCTGATATTGTGAGACCGCAGGAGCGGTAGTTATGTCAATCAAGTTCAAGAAATATGTTAAGTATGGATGATATTTTATTGAAAGAGAGCAGTTAGTTTAGTAGCATGTGTGTATAAAGTGAAGCACCGAGCTGAATAATGTCGGCTTGTGACTCGAATGATCGATGCTCAAGGAGCATTCAGTAGTCATCCAAATGAGTGATGAACCATAATACGAATGATGTAAGTATATGAGTGGAAGTTAATGTGACATAAATACCATGTAAGTTAGTGTTATACAAAAGCACGGTGCGCAACAAGCGACCGTTGTATAAGTGTTGTTAAACGATGATGTGGCAGATAAGACCAGTTAGAGTTAAACTCAATGGACATGCAAGCAAGTGATGATACACAGACTGGGCAATAAGCCAATGGTCGGTACTATGTAGGAACTCAGTGTGAATTCCATGGCGAATCGCATAAGGGATTTACTGTCAAGAGTTTACGCCTCTGCACTCTGTATGACTGAGTGTTTTGGTATTGCACTTGCGCAGTAATGATCGAGTGGGATAGCTAGGAATTGGAAACATGTTAATTGTGGAGCAATAATGTTATAATGGCCGATGCATAGGAAATGCAAGGCCGCACCAATAAAAAGTACTTGTACAAAACCAAATGTGGAGATATGATTAACAGTAAGTGACTACAGTAGCACTAACTGCCAAATATCGGTATGGAATATACCCCAAATGTTGTAAATAGCTGAGAGAGCACTACACACTAGGTAGTAGCTCAATCTCAACCGACAGTAAGTCGGAAGGGAACAAGTCAATCATTGTGAAATACATAGCTGTATACACAGTAAATTTTATGGAAGTGGATAGAAAGTTTATAACTCACCGAATTCGCTAACGGTAAGAGATACCACGCGTCGGTTGAGAAACCATTGTTACCAAGATGAAGGTGACAATTGGGAATGTACAATACAGTATGAATAACAAATGGGGCAATTAAGCTCTACAGTTATTAGAGTTTCGCAGCAGAAACTAGTGAGCCAGTGATTCAAGTGTTGAATGTACATGGTGAACACGAGTGAATGGCTAATTATTAACGCCTAGAAGCCTAACAGGCCAGAATCGAAACCAACTAAGAGTTTAAACAAACTCCAATGAGAATTCTTGGTTTAGGAACTAAACCGCCAATATGGTTAAGATCCTCTAATCAGAATCCATTGTGTAATAGGCCGCGTGGAAGTTAAAACACTTCACGACGGCAGAACATTATAAGCCAATGTTTAGTGATTGATTACGTGGGCGTAATCCCTTTTAAGGGGGGTAGAGCGCAAAACCACTTAGTGTATATTACCGTACAAGTGTACGTAGTGTATGTGACTTATATTGTGCATAGCACAAAATTATTGTTTTGATGATTGGCGTGTGTGTTACGTAAACATACACATTCATTCATGGTTTAATTGTGGTAATTGCGCACAGAAGATGCGAATACCATTGTGATAAGTGTGTTGATTTATTAACAGTTGTGAGTGATAGTACAAGTTGGGAGTAGAGAAACTCCCGGGGAGCAAACCCCGACAGTGTATAAATGTGAAATTGTGTGTTGTATTTTGATAAATATAGTGTATATATATACTATATAGTGATTCAAGAAAGGGCATGACCGACATAGAACCTAGTGAGAATAAGATTCCCTAGGCAACAGGATTAAAGTGAATGGAGGTAACTGATAGACGGAGTTCTATCCTTTGGAGATGTTATGATCATGATTAAATGATTTAGAAGATAGAAAATTGGAAATGAGTGATTTATTTGATGCTTGAAAATGAAGTGGGAAGTGGAACTTGATTTGCATGTGATCAAGGGGCCGAACACAAATTGGAGTGGAAGGATAGTTCTACACTGATGCTGATCACATCAGGGTTGGATGATCTTGAAGCTCCCTATAAGGGTCACAAATAACCCGCTAATAAAAGAAGCAAAGAGCTTAAGTTGGACTTGGAGTTGTGTGTGTTTTCAAAGGATTTCAATTGGTATTTATAAAACGTTGATAGATACTTTACATAATTAAAGTTCTCTTACTTAACCTCACAAGGAAATTTTAAACTTAAATGATTGTTTTGATCTCCCAAGGACACGGGGACGGAAGGTGTCCATCGCGACCGGGTTCTGCGGGATCACAGTGTATACCAAAGATATTTTCGATTGCAATACATGCTATGACATGTTGTTTGGTATGTGTGATAAATGTTATTTTGACTTTGATCTCCTAAAGTGTATGCTATCAAGACCTATGAGTCTAAATGTGTTGTGTTACATAGACCTATGTGTCTAATGTTGTTATGTTACCCAAGACCAGTGAGTCAAAGGGGTTGTTATGTATATGTAAGTGTTGGGTAAGATACCCGGACCATTGAGTCCGAGGTTATCATGTGAATATGTTATGTTATGTATGGATGTGGATGTGTTGCCCGGACCATTAAGTCCGAGGTTGTGATGTAAAGTGTGTTTGATTATAGAAGTTTATTTCTGTAAGTAATCCCTGTATTCTAATCTAATGATGTGAGGGAAGTGTAAACTTCGAGGACGAAGTTCTTTTAAGGGGGGTAGATTGAAATACCCCAAACCTTGATATGTGGTTTAAATATCAAACTATGTTATATAAAGGCTAAAAAGTGCCTTAGAAACATCAGTGAACAGTTTAAACCATAGTAAATGCAATAAAACGCTAAGATACAGTTAGAGCAAAAAACATGCTCTAAGCTATGAGTGAACTTGGTTAGGACCCAAAGAGCCTACCAAGACTTAATAATATTCAATTATGATTTAATAAGGCTAAATAAGTCCTTAGGAAACCTTGGTGGACAGTTAAACCAAATAAAACACAAGAAAATACCTTAAAGTCAATATGAGCAAAAATGTGCTCTAAGCTTGGGATAAATTTGTATAAGACCTAATGGTCATACCTATACCTTATAAATATGTTAATGAACATATTAAATCAATTACCAAAGAAAACCAAGCTTGAAAACAAGTTAAAACACAAAAAGTGCTTTAAGGAGTCTTAAAGCACGTTTTTGAAAAATTGTCTTGTAAATGAGTTTTGAATGGCTAAATGTCCATCATTACTCTTTAATTAACATGTGTACTATATAGTATCACATTTGGAAGTCTATATCAATGGGAAATCAAAAATTTCACAAATATGTGCCTTGTTTTGTGAATAGTGCTCAAATAGTGCTAGTTTAAGTTATAAGTCAACATAAGTCAAATATTTGGTCAACAAAGACCATAAATATCTCTAATGTGTAAGGGGGGCACGGTTTTATGGGTGTGAGTCATCACACTTGGCTAGCCAATTAAAAGAAAGAAAGAAAAGTAAGTAAAAGGTTACTTTTGCTTTTAACATAAATATCTTCAAAGTATACTCTCTCACCTCATTCTCTTCTTTCTCCTTGGTTCCCACCGTCACCTATCTTCATCCTCCCTTCTCAATCTCGTTCTCCAACAGAACCATTCATATCCCATCTCCTTTTACTTGTAACTTATGATTCCATGCTCCGAATTTAATTCCGAGACTACCGTTGTCTTAGTTAGAGTAAGCTCTTCATTCCTATCTTTTCAAATCTTCAAGAACTCCATTTTGGTGCCATGAAGATTCACCATTGAAGGAGCTTGAGCTCATATTTTCATGCCTTGTCATTCTCCTTTGCTTCAAGGTGAGGAAACTCAAAGAAAAATGACATTTCCTCCATGTTTTGTTGTTGTCCGAAAATTCACCATTAATGGTGCTCTTATATTGGCTTGTTCTAGCTTCATTCCAAGCTTTCATGGACTAGGTGGAGTCCTCTCTTGATACTCATTCAAGCTCTCTTTCCATTCCAAGGTAAAACAATCATTTTAATACCTTAAAACAATATATGTAACTAGGGTTTACAATGAGATGAAGCATGATGCTTGAATACTCATTCTATTATGTGTACATTGTTTAGAAGTTGACAAACAACCAAACATCCCACCGGTTTTACAAGGAAACAAGAAAGAAGTTATGAGGAAAAAGAGGTAAACAAACTATCTCAATGTAGTTTAAATGCCTTAGGGAAATGAGCTTGATTTGCTTAATAAAATACCTAAAGAGCCAATGGCAAATGAGCTAGTAAAATGCTCTCAAGGAGTTTATTAAGGGCATATGTATTGTTGGGTGTATTTGCAGGTTGAAGGCATTATTATGTGGGAAATTCAGTGTTTAAGGTTTATGCAATTTAAGGGCCTAAGAGCCAAGCAATTTAAGTTTATGCACTATATTGTGATGTAGTGTAGTTAAAGGCTTAGTTGTGTGTAAAGGGCATTTCTTGTAAAGATGAATGTCTTGAATGGTTAAAGGATGAAAAACAATATGTTTGTGTGTAAGGAATGTGTATAAGTGATTAAGTGTTCTTGGTTGTCTAAAGGTGAAAACCTAAGTGTTTGGGTGTGAGAGTTTACAAGAGAAGCTATGGCAAAATTTAGTTGATAAACAAAGGAGTTTATGTGATGAAATGAGATTTTAAGACCTAGAAGGTACTAGGAACTTGTTAAGTGTTAAGATGGTGGAAGAAGGTGAATCATGGTGTTCTTAGGTGTTAAGGTGCCATGGGCATTGTCTTGGAGGATTTAGAACTCAAATGGGTGTTTTGAACACACCAAGGAATTGTTATGTGAAGTGTTAAGTCTTGTTCAAGATTTGGTAAACAAAGGAAAAGAAATGCCTAGTGAAGGTCTAAGTGAAAACTTGTGGAAATTATAACCAATTGTGCAAAGGAGGTGTGTATGAGAAATAATGCTTTTGGAGTGGTGGTAATGTTTGTGAGACAACACTTTGGTTAGTTGAGGTAGTAGGCATGATATACCACTTAGAAATCTAAGAAAAATGTTATAAGTGCTAGGAATTGTTGTAAGGAATTGAGTAACCAGTTAGTGATGATTTAGGAAAGTTTAGTGCTTGTTTTAAGGTGTTTAAACATGTAGGAAACATGTGGAAAGTTTATGGAATGATTAGGTAAGGTTTAAGGTTGGTTTAGGGGTTGAAAAATGATGTTTTGACAAGTTAATAACATGGTCCGGGACCTAGCCCTTGTATAGGTACCCGGACCACCCCTTAAAAAGAGCCGAGAGTGAAGTTTAGAAGTGGTCCGGGTCCTTAGTCCAGGACCAAGACCCGGACCAAGGGTAAAATAAGGCCGAGAGTACATTCTACAAGTGGTCCGGGACCTTGGGTCCGGACCAAGTCCCGGACCAGGTCAAAAGTGTTGCAAAATCTGTTTTAAAGGCTTCTAATCATGGGGAATTGAATGGTAATGGTTTTAGGTGATGTTTAGGCCTTGTTTGGTGGCATATAAAGGCCTTAAAATGTGTAAACAAGTGTTGGGTTTGATGTGAGAGTTGTAAACTTAATATCACAAGAGTAAGTTAAGTGTAACGGGAATGACGGGGTAAACTATGGGCGCTTTAAACGTTAAGCAAACATGTTACCCCAATATTAATAAAAGTAATTGTAATGTTATCAGTTGTTCGAGAATTGCTCGAGGAACATAAGTGGACATGATAAAGTGGACTCCGGTGACAGGTATGGTTTTCTTGCAACCTGTGTCCTACCGGATTACACCGGCTTGTATGCCAATGTGTTTTTCTGTATGTTTGCCACGTTATGAGATAAATCATGAAACGAGTTTACAGTCGTTATTGTTATTGTATGTTTACGTGCCGATACCGGTAACCTCGAATGCGCTTGAAGGGCTAGTTAACCACTATTAGGTAAACGTAGGAGAACGGTATCCGGTGATAACGTTTCCGACCTAAGGAACGTTCTAACCACGGCTATGCGTGAGTTAGTTATGTAATGTTTGTGTGTGATGTTGGTGTATGAATGTATGACTCTCCCTTCCCTTGTGTGTGTCTAACAAGACTTAACCCAATGTTGTGATTGTTTAACTAAGTTCAATGATGAACTTCTGACAAGTGCTAACGGGGGGAGTGAGGAGTCCGGTCTGTTCCGGCCACGCGTGTGAGTATGGGGGTCGTTGTCATAGCAGGTTCGATCCTCTCCGTATGTTATGGTTGTTTTCCAATTTGGTTCCCAACCTTCCCTTTAGCTTAACCAAGGCTATTACTGACTCACGTCGGGCCACGGGGCATACTATGTTATGTTTGTTCGGTGTGCTTGGATCACTATATCCGAGACACCTTGTGTTAAGTTATCCGTTCATTTAACGAGACGGTAACGAGTTATGTAACGAGCTTATCATGAGACTGGCAACATTCTCTAGGCTCACCAGTGTATTAACAATGTTTGGGTCGGTTCCTAAGAGAACCATTCCCGTTATGTTATGTATTTTTGTTGTGATGCAATATCTATTGTGATGTTATGATGTACACGTTGAAACGTGCAAAGTGTTGTTAAGTTTTGTATGTGAGGAATGATATATATTGTGAGATATGAAGTGTGTGGATCATGGATATGAATCCCAGTTTGAGAAAGGAGGTGTTTAAGGATAACCCGATTTAAGGGTAAGTGTGTCTATTAAGGAAGTAGCTCCATTAGAGGAGAAACACTCTAGGGATAATGAATACCATGAGTGACTTATTAAGTAAGGATATATTATCCGTTAGTTGAGCCCGTTGAGGCGAAATGTTATGTGTTGTGTGTTTACAGTTGCATGCACGATTTAAATATAATCAATCGCATGCTAAGACGACAATTAGTTGTGCGTGGCCCGGTAGCATGTGGGCTGCGGGATTACCATACCAGCAAAGGTGCTGAGCCCCTTGGGGGCCACCCTTTCTCTTCTTTTCCTATTTCAGGTACAAGGAGCTGGAAGCCGTTCGAGAGTAGGACGGGGTAGTCGTTGTACATGGGTAATCGTTTTGTGTATATATACAGTAGGTGTAGTAAGACCGAAATTGTTATCGGCATTAGTTATAAATACTCGGTATAGTTGGAAGGGTTGTGTTGTTGTGATTAATGAAAAAGGATAGTAATGTGTAGTCGCTCGGAAATTTAGCCCATCAGACCGGTACAATGTGTATGTATTAGCCTTGTTAGCCACGTGGGTGGCTAACGGCGTGTAACACCAACGAGTTAAGTAATGTGATGAGGTTGTTTTTCCGCTGCAGTTTATTGTAAGTGTGTTACTGTTGGATGGGGTGTTACAAAAAGTGGTATCAGAGCTTACCGAGCTTAGGAAGTACCGAGTTAGGATTTTAGTACTTTGGGTTAAGGGTTGAGTGATAGCGTGAGAGATACGCTAGTAAGGAACTACCAGTGAATACTGGAAACCTACTATATCCTTCCCGCCCTCCACAATCCCTATATATAACTTGGGAAAAAAAAACGCCAGAGAGATGGAAGTCCACTCTTACTCGGGAATACCCGATCTGGCTGTTATTAAATACCTTTAGAGTACGGAGAACCTGTCATACGGTAGATCCCGAAAACTGGGAATCCCGGAGACGGTTTCCATCTGAACAGTGTTAACCGCATTTCATAGCAATGAATGAAGGATCTTGTGTATAGGAGAATAGAATTTCCGGCAACCTGGGTCGACATGACGAGCAGTCGAGGATAACCAGCTTGCAACGCACCAACCGTGCAACAGGCAAGAAGTGGAATAATGAACCCCGAGACAAGTGTCTACGGAACTACAGTTGTTAAATAATACACCAACGGTATACCAACCGACAAAGGAACTACAACGTAGTGCCCAAACAAGAGACAAGTCTCAGTAACCACGACAAGTGCGTGGAACGGGCTATAAAGAGGATACAATACTAAGAAAAGGGGGTCTCCCAGAATGGGAAACACCCTAGTTGATGATCGTCATGTGAAGACAGTGAGAAGTCACCCAGAGGATTTATTGTCAGGACAGTAAGATCAGTGAGGGCCAACAAGGCCACTGATGACAGTGCGGGTAAAAACAATACCACAACCAGTGTGTGTGATTAACCGATAGCCAGTTAGCATGGCGCACTTGCCATGGCAAGTGCTGCTATAACAAGGCTGTTCGGGGAAGTTTTAACAAATACAAAGTACTTAGTAAAGTACTAGAAAGTTAAATGTGATCGTCATAACAGTGGAAGGGCCTGTTAGCCTAACCCCTGTAATTGTAAG
Organism: Limonium bicolor; assembly: GCA_023374045.1. NCBI lineage: Eukaryota > Viridiplantae > Streptophyta > Magnoliopsida > Caryophyllales > Plumbaginaceae > Limonium > Limonium bicolor. The sequence continues at coordinate 73,822,250 of CM041776.1, forward strand.
TACACCAGTCAGCAAGAAGCTAGACTTGGCTAAGGTAAGAAGATGTTGTGAAATCATGAAAAATTTTCTTTCAAACCCAGATTTATTCAAACCCTTTTCCTTCAAAACCAGATTTTCTTTCAAACCAACACTTCTTTCTAACCTTCTTTTAAACCAAACCAGTAAAACCAAGAACAGTTGATAAGATACAACAGTGGATGAACTTTCCCTCGATTAAGTTCTGGAAGCACGAAATGAATATTGTCACGGGACAATATAAGGGAGTTGACAACAGAATACTTCACCTAGGCGTGTGACGGACACTACGAGTGTACTAACTGAATTGTGGGACGACCGCACTCCAATAGGAGCTTGTGGGCCTGACAGACCTACTTATGGGTTAGTTGGGTAGGTAGCAATGTATCATTATGGTACCCCACATATGTATACGAGTGGAGTCCGAAACACGGGAAGTAGTCGACTCCGTCTACGGTCAGCAGTATAAATCAAACAAGAGCTAAAGATTACAAGGAATGGTTGAAGTTAAGGAACTCAGTTGAGATAACTAGACTAAAGGAATCAGTGAATTCATTTTCAAGGAAATGTTTTAAGAGTCAGGAAGTGCGAAGTGCACTGACTGTTATGTAAAGACATCGTATATATCTTAAGGATCCTCAGGGATAAACATGATAGCTGGAACGGTGACCTAGCCTGTACATGGCAAGTAGATGACTAATGTGGACACATTAATGTGCAATGAACGGGATGAAATTCCCAGAATGAGTACCTACACTACCAGGAAGTGTTGATCTTCACAGAAGAGGATAATAAGTCAGTTAAGAACGCAAACGGCGTGGCTAACTGAATATACCAATAAGTGCGAACCAGATGTAATGGCATGAATTAGCAACACCCAGGAGCAATCCTTAAAGGGTGTTCGCATCAACAATTGTTTCACGAAATAACGTGACAGAAACACGAGGGTTGAAACTAACACCCAGTTTAGACATAAGTTGTCAGGAGACGGACTGACAATCCTAAGGGGCATCCCATGAAAGGAAACAGAATGCAACAACCTTATCATGGGGCTCAATATAATATCCAAACCATGTAATGTTGTACAGAGAAGTACATATGTGTGGACAGCCTACAATGAGCCCAGCTCAAGGCAAACAAGGCTCATAAGCCATAAGCAAGATATGTTATATAAATTCAATTGATTGTAGAAGTTTATGTTGTATAAGTGAACAGAGTGGTAAACGAACCACTGCATTAAGAGTGGGGATACCTCTTGATATTATGAGACCGCAGGAGCGGTAGTTATGTCAATCAAGTTCAAGAAATATGTTAAGTATGGATGATATTGTTATTGAAAGAGAGCAGTTAGTTTAGTAGCATGTGTGTATAAAGTGAAGCACCGAGCTGAATAATGTCGGCTTATGACTCGAATGATCGATGCTCAAGGAGCATTCAGTAGCCATCCAAATGAGTGATGAACCATAATACGAATGATGTAAGTATATGAGTGGAAGTTAATGTGACAATAAATACCATGTAAGTTAGTGTATACACAAAGCACGGTGCGCAACAAGCGACCGTTGTATAAGTGTTGTTAAACGATGATGTGGCGGATAAGACCAGTTAAGAGTTAAACTCAATGGACATGCAAGCAAGTGATGATACACAGACTGGGCAATAAGCCAATGGTCGGTACTATGTGATAAGGAACTCAGTGTGAATTCCATGGCGAATCGCATAAGGGATTTACTGTCAAGAGTTTACGCCTCTGCACTCTGTATGACTGAGTGTTTTGGTATTGCACTTGCGCAGTAATGATCGAGTGGGATAGCTAGGAATTGGAAACATGTTAATTGTGGAGCAATAATGTTATAATGGCCGATGCATAGGAAATGCAAGGCCGCACCAATAAAAAGTACTTGTACAAAACCAAATGTGGAGATATGATTAACAGTAAGTGACTACAGTAGCACTAACTGCCAAATATCGGTATGGAATATACCCCAAATGTTGTAAATAGCTGAGAGAGCACTACACACTAGGTAGTAGCTCAATCTCAACCGACAGTAAGTCGGAAGGGAACAAGTCAATCATTGTGAAATACATAGCTGTATACACAGTAAATTTTTATGGAAGTGGATAGAAAGTTTATAACTCACCGAATTCGTTAACGGTAAGAGATACCACGCGTCGGTTGAGAAACCATTGTTACCAAGATGAAGGTGACAATTGGGAATGTACAATACAGTATGAATAACAAATGGGGCAATTAAGCTCTACAGTTATTAGAGTTTCGCAGCAGAAACTAGTGAGCCAGTGATTCAAGTGTTGAATGTACATGGTGAACACGAGTGAATGGCTAATTATTAACGCCTAGAAGCCTAACAGGCCAGAATCGAAACCAACTAAGAGTTTAAACAAACTCCAATGAGAATTCTTGGTTTAGGAACTAAACCGCCAATATGGTTAAGATCCTCTAATCAGAATCCATTGTGTAATAGGCCGCGTGGAAGTTAAAACACTTCACGACGGCAGAACATTATAAGCCAATGTTTAGTGATTGATTACGTGGGCGTAATCCCTTTTAAGGGGGGTAGAGCGCAAAACCACTTAGTGTATATTACCGTACAAGTGTACGTAGTGTATGTGACTTATATTGTGCATAGCACAAAATTATTGTTTTGATGATTGGCGTGTGTGTTACGTAAACATACACATTCATTCATGGTTTAATTGTGGTAATTGCGCACAGAAGATGCGAATACCATTGTGATAAGTGTGTTGATTTATTAACAGTTGTGAGTGATAGTACAAGTGTGGGAGTAGAGAAACTCCCGGGGAGCAAACCCCGACAGTGTATAAATGTGAAATTGTGTGTTGTATTTTGATAAATTATATGTGTATATATACACTATATAGTGATTCAAGAAAGGGCATGATACCGACATAGAACCTAGTGAGAATAAGATTCCCTAGGCAACAGGATTAAAGTGAATGGAGGTAACTGATAGACGGAGTTCTATCCTTTGGAGATGTTATGATCATGATTAGAATGATTTAGAAGATAGAAAATTGGAAATGAGTGATTTATTTGATGCTTGAAAATGAAGTGGGAAGTGGAACTTGATTTGCATGTGATCAAGGGAAGCCGAACACAAATTGGAGTGGAAGGATAGTTCTACACTGATGCTGATCACATCAGGGTTGGATGATTCTTGAAGCTCCCTATAAGTGGTCACAAATAACCACGCTAATAAAAGAAGCAAAGAGCTTAAGTTGGACTTGGAGTTGTGTGTGTTTTCAAAAGGATTTTCAATTGGTATTTATAAAACGTTGATAGATACTTTACATAATTAAAGTTCTCTTACTTAACCTCACAAGGAAATTTTAAACTTAAATGATTGTTTTGATCTCCCAAGGACACGGGGACGGAAGGTGTCCATCGCGACCGGGTTCTGCGGGATCACAGTGTATACCAAAGATATTTTCGATTGCAATACATGCTATGACATGTTGTTTGGTATGTGTGATAAATGTTATTTTGACTTTGATCTCCTAAAGTGTATGCTATCAAGACCTATGAGTCTAAATGTGTTGTGTTACATAGACCTATGTGTCTAAATGTTGTTATGTTACCCAAGACCAGTGAGTCAAAGGGGTTGTTATGTATATGTAAGTGTTGGGTAAGATACCCGGACCATTGACTCCGAGGTTATCATGTGAATATGTTATGTTATGTATGGATGTGGATGTGTTGCCCGGACCATTAAGTCCGAGGTTGTGATGTAAAGTGTGTTTGATTATAGAAGTTTATTTCTGTAAGTAATCCCTGTATTCTAATCTAATGATGTGAGGGAAGTGTAAACTTCGAGGACGAAGTTCTTTTAAGGGGGGTAGATTGAAATACCCCAAACCTTGATATGTGGTTTAAATATCAAACTATGTTATATAAAGGCTAAAAATTGCCTTAGAAACATCAGTGAACAGTTTAAACCATAGTAAATGCAATAAAACGCTAAGATACAGTTAGAGCAAAAAACATGCTCTAAGCTATGAGTGAACTTGGTTAGGACCCAAAGAGCCTACCAAGACTTAATAATATTCAATTATGATTTAATAAGGCTAAATAAGTCCTTAGGAAACCTTGGTGGACAGTTAAACCAAATAAAACACAAGAAAATACCTTAAAGTCAATATGAGCAAAAATGTGCTCTAAGCTTGGGATAAATTTGTATAAGACCTAATGGTCATACCTATACCTTATAAATATGTTAATGAACATATCAAATCAATTACCAAAGAAAACCAAGCTTGAAAACAAGTTAAAACACAAAAAGTGCTTTAAGGAGTCTTAAAGCACGTTTTTGAAAAATTGTCTTGTAAATGAGTTTTGAATGGCTAAATGTCCATCATTACTCTTTAATTAACATGTGTACTATATAGTATCACATTTGGAAGTCTATATCAATGGGAAATCAAAAATTTCACAAATATGTGCCTTGTTTTGTGAATAGTGCTCAAATAGTGCTAGTTTAAGTTATAAGTCAACATAAGTCAAATATTTGGTCAACAAAGACCATAAATATCTCTAATGTGTAAGGGGGGCACGGTTTTATGGGTGTGAGTCATCACACTTGGATAGCCAATTAAAAGAAAGAAAGAAAAGTAAGTAAAAGGTTACTTTTGCTTTTAACATAAATATCTTCAAAGTATACTCTCTCACCTCATTCTTTCTTTCTCCTTGGTTCCCACCGTCACCTATCTTCATCCTCCCTTCTCAATCTCGTTCTCCAACAGAACCATTCATATCCCATCTCCTTTTACTTGTAACTTATGATTCCATGCTCCGAATTTAATTCCGAGACTACCGTTGTCTTAGTTAGAGTAAGCTCTTCATTCCTATCTTTTCAAATCTTCAAGAACTCCATTTTGGTGCCATGAAGATTCACCATTGAAGGAGCTTGAGCTCATATTTTCATGCCTTGTCATTCTCCTTTGCTTCAAGGTGAGGAAACTCAAAGAAAAATGACATTTCCTCCATGTTTTGTTGTTGTCCGAAAATTCACCATTAATGGTGCTCTTATATTGGCTTGTTCTAGCTTCATTCCAAGCTTTCATGGACTAGGTGGAGTCCTCTCTTGATACTCATTCAAGCTCTCTTTCCATTCCAAGGTAAAACAATCATTTTAATACCTTAAAACAATATATGTAACTAGGGTTTACAATGAGATGAAGCATGATGCTTGAATACTCATTCTATTATGTGTACATTGTTTAGAAGTTGACAAACAACCAAACATCCCACCGGTTTTACAAGGAAACAAGAAAGAAGTTATGAGGAAAAAGAGGTAAACAAACTATCTCAATGTAGTTTAAATGCCTTAGGGAAATGAGCTTGATTTGCTTAATAAAATACCTAAAGAGCCAATGGCAAATGAGCTAGTAAAATGCTCTCAAGGAGTTTATTAAGGGCATATGTATTGTTGGGTGTATTTGCAGGTTGAAGGCATTATTATGTGGGAAATTCAGTGTTTAAGGTTTATGCAATTTAAGGGCCTAAGAGCCAAGCAATTTAAGTTTATGCACTATATTGTGATGTAGTGTAGTTAAAGGCTTAGTTGTGTGTAAAGGGCATTTCTTGTAAAGATGAATGTCTTGAATGGTTAAAGGATGAAAAACAATATGTTTGTGTGTAAGGAATGTGTAGTAAGTGATTAAGTGTTCTTGGTTGTCTAAAGGTGAAAACCTAAGTGTTTGGGTGTGAGAGTTTACAAGAGAAGCTATGGCAAAATTTAGTTGATAAACAAAGGAGTTTATGTGATGAAATGAGATTTTAAGACCTAGAAGGTACTAGGAACTTGTTAAGTGTTAAGATGGTGGAAGAAGGTGAATCATGGTGTTCTTAGGTGTTAAGGTGCCATGGGCATTGTCTTGGAGGATTTAGAACTCAAATGGGTGTTTTGAACACACCAAGGAATTGTTATGTGAAGTGTTAAGTCTTGTTCAAGATTTGGTAAACAAAGGAAAAGAAATGCCTAGTGAAGGTCTAAGTGAAAACTTGTGGAAATTATAACCAATTGTGCAAAGGAGGTGTGTATGAGAAATAATGCTTTTGGAGTGGTGGTAATGTTTGTGAGACAACACTTTGGTTAGTTGAGGTAGTAGGCATGATATACCACTTAGAAATCTAAGAAAAATGTTATAAGTGCTAGGAATTGTTGTAAGGAATTGAGTAACCAGTTAGTGATGATTTAGGAAAGTTTAGTGCTTGTTTTAAGGTGTTTAAACATGTAGGAAACATGTGGAAAGTTTATGGAATGATTAGGTAAGGTTTAAGGTTGGTTTAGGGGTTGAAAAATGATGTTTTGACAAGTTAATAACATGGTCCGGGACCTAGCCCTTGTATAGGTACCCGGACCACCCCTTAAAAAGAGCCGAGAGTGAAGTTTAGAAGTGGTCCGGGTCCTTAGTCCAGGACCAAGACCCGGACCAAGGGTAAAATAAGGCCGAGAGTACATTCTACAAGTGGTCCGGGACCTTGGGTCCGGACCAAGTCCCGGACCAGGTCAAAAGTGTTGCAAAATCTGTTTTAAAGGCTTCTAATCATGGGGAATTGAATGGTAATGGTTTTAGGTGATGTTTAGGCCTTGTTTGGTGGCATATAAAGGCCTTAAAATGTGTAAACAAGTGTTGGGTTTGATGTGAGAGTTGTAAACTTAATATCACAAGAGTAAGTTAAGTGTAACGGGAATGACGGGGTAAACTATGGGCGCTTTAAACGTTAAGCAAACATGTTACCCCAATATTAATAAAAGTAATTGTAATGTTATCAGTTGTTCGAGAATTGCTCGAGGAACATAAGTGGACATGATAAAGTGGACTCCGGTGACAGGTATGGTTTTCTTGCAACCTGTGTCCTACCGGATTACACCGGCTTGTATGCCAATGTGTTTTTCTGTATGTTTGCCACGTTATGAGATAAATCATGAAACGAGTTTACAGTCGTTATTGTTATTGTATGTTTACGTGCCGATACCGGTAACCTCGAATGCGCTTGAAGGGCTAGTTAACCACTATTAGGTAAACGTAGGAGAACGGTATCCGGTGATAACGTTTCCGACCTAAGGAACGTTCTAACCACGGCTATGCGTGAGTTAGTTATGTAATGTTTGTGTGTGATGTTGGTGTATGAATGTATGACTCTCCCTTCCCTTGTGTGTGTCTAACAAGACTTAACCCAATGTTGTGATTGTTTAACTAAGTTCAATGATGAACTTCTGACAAGTGCTAACGGGGGGAGTGAGGAGTCCGGTCTGTTCCGGCCACGCGTGTGAGTATGGGGGTCGTTGTCATAGCAGGTTCGATCCTCTCCGTATGTTATGGTTGTTTTCCAATTTGGTTCCCAACCTTCCCTTTAGCTTAACCAAGGCTATTACTGACTCACGTCGGGCCACGGGGCATACTATGTTATGTTTGTTCGGTGTGCTTGGATCACTATATCCGAGACACCTTGTGTTAAGTTATCCGTTCATTTAACGAGACGGTAACGAGTTATGTAACGAGCTTATCATGAGACTGGCAACATTCTCTAGGCTCACCAGTGTATTAACAATGTTTGGGTCGGTTCCTAAGAGAACCATTCCCGTTATGTTATGTATTTTTGTTGTGATGCAATATCTATTGTGATGTTATGATGTACACGTTGAAACGTGCAAAGTGTTGTTAAGTTTTGTATGTGAGGAATGATATATATTGTGAGATATGAAGTGTGTGGATCATGGATATGAATCCCAGTTTGAGAAAGGAGGTGTTTAGGATAACCCGATTTAAGGGTAAGTGTTGTCTATTAAGGAAGTAGCTCCATTAGAGGAGAAACACTCTAGGGATAATGAATACCATGAGTGACTTATTAAGTAAGGATATATTATCCGTTAGTTGAGCCCGTTGAGGCGAAATGTTATGTGTTGTGTGTTTACAGTTGCATGCACGATTTAAATATAATCAATCGCATGCTAAGACGACAATTAGTTGTGCGTGGCCCGGTAGCATGTGGGCTGCGGGATTACCATACCAGCAAAGGTGCTGAGCCCCTTGGGGGCCACCCTTTCTCTTCTTTTCCTATTTCAGGTACAAGGAGCTGGAAGCCGTTCGAGAGTAGGACGGGGTAGTCGTTGTACATGGGTAATCGTTTATGTTGTATATATACAGTAGGTGTAGTAAGACCGAAATTGTTATCGGCATTAGTTATAAATACTCGGTATAGTTGGAAGGTGTATGTTGTTGTTGTGATTAATGAAAAAGGATAGTAATGTGTAGTCGCTCGGAAATTTAGCCCATCAGACCGGTACAATGTGTATGTATTAGCCTTGTTAGCCACGTGGGTGGCTAACGGCGTGTAACACCAACGAGTTAAGTAATGTGATGAGTTTTTTTCCGCTGCAGTTTATTGTAAGTGTGTTACTGTTGGATGGGGTGTTACATATTTTGTACCTAGGATTTTCTGGGGTGTTTCATTCTCCCGTCCTTAAATAAAGTTTCGTCCCCGAAGCTCCATAATCAAAATAAATATTCATACATCACCCTAAACACAAGTGAACCAATGCTAACTGTTACCTAATCACAAGAATTTAAGCAACTTCACAAGGAATAACGATTTCCATGAAACAATAGCTCATCCAAGGATACACAGATCCAAGGTTTTCAACATACCAAGCACATTTCATCAACTAAATCAAACACATTCATCAAGCAATCAAACACATAACATCAAGCAACCACATACTAGTTCCATTATGTCTAGTTACTGTACTACTATCCCATTTTTTTTCACTAACATCACGCGTCCGACGCGCCACTCGGATCTTGTTTTCATGCATACATTAGTCATGTAATCATAAGTAATCAAACATCCAGCCATTCAGTCAAACATTCACACACAAGCACTCAAGCAATAATCACCTATCTTTTCCCCGATCTACAACCTATTGCTCTGATACCAACTTGTAACACCCCAATTTCCAGACCTAATTTTTTTTAACAACACAGCGGAAGACTTACTACAAACTCTACCCCGGGGTGCTACCGCCACACTCACTCATTAGTGAGTGCTAAGGCTAAGTACTACTATCTCTTCCAAAATAAGTTATACTTTTAAACCTTTATATATTCAGAATATAACATCAATCAACTTGAATTCCAAGATCATCTTCTAAATTTGACAACATATACTTACTAACATCGACTGATATCTTCTTACTAGTTTACATCAAAACTCAAAAGGTTCTCTCAACACATTACTCACGAACTCTATGGAATCTATTACATCGCCTTCTAATTTCTGATCCTAGTCCTCCTTTAGCTCCACACTCTTGTGCGACTTCATGACTAGGGAGAAACACCCATCCTTTCCTGTACCTGTGGTCAGTCATACAATCACAGAGAAAAGACCACAGGGCATAACGCCAAAATCAGCAACGCTGAGTAACTCCCATCACAATATGTAAAACACATTTTACCTTGTAAAACTCCAAGAGTACATAATCATAACAATAAAGGTAGTGGAGCAATACAACCATGACAACAGGATAATAGCGTAGCAAAACCACAATAGGGTTAATACATAAAACCACAAATTAGCACCACCTGTTGCTTACCTTAACATAAGGTGCATAAATGATCATTCAAACGTATTACCAAGTATCATTCATCAAATAATCAATATCAATCAGCAGGCAATATAGCCAATGTCAAGATCCACTAAGTATAACATTCAACACCATGATACAATTTACACATGTCCTCGAGCAATCGGTCTTTCGACATAGAGCACTAACACTCTCGACCCCTCGGATAATTCACCTCACCCCATGTCCTTAAGTGTGCATACCCCCTATGAATCATCAGTCCATAGAGTAGATCATGATGGCTTAGCTCCAATACATTGGTAGGAGCAAATAATAAAAGACCCCAATACATTGGTAGGGGCAGTCTTAGTAAACTCTAATACATTGGGAGGACTAATATTTCATAAACATTTACCACTTGGATTAGGCACAACCTCGCCTTACACCTCACATCCATATTCATAAACACAAGATAAATCACACATAAAGTCAATATAAACACTATAGTAATTGCTGGATAGAAATAGCATCACAACAGTAAACATCATTATCCACGGTAAACATCTGTACATTTAAGTATATCTCAAAAGAAACACCAAATTCATCAACCCAGGTATTCATCTAGCTTCACTCAACCAATATAACCACAATGGCCTTTATGACACAGAAAATCAATCCACACACAAACACACCCTTCTCGGTCAAACATAACAGCAATGGTGAATAATTACAGTTTTATTGTCCATTATCAAGGTAACTAATTATCAATTACTTTAACAGATGGTTAGGCACTTCCTTGCCTCATCCATTAGTTCAAAGTCAATAAAATACAAACTATAGCATCATAAAATGTCAGTACAACCAGCCAAAACATTCATTGAACATAAACAATACAATATTAACATTTACAGCTTACCACTGTAAGAATTTAAACACATTTGTACTTTCAGGCAAATTCACTGAGTTTACCTAAACCAAATTTCAATCTGCTTTTTATATAGTCATTATAAACCTTATTGATTTATTAAACTTAGAAGAAGACAGCCCCTACAGCCATTTTCCAATTCGGTTGAAACAGCAACAACAATAACATTTACATTTGTACAGCTTAGTACATGTTATCATATCTTTGCTATTCCATTAGATATAACCTATATAAATGTTCCCCTAGCTCATTATAAGATATACCAACCTCATTGTTCTGTAATAATCAAGAAAAACAACCTATATACCATCACAACCTAACCGGTTCCACCCTGAACAACAATAACAACATTTTTGGACAGATTTAAGTTTTCTTGCTTATCTAGCCTAAGAAACTCATCAAACCTGCTTCTCAATTTTACATAAATGTTCATACACCTAAGTAGCATATTTTCCTCAGCAATGCCATTTCAAAACACAGAGAAAGTCAACTCAACACTCTGTTATACAGAACCAGTTTTTCAGCAGAATCTTAAAACACATTTTTCTTGTCACTTTAACTTGTTCTACTTGTCTAGCTCACTACCTGTGCTTAGCTACGAATTTATCCACCTTAAACAGAGAGTTTAAAGCCCTATAATTCAGCTAGTTACTAGCTCAATCAACCAAAGAAATACAGCAACAACCCCATCCATTTAAAACCGCAAACAGCACCATGGAAAATCAGATTTTGCAAACTTGTTGATCAAGGTAGTTACCTAGTTTCCTCTTGGCATTTCCTTGTTAAACTCTCTAAGAAGTTACAGCCAAAGATCCCACCTTCTTCCTCTTTAATTTCCCCAACACCTGATCTGGTTTCCCTCCCCAAGCTTGCGCTCAACAACAGTAGTAAAATTTAGCAGCAGCACTTCTAGCTCTCGATTGTTACTCTTCTTCCTTGTTGTTAGTTTCCTTCCAATTATCTTCTACTACTTTGGGCTGGCGTGAATGAAGGGCAGCAGAATAATTCATGTTTTGGGGAGGATGGTATGAACGTGGCTACTTGAATTGGTAAGGAAAATGATTTCCATTCAGCCCTTGTTCTTCGGTAGTCTTCAACCTTTCTTACGGTAGTAATTTTTTTCCCAGCCTTCTACTACTACTTACTGTCTTTCATGGTACTAAATGATAGGAAAAGAAAGCTCAAAGGTGGGAAATAAACTGCCGACACACTTGCAAAGAAGGAGATAATTCAGCCAAGGTAATTTCATTTTATGCCACCTTTTACTTGTTTGCTGTTTTATTCTTATTGGCTGAAGTGTTGGTTAGCTAAAATGATGACACTAAACTCATGACTAAGCAGGGGGAGGCCGGTGGGAATTAATCTTATCTCAGCACTTATCACATGAAGACAAAAGATATAATTACCTATTTGTTACCAGATGTACTCGACAATGCTAATATGGAGGAGCTGAATTCTTACCTTGTTATATAGAAAATGAAGGTGTATACTCAACAAGGAATGCGGCAACTATCAGCTGGGCAAGCATTTACGTTGGTTTGAAATGATTACAAAAAGACAATGATTTTATTATTACAAAATGTAACCGGCAACAGCAACATCAAACGGGGAGGAAATTCTTTCAGTGATGGCACCTAGTTTACGTTGGTGTTTATTTCCCATTGGATGAGTTTGTTGGATAACTAAAATAAAGCCACCTAACCTGATATAAAGCAATAAGAGGCGGCAACTTAAGCAGGATAAGATTCATATGAGTTGGATTTGATTATAAAATGACAACGGACTTAATTGGAGATATGTACAAAACGGTAATACTAGGCTGGAAACATAATATATATGCGCCAATGCAAGGTTGTAATACTAGGCCTTGTTTTGTTAGAAAATGAAGGTTATTTAAGGATAATTAATGAGAAAGGCATAGTTTGGCTGTCTATACTAATGTATAAAATAGGTGGTAATGACAAGAAAATAAACTAACTAACTATATACATTTACAGCCGTAATATAGGCTTAGCTTGCCATTGTAACAATGACGCATTTTAACATAACAGTCGGTAATATAGATCTAACATGTCACTGTAACAATGACACGTTTTAACATCAATTTTGTTGTCCTCCTTAAGACTTGTATAATCCGAACAATAATACATTGTATTAGCAAATATTTTAGCTAAGCATGTTATAATACACTCAAGAATAAAAGAATAACATGAACTAATTATTTCATGTACATTCTAGCACTTATTGCACATTGTACATGTTTACAATTTACAATTGTTCAAGCTAGTAATTTAATGACTTCCATTGTACTAGCTTATATCAATTTCAAGCAAACACATACACATATACAATAATAAAGTATGTATATTTTGTAGCTAGGATTTTCTAGGGTGTTTCAAGTGTTAACTCTCACCAGAAAATAAAATGGAAGGGGAGAAAGACTTCTTCGTCCTTGTCTTTAATCAAAAGGACTCCCATGTCCTGAATTTAAAATAAATAAATGCAGGCCACTTGTAACGAAATACAATGCAATAATTATGAAACCAAACTTTGGGTTATAACAGGCTCACACCTTTTAGGTGATGTGAATACGTGGGGGAAAAGAAGAGGATGTCGTCTAACCGCATCCCCTTAATACTTGGGCTTTAGCCCTAAGCATTTTCCTGGCAGTGCCCTTACCTAGCCTTGCTTGGTCATTCAAAGACCTGACCGTAGACTCACACCTCATGGTGATGTGAGAAAAGTGGGGGAGCCCAAAGAGAATAGCGTGCAAGCCCTATTCCTTTGTGGTGACCTGGGCCCATACCCCAAGCACCTTCGGACCGATCCATACCCAATTTGGTTGAAGCGTCTAGTAAGGACATGTTGAACTTGTAGGGGCCTTGTTTGCTTGTATGACCGGCCCACTGCCAGCCTAGAAATCGATAGGAACTCTTCCTATATCAACTCAGCACAACCTGTAATTTATGGCTTAATTATTTGCGGCCCAAAGGCTCTGTTTGTTTTGAATGAGTGAATTGTTTGTTTGGGCTTAGGCCAAAACCTTAGATCTAGGTGATTTCCCTTTTGGCCCAATTTGAATTATTCATTTAGTTCTAGGCCCACGAAAAAAGAATGCCACCCAAACTCGAATTAGTGCACAAGACTTGAAAATCAATAGGCTTTCATTGAAAACTTTTTTGGTCCAAGGCCCATTCCAGTCTAGATGAACTTTTCATTCGGGCTTTGGCGTAAGATTTTACGTCTAGGTGACATATCTTTAGGCCCAATTAGAACCACTTGTTTAGGTTTTGGCTTATTCGAATCCCAGATAGTTTGCGCAACCCATTCATTCTAGTTTCTAGCCTCAAGCCCCATGATCATCAAACAAATCTTAGACTTCAGAGTTTCTCTCTCATCCCCGCGGCCCATTCACAGTCCATATAGCTCCCTTCAGCCGATTTCCTTTTGTTCGCTAACGATGGACACCTTGGAAACATGTAAGCCCAAATCTCAAGTATGGCAGAGGGAGGGAACCCAATCAGCATGGAGACCCAGCTCACAGCCATGGAACAAATGTATGTTACCATCATCGAAGAGCTGAAAAGAAAAATCAATTCCCTTGA
>CM041776.1:73836899-73870299 GCA_023374045.1 Limonium bicolor
TAATGTAGATTTCAGTTGAAGTTCTAATGTGAATTCTATGAATGTAAAGGGTGTTGAACTTGCACTTAATGCTGTCCTACCAGAGTTTACTAGGAGAATAAGTTGTAGGCATTTGTATGCCAATTTCAAGAAAGATAACCCAGGTACAATTACAATGTACTTTATTTAATCATGTTCTATTCATCATTGTCCATTGTTGCATTTAATTATTTTGTTTTGCATGTATACGTTATAGGCACTTTGTTAAGAAACCTTTTCTAGGAAGTTGCTCATTGTTGTACCCAATCTGTTCTAAGGGATGTCATGAAAATAATTGAAGAAACGTCTTTAAGCGGTCATAGGTATTTGAGGGAGGTTGACTATAATCTATAGGTTAGATTTCATATTCCAAGGGATGTAAGAGTTATAGAGACAACCTCAAACTTTGTTGAGTCATTCAATAGCAAGTTGTCTTCAATTAGGGGTAGCCCAATATTCTCTCTACTTGAAAGCTTAAAACACACATTAATGAAAAAACTGAATGGGAGAAGAGAATCTGTCAGAAAGATGAATGACAAGATTACACTTTATGCTAAAAAGGTTATTTATAAGAACATAAAGGCTGGTTATAGGTGTAGGCATACTACAAGTAGTGAACATGAATTTGAAGTGACTGAGCTAAACAGAAACTACATTGTCAATCTAAGAGATACACACTATGATTGTATGGAATGGGATCAGTCAGGTATCCCATGCAAGCATGCTTGTGTTGTTCTGAACTGGAAGACGATTGACAAAGAGCAATTTGTTGACCCATTCTTCTCAATGTCTACATATGTTGTCACATAAGAAAAAGCAATCTCTCCAATCCCTAACCCTTCTATTTGGCCTGGCCATGAGGGCTTGAAAATCCTTTCTCCACCCTTTCTGAAAAAGTTGCCACAAAAAACATAGGAGTAGAGAAGAGGGTGAGGCTAGACCTAACCCTAAGAGATCAAATCATGTCACTTGTGCTAAGAGTAAACAAAGAGGATATAACTCTAGAACATGTGTATCGCAAACCGTTTAATCTGTGGGACAAGGCAGGGGTTGCTTGCTATTTCAGAAGTTGGAGATGGTAGTGGTTCTAGTCAGGCTGCCACACAGCCAACCCAAGAAACTACAAGTGAGGGTGAAGTATTGGAAAAGCCAAGGAAGTGGAAGGTGGTCACAAGACCTATCCGATCGTCTATGAGAAATCAGAAGCGTAATAGTTGAAAGAAGAATGTCATTCATGGTTAGCAACTAATTTAATTTCTTTTGGAAATAGTTAGCACATTTTTTTATTGCATTGTACTCATTATGTGTCTTGTTTGAACTTGCTCGCTTTGCCTCAGGTGTAGTTGCTGCTGGGAGTGGGTGTGTACGTGTTGTTACTATGATGGAGGGGGTGCAAGCTTTGGAGTGATTTTGCGTAGTCTAGATATGTTTTTTGTTGTAGTTGTCACATATGAACAAAGAAGGTTGTATGTTGATGTGAACAAGCCGTGGAAATGACTGGTATTTTAGTATGTACTTTGATTGATGTAAAAATGGGCAACGACCTGGTTATGACTAGTTGGTGGATTTGCATTTTGAAAAATCTATTTTCAATCTTGAATTTGTGCGCAACAATGCAAACATATTAGCAGTTACTTTAATCTGGGTCGCATAATTGTGCACTTGCAATCTTCACCTTGTCAAAGTGTTGTGTTGTGTACTTTTTTTTAGTTTGATAGAAAGAAAGCCAACCAACTGTTATGGCAATGGTAGTGTAGATCTGACAGATTTCTTACAAGATGTCTTTTTTTTATCTGGGTGGCGTAATGGCCACACATGTAGCATGTGTGTTTTCAATCTTCATATTTTAGTCTTGTATTACATTGTTAGATTGTGTCCCTTTATTTTATTTTTTTGTCTGACACAGTGAAGACATACACATGTTTATTTTGAAAACCAACTATTATGGCAATGCTAATGCATATCTTACAGAAAGAAATCTACTACATTCATTACTTAATCTGGTCTGGTACATTACGTAACTATTAGATTGCATAATAACAACTCCAAAAGAAAACTTCAGTACTTAATCTGGTATGTTACATTGCGTAACTATTAAATTGCATAAATATCAACTCCAAAAGACAACTCCAGTACTTCATCTGGTCTATTACATTCCCACCGTCAACTACAAACTACATCAGCTTAACAATAACTACAACAATCACTACAACTACTACACAGATGCTCATAAAAGACCCAGGGACTTCAGCATTTTGGCTGCATCTTTA
The DNA here is from genome assembly GCA_023374045.1 of Limonium bicolor. NCBI lineage: Eukaryota > Viridiplantae > Streptophyta > Magnoliopsida > Caryophyllales > Plumbaginaceae > Limonium > Limonium bicolor. The sequence continues at coordinate 73,839,188 of CM041776.1, forward strand.
TGTTTGAAGAAACGTTTTCTGAAATACCCCGTAATTAAAAACAGTGATTAATTAGGCTAATTATACTTTTAAAAGCTTAATTACACTAAAATAAATACTAGGGAACAAATCCCGAAGAAAACGGACCTTTAAAATGGGTTAAAAGCATAAACGAACCTTAAAGCGCGTTTTTCGAGGAAACCGGGAAAACGCGACTTTAAGCGGGTCAAATAGACTCGTAACAATTTTGGTCAACTAAATAGTCACTAATAAATATTAGTGAAGCTTTAGAACCAATAAAATTAATTAAACGAGAAAATTCCGGAAAACGGGTACCGGTTAGTGAAAACTATAACAACCGGTAAGTTGTGGGGTGAGAATGCAAATAAAGAAACTTAGTGTGTCCACTTTGCAAATAAAAATGAAAAATCTGTGTGTGTGTGCATATGTGGACCGATTCCCCTCCCTCTCTCATTTATTAATTGTTCCTAATTCACTAGAGGACAAAACAAATAAGTAAAAAGCAAAAAAAAAGGAGTCTCTCTCCTCACTCCCCTCACCCTCACTCACGTTTTTGCACCCCTCTCTATTCTCTCTATTTCTTCTTCTTCTACCTTGCGATTTCCATGGAGAAAGAAGGAAGCTCACTCAACTCTCTCCTTCTCTCCTCTCTTTGAGCACTCAAACCTTCTCCAAATCCAATAAAAATTACACCATTGCAACCCCCTTGCAAAGGAGAACATTTTCATCCTTTCAAAAATCCAAAAGCTCCATTTTCGATTTTATGGGTGTTCACCATTTGAAGATTCAAGTCCACCATTAGAAGCACCTTCACCTCCTTATCATCTTGAGGTAAAAAGAAATTCGAAAATCCATCGTTTCTAGCCCTCATTAGCATTTTAAGAATTTTCGGTTTTTGAATGCTTTCTCCCTTGTTGCTTCAGCCGATTTTGGCTCTTCCTTGGGCTAGGAATATTGTTCTCTTGCTAGTCAAGAACTCCATTCATCCATTGAAAGGTAATACCCTTGTCTAAACCCTAAAACATTAAATTCTAGGGTTAGAGTAAAATGAATGCTAAATGGTATTGTGTATGTGTTATGGGCTGTAGCATTTTGTGTGTGTGAACCCATTGGAACCGAGAACAAAGGAGAAGAAAAGAAGAAGAGGAAAGGAAAGGAAAGAAAAACTAGCAAGACAAGGTAAATGCTCTTACCTTGTGTTAGTTTGTGTATTGTATTGTAACAGTTTTAGTAGTGAAATGAGTAATGAGTATATTGTAGTATGATGAATAATGAATTGGAACAGTTTTGAAGTCTTTCAAATGAGTTTTAAAAGCTTGGGAAAACCTTGGGTAGTATGTGTATGTGTGCAGGAATTTTAATGGTTGTAGTAGTATTGGAATATGAGTATAATGTATTGAGTAAACAGGTTGTGAGAATGTGAACTTGTGAGCTGAAATAGTGTGTGGAGAATGTTAAAAATATAGGGGAGACTATGTCAAATTTTGTGTAGGAATTGAGAGGACTTAAATGTTTGAGAGGAGGAGGTAACCTAGGTGTTAACTAGGTGTATTTGAGGAGTATTTTGTGGTGTGAAACAGATTTGGAAAGGAGTGTGTAAGGGAAGGGAACTAGGATGTGAACTAGTGTATTTAAGATGCCAAGAGTGACATTAGTGGAGGGAGTATGAGAGTATAAGAGTTAAGATGAAAATCTGTAGCATGAGAAGGAAAACAAAAATCTGTAGCATAAGTAGAATAAAAACTGATGCAAGTGTTAGGAAGAAATGGAGAAAAGAATTGTGTAAGTGGAGTAGGAATTGAGTAGTAGGAGTGGAGGATGAATTAAGGTGATTTAGAGTGTGTAAGTAGTGCTAAATCATGTGGGGAAACATTGGTAAAGATTGGGGAAACAATAGGTAAAGAAAACACCCAAAAACAGATTTTAAAACTGAAGTACTGGGCCGGACCGACCTTAGGACCGAACTTGCAAGGTCAGTCGAGCCCAGACTTACAAGACGGGAAACCTTCTGGAATCGACCGACCTTGCGACCGGACTTGCAAGTTCGGTCGGACCAGAAAATTCTCCCGTCTGAAACCTTCTGGAATGGACCGAACTTGCGACCGGACTTGCAAGTTCGGTCGGCCAGAAAAATTCCGCAGATGAAAGCTTCTGGAATGGACCGAACTTGCGACCGGACTTGCAAGTTCGGTCGGCCAGAAAAATTTCGGTAATGTAAGCTACTGGAATGGACCGACCTTGCGACCGGACTTGCAAGGTCGGTCGGGCTAAAATTTTCAAAGACAAAACTTACTGGAATGGACCGACCTTGGGACCGGACTTGCAAGGTCGGTCGGCCCTGGAATTTCACCCGAGGTAGTCTACTGGAATGGACCGGACTTGCAAGGTCGGTCGCAAGTCCGGTCGAGTCAAAAAAAAAATTGTGTTTTAATTATATGATTATAGTAATCATATATACATATATATATATATGCCTATATACCTACATGCATATATATGTAGTAATGCACCATTAATGAAGTAATAATGGTAAGAAAGTAGGTAAGTTTGTAAGAAAACAAGTTTATGAGGTAGTAAAGAAAAGAATGGTTTTATAACCAAGTATGAATGTAAAGAAGTAGTAAGTATACATTGAAAGTATCAATGAAGGAGTAAGTTAGATCAATAATAGACCATTGATCATACTACTTCATGTATGTATAGGAATCAAATAGTTGATCTCCAAAGGAACCGGTAGTACGTATTCGACGGTGAACGGTATGATTTCCTCATGCCCTGTATCCTAACTTGGTTACCCCGATTTGTGTGCTTATGTGATCACCAACAAGATAAATGCACGAATCGGACTTATATTGCACTTAGTTGTGTTTGAACTATATTGTTCTTGTTTTATGCTCTTGAACATTTAGTTTGTATAATTCATGAAATGTATGAATGGAAATGAAACGTATGTGTAAGTACGAGTACTTGTGTATGTATGTATGTATGGAAGTAAGTATGGACTTCTACTAATTCCTAACAATCTAACTCCTAACATGAGTAATGAGTAATTGGAATGAGTAGAAGCCCGATATAGTTTCGGCCACGCGTGAGGATAAGGAGACACAAGAGGTTGGATCCGAATCCTGGCTATAATCTTTTCCATGGACCAAATCCCTTGAATGGGTAGCATCCTGGATTAGTGGGCCACCCTAAAGCCCGGTGGTGGGATGTAGTAATCCCTGCCCGGAGGTCATACCGACTTAACTGGAAGTAAAGTATGTAAGAAGTAAGTATTGTAATTGTATTGGTCTTGACTATTGTAAGTCATTGACCCGGAGTAAAAGTATTGAACACCCGATTAACCCGGGTGTGTAATAAGGCTATCAAGACCTTTGTATGTAATGGAGAATCGTACCTCCGTAATGCGGTGAGTATGGTAAGTGTGAATGAATGACTTGCATTGTATTCCTTGTATGTATTGTATGTATGTATGCTTGGTGAAATGAATGTATTGTATTGTAATGTATAAAGCATGTATGTATGTATGAATGAAACGAACCGCATGTACTCGACCAAATAGTTGGCATACCCTCGCTAGTACGCGGGGTATGCGGTTATCATATGCAGCGTAAGCTGACCCCCTAGGGGGAATGTTTTTACTCCACAGGTACCCGCGAGGTGTGAAGGTAAAGTAAGGTCAAGATGTGATTCTTTTTGGAGTAGTAATAGGATTGGAACGGTGTACTGAGTTGTACACGGCTAAGGTCTTCTTGTGTAGCCGGTGTACCATGTGGTACACCTTTTTGGATATTGAAACCTTGATGGGATAGTAAGGAGAGGATGTATAAACTCTTCATTTTCGGGAAGTAGTCATGAAATGTAATTCATATATTCAGTATACTCGGTAATCAAATGTAAGCTAAGTATTTGGGATTGTAAAGTAAGTAGTATGTATGTATTTCATTCTAATCATCAGACCGAAATAGTAAGTAATAGTAGCCTTGTTAACCTTTGAGGGTTAACGGCGCTGTATCACCCGCCGGGAGGAGTAAGTAAGTATTCCGCTGCGAGAAGGGTAAGTATGGGATTGATTAGAGGATAATGGAAGGATTAGCGGCTGGGGTGTTACATTTTCAAATCCCTTAACTCTTGTCTAAGATCTTTGATCTCTTCCAGTACCTTCAACACATCTACGTTGGGGCCATTCACCTCTTCACCATACCAGTTGCTGCTCAATACGTGTCTGTTCAGTTCCTCCTCATGCCACCATTTGAATAGGCCATAATGACAATCACAATGATATAACAACTTTCCAAGATTTTCAACAGTTAAGGCAATGTACAGCTTCACATTCCTTGTGCACTTGCACTTCACATTAGCGAATGTGAACAAACTCTCATTGTTTTGATTGTTTGACGAAGACATACTAGAACAAACAAAGCATTGATCAGGATTAGGACAATAGACCAATTATGCTCAGACCACACATTTGTCATCATTGTTTCTGGAAACGGTGAGCTCAAATATAGAGCACCGCCCAATCATCATAGCTATTACAGAAATATTAGAGTACCATCACCATATATGAACTATGAAGTGAAGCAACTAAGTTTTATAACAGACACCTCAAACTAGCCTGGAGCAACATAGGAAAAACCAATGCCACTTCTACTGGCCAGTAATGAGTTTAGGGAAATAGCAGCTTCATAACAAGTCTATTCGATGTATCAGTGCACTAATATTAAACGGGGCCATCAAAAATGTCATTCACAATATACACTTGAAGACAACACCAAATAGACCAATAGTGCTCAGACCACAGATTTGTCATCATTGCTTCTTGAAACAGTGAGCTCAGATATAGAGCACTGCCCCATCATTATAGTTATTACAGAAATATTAGAGTACCATCACCATATATGAACTATGAAGTGAAGCAACTAAGTTTTATAACAAACACCACAAACTAGCCAGTAGCAACAGAGGACAAACCAATGCCGCTTCTACTGACGAGTAATAAGTTTGGAAAAACAACACAGAATAAGCCCATTTGATGTATCAGTGCACTAATATTAAACTCTGCCATCAGAAATGTCATTCACAATATACACTTGAAGACAACACCAAACAGACCAAAACCGTAGATCAGCTGGAAGTACATCATACGACATTCAACTGTAAACATAATATGTGCAAAGGAGTCGACTGAAAACCCTCCAAAATCTCAAGCAAGTCGTAAAGCAGCAAAAAAGAGTAGCACATGCTGCGATCTTGTTTCCACAATATGGGAAAGACAACCGGAACCCAAATGTCGTACAGAAATTGTCTTACCAGACAACCAGGGTTTAAAAACTCAACAAAGTCGACAAAACCAAAAATCAACAAGCAGAACCCAAAATTAGGGTATAAACCACAAGCCAGAAGGTAATTAAAACCCTAAATATTTTAAGTAAGTCGTAGAAAAATAGAAGATGGCAGCGAATGCAAGGAATTTGTTTACGCACTACTATATTCACAATTTGAGAACTCAACAAAGTCGACTAACCCTAAAATCTACAAGTAGAACCCAAAAAGGGTAGAAATTTTCTTACCAGACGACTTGGTGAGTTCTAAGCTCCTCGAATCACCCTACTAATGGTGACACTTCCCACGATTAAGCAATTAGGTGGAGAGAAAGCAAAGAGGGAGGAGACTGTAGAGAGTATCGGGTGGGAATGGGAAAGTGGTCGAGAGGAAGCAATGAAGGAATAGAGTGGGGCGGTTCATTTTTCGGTTTTGGTTATTTCCGGTTCAAATACAGGTTTAAGAAGGTCAAATCAGAGAGCGCCACATGGACAGGATAGACGGAAATTGGAAAAATGGTGAAGGATACAAACGGTAGATAGGTGGTGGGTGCGTAAAGTAATTAAGCAAACTGCATGGGTGGACGTTGTAAATACACCAAACCAGATGGGTGGGGGATGTAATTTTCCCAAAAATGAATTATAAAATTGCAACAACCTTATACTACCTCCGTCCCACTTTGACCTTCATGTTTGCTTTTTGATACGTTTTTCCACTTCAATATTAAACATATAAGATAAAATAATTTTATAAAACAAATTTCTACAACTTATAGTTTTTCACATAAGGATTTTATTGTAAAACTTAGATTTATAAAATTATGTTATCTTATATGTTAAATATTGAAGTCAAACGAAATGTTCAAATAGTAAAGGAGAAGGTTAATAAGTGTTGGAGGGAGTACTTAGACTAGAAATAACTATTGATTTTTACGTCGCACATATCAGGTAATGATCGTTTTTTATTTGTACAACTGAGGTTATGACCCGAGTAGCCAGCTTGAGAGATAGCCAGAGAACACGAGGTGAGTTAAGTCAGGATGAGGTTTCTTACTGTTCTTTGTGAAAGTTATGCTTGGTAACCGGCTGATCATTGTCCCCGGGGGGGGGGGGGGGGGGGGAGGGGGGTGTTACGAATATTTGGTCGGTGGTACATGTTAAAGAATCATATAAACATAATTATTTTTCTTGTTAAGTAGCATACCTATTAATTATACCTCACTAACACTAATCATTCTCATATGCTAAAGGGAAAACATACTTAACTTTACTGGCCGAATCGCAATGGACAATATGGAGTTCAAATTACTTGATTCTTTATTAAACATGTGTTCAAGAAGTTTTAGTTTTTAAAAATTAGGATGATAAGAATAAGTCACAAAACACGAGTTGGATTGACTTACAACTTTCACAAATTTGTGACCAATGATTACAAACCTAGTTAGACTACTCTTATATGTATGATAGGATAGAAAATGGTTTTATTATAAAAAAATTGAAAATAAGATCCATTTTCAATTAAAGAAAACAAGAGTACAAATACGAGCTAAAATAAAGCCTGGAAGGTAATCAGTATACATGGATTACCTTGGCTAAGCCAATAACCCAAGCTTGAAGAGCATCTAGTGATGCAATCCAAACTGACTAAACAAGGGAAGAGCTTAATGTGTCTAACAAGATCTTTGAAATCAACACCTTCTAAGACTAGAGTAAAGTGGATAAGTTCTTGATAACGTAATAAGATATGGGTGCATAAAACCCAAAAAACAACAATAAAATATCCTATATCTATAGCAAGATCCGATTTATTACTAAAATAAAAAACAACAAAGAAGCATAATAGAGGCCAACCAGGGGCTCAAACTCGGTTCTAAAGCTGCTCAAAACCAACATGAAACACCAGAATCTGCACCAAAACTGGGCACAACAAGTAGACGAGAGGCTGGATCTGAGAGCAGTTGACGCCAAAAGCTTTTTTCTAGAGGCAGAGTCGGCACTGGCAGGTTGGAGAGGGGCGGTGACGGAGGCAGCGGAGGTGAGGAGGCGGCGAGGTTGCGGTGGAGGCATCAACCCAATGACGACAGGGCCCAACAGAGGACAAACTACCTTTATTTTTAGAAGCTAACACTAAGTGAGATTTGTAAGAGATGAGCTTGGGGAACCCACAAAGTAAAAGAGAAATGAATACATGTATTTGGTTCCAAGATACCGATAGATCGAACACCGGCCTACATCCACTTTCTGATCATATCTTCATTCATCTCTCAATATCTTATTGTTACAACTTTGGGAGTTTTTCTAAGTGTTTCACTCTCTCATGTGGTGTCTTACAAATGAGCCCTTCACCCTATTTATAAACTTTCTAAGATAGAATATATCTTCAAGCTCTTACACATGTGACACTCATTCTATTGGAGCAACCTTTCTTCTTTTAAGACCTTCTCATAAACCTTCTAGTCTTGTAGGCGGGGGCGCGGGACGCGGGACCCGGGGGCGGGGCCTGTGGAGGGTGATTTTTCGGTACGAGGGGGGTCTATCTAAACATGGTCTGACTGAAAAGCCTAGATCCTAGAAAATGCCATTCTATGGAGAGTGAAAACCTGTTAATCTGGCATCCCTCAAATACCTACTAAATCGTCCGTCTTTCCCAGAAAGCATAAAGGGGAGTGCAAGTGTGCACTACACCCGCTCTCGATGGACTCCACGCGGACTTATGCCCTAAGGGCGGAAAATTGACTAGAGTTGCCACCTAGTTTGACCTAAGAAACTAGGAAGGGAGGAGAAGGGTTCTAAGAACCGTCAATTGACTCAGTGATATGGATTGGACTTATCTGGTCATGCCAAAGATTCTATGTGGGTTCGCACTGGGTTACATTCCTTAGAAGTGGCAACGACCATGACATTGGATTGGTGTCCGAGGAAACCTCGGTCTTCAATTGTCGGGATTGCCTTCTTTCAAAACCTTATTAGAGAGATTCAATTTAAAGCCAATTGATAGGATTGAGTGTGGACTGAAGAACAGATGATTTCCAAGAGTTTGGAGAAATAGGCTGGTCTTGAAATATTGGTCGGTGAAATCGGTTTGAATGTTGAGAGGTTTGAGGTTGTTTCAACTTTCATGAGGTTAAAAGGATGCTAGAAGTTTTGAGGAGCAAAAGGGCATTTTGGTCATCATTTTTTTTAGTTAAGGGGTGTTTGGATCATTTGCTGGGGTTAAGAAGTTTTTGGTCATTTTGTAGAGCTTAGGGGTATTTTGGTCATTTTGTGAACTTGTGAGGTGCTCGAATTCTTTGGTGGAATTGAGAAGTTTTTCATGTTTGTAAAGTTTGGATTTTTGAATGGTCAAATTTTTGAGGTGTTTTAGGAAGTCGAAAGTGTTGATGGAGTGTGAAAGAGGATATTTGGTTTACAGGTGTTCGGGTTTTGATACTGTTTCAGGTTTAAGATGACTAAGGTTGTTCGGGAGCATTTAAGAATAAAGGGTCATATGTTAGTGAGACTTGTGACTTCGAGTTTGCTTAGGAAAGGATTGAGGAGTGCTTATGGGTTAAAGCTCTAATGAAAGGATTGGATTGATTTGTTCAGAATTGTCTCTCTTAAAATGTTAAAAAACCAAAAATCATTTTTTGTTGTAAAAGGGCAGATAATCCCGAGGGATTACCCTATGTACCCCCTCGAACACGACACTTAATTAATGTAAGCGCCGAGGCTCAAAAGATGGGGCATTGAATTTATGTCAAAAAATAGGATTCAAAGAGAAACACCATGAATGAGATGTTCTCGGTCGAACCCTAATAACGTCTCTAACTCCGGGGTTTTAAAACGTTAAAAGTCAAAAACATTGAAATCGAGTGGAAGGGAGTTAGACGATTCTAAAATCCAGGCTGCAACTAGGAAGGTCGTTACTTCCCTAGCACCCCACCTTGTAAAAATCTAGGCTGCAAATAGGGGAGGTTTGTCACCCTAATACCCCGCCTAAAGAGATCCAGACTGCGACAAGGGAGGTTATGACCCCAGTGCCCCGCCTCGGATTTTTATTTTTGGAAGGGAGACAAGCGATGTTCTAACCATGGAGGAAATGTTTTGAAGGGGTTAGCCATTTCTTGCTCCCTGAAAAACGGTTTACTTGAGTTAAAAACTGAGTTGGAAAACTTTTGAAGTTGTTCGGAATTCTCTGTAAAGAAACACTGATTTTGAGAAATGCTTTAGGAGAAAACTTTCTGTATATGTGAGAAGAACTTTCTGCAGTTGAGAAGAGTTTTCTGTGATGTGAGAAGAGTTTTTCCTTTAAAATTCCACAAAATAGTTTCTTTTGAAAACTTGAAGAAATTTGGATGAAATAGTTGTTTGAAATCTAGGAAGATAGATTTTTGGATTTTGGATTTTTAATGGAATTTACAAATTGAGTTTGAGTTGAAAAGGAATCAGTTTTGAAAAATGAGTTGGGTTTGATTTGATTTTGGTTTGACTTGTATTGGAAGATGAGCCGGGTCAAAGTGCGAGTTGAAGTGGGGTTGGTCAATGCTTGGGTCAACGTTTTTGGTCAAGGTCAACGTTTTTGGTCAAGGTCAAAGTTTTTGGTCAAGGTCAACATTTTTTGTCAAGGTCAACATTTTCTGGTCAAGGTCAATGTTTTCTGGTCAAGGTCAATGTTTTTTGGTCAAGGTCAACGTTTTCTGGTCAAGGTCAACAATTTCTGGTCAATGTCAACGTTTTCTTGTCAAGTTCAACGTTTTCTGGTCAAGGTTTGACATTTGTGGACTTGGTTTGACATTTGTGTGGACTTGGTTTGACTTTTGTGTGGACTTGGTTCGACTTTTGTGTGGACTTGGTTCGACTTTTGTGGACTTGGGTCTATTTTGGACTCTGGGCCATAGGCTTTAAGTTTTAGGCCTTGGGTAATGGGCCAGTCTTGGATTGGGCCGGGTTTTGAAATTGGGCAGAATCTAGTAATGGACCGGGCTTAGTATTGGGCCGGTCTTGTGGGCTTGGAGCTGACTTTGGGCTTGGGCTTATTGTGGGCTTGGGTTGGATATGGGTATGGGCCGATTTGGTTAATGGGCCGGACTGGGATTGGGCTGGTCTTATGGGCTTAGGGCCGACTTTGGGCTTGGGCTTATTGTGGGCTTGGGCTGGATATGGGTATGTGCCGATTTGGTTAATGGGCCGGACTGGGATTAGGCTGGCCTTATGGGCTTGGAGCCAACTTTGGGCTTGGGCTGGATATGGGTATGGGCCGATTTAGTTAATGGGCCGGACTGGGATTGGGCTGGTCTTGTGGGCTTGGGGCCGACTTTGGGCTTGGGCTTGGGCTTATTGTGGGTTTGGGCTGGATATGGGTATGGGCCGATTTGGTTAATGGGCCGGATTGGGATTGGGCTGAGCTTGGATAATGGGCCAAGGTCAGATAATGGGCCGGGTTTGGTTCAGGGCCAAGTTTAGTTTTGGGCCAAGATTCGAAAGGGACCAGGCTTGGTGGAATCGGGCCCAGATTTGGGCTTTGAAAGCAGATTTCTCAAGTGGGTCGATTAAACAAATGTTAGAAACTTATTAGGAGTTAGCGGGCATAAGTCATGTGTGAATGAAATTATCTGGATTTACAAGTGGATTGGATTTTTGTTGATTGTACATTTTATTCTGAAATTAAAGGGATGATTGGAAAAGTTTTAGGGAATACGGGTATTCCTCACATGGACCGTGTCTAGGACCCGTATGCATTGAGGATACCCCGATCCTAGGGCTTTTCTAGAATGGACCCCAAAGGTCCACTAAGAGGGCAACCTAATTGGCTTTCTAGGGCCACCTGTTCCAGCCCGTTTGGCTGGCTATGGGCTGGGCCTGAAGAAAGCATGGATTTGGGCCAAAGATTATAGGCCCAAACAGGACCAACCCATACATTTGCAAAATCATGGGCAAGGAATGAAGAACAAATCATATGCAGAAGAGAGACCTAAGGCCGCATACACAAATATACACGTGGGCATAGATTTCAAAAGCCAATCATATACATGTAAAAAGAAAGTCAGCAGTTGTCCAGGTAATGTACGTATGGAAATAAATCCTCAAGGTGACAAATTTACATCTCATAATTCTGATTCACTATGATACAAGTTAAAAGCAACAAAAGTAGGTCCTAAAAGAATAATAACTAGGCGTAGTAATAGTAACCAAAATACAAGGAAATGAAGCAAAAAATATAAGCGTAGGAAACAAACATAATAATTAATCAGATGGAAATGAATGGCGGCAATTAATCAGATAAACAAACATATTCAATGTTATTGAAGGGCTGCTAGGGATTTTAAACAAAAGGTAAAGAGTCCAAAATTGTTAAGCTCAAACAAAAATCCAACCTAAACTAAATCTGTCATGGTTCGTCTTAAAGACCCAGTTTAACGTTAAGCCAAGGAAAGGTGGAAGGAAAATAAAACTCAAAACTGAATTGGTGCTTAAACACTAGTCACCTGACAGAAGTGTAAAACTCAAAACTGAACTGGTGCTTAAACACTAGTCACCTAACAGAAGTGCTATTTCATTTTTTCAACAGATCCTAGTCTAGTCCTTTTTAACAGTGTTCAGGTCGAGGATTTCAAATAGAGTGCATGAGATGAATCTACAATCTTCACACCTTAGCCCATTACCGGGTTTGCTAAATGCAGCTCAAATTTCTAATCTACACTACAGATTGATCAACTCATTTTTCTTTATCACCTGACCCTCGTGGTCTAAGATTAAACCGTTCTTCTAGTCTCTTACACACACACACATGATTTAGTCTCTGAGAAACAGTCAAATGTAGATTAACTCTAAACCTGAAATTTCATCCATGAACCAATAACCTAACAACTCATTGCCTCGACTTAAAACAGAAGCTTAGAAACCAACTCTTCATCTAATCTCATTATCAAAGCAGGAATGATTTACTCACGCTTTTCTTTAGGCTACGCTAGGTCTGAGATAAACACATGTGCAGCTATGAAAAAAATAATTAAACGCGAAGACTCTGCACAGATACATACAAAGCATACACATAGGACACAATATACTCTCAACAGATGAATCAGGCGTACACAGATACACACAATGGGTGAAGAAAGTGAGTATAAATACCAGAGGTGAGGACACAATGTTTCCTGTAAGCCAAACGAGATTACAAACACCAAGACAACAAGAGTAAGCAGAATCAAGTTAGTTCATCAAAGTAAATGTATGGACTGACTTAAATCAATGTCAATATGAAACCGCCGAAGGGAAAAGGAGTCTAAGTGTGGTATGAGACTTCACCAATGAAGAACAAATTTCCACCATTTACCAATTTCAGAGTAGGCAAGGGTTTTCAACAGCCTAGAACTCACAAACCAAGTGAACTCAATGGGTCAGTCGACAGAATATGTAAAGACAAACAGAAGCCAGTAACTTACGTAGATGGGAGACAAGGGGATAATCATAATAGCAACATTCCGGCAACGAGGAATCAGAACAGATACAGAGATGAATTTCTTTTCGTTGAATCAGCGCGCAAACGTAAGAATAACATTGCAAATCGGAAAATATACAACGAAATCTTTCGGTCTTGAGCTCGTCTATCTTCGTGAACCCATAGACCCATTATGAGTTTGGTGTTCAACGAGACATGTGGTATGTAAAACACCAGGATAAGTAAATATGGTAAAAAAAGCAACGGGTGTCGAATACGGAAAATGGAATTAGAAGTAGTACGCCCTTTCTTTCTCTCTTCTTGAAGGATGGGAGTGATCCGACTCGCTATTAGCAACTGATATGCTAAACGAGTGCTTAAATCATCAGTTTACAAATATACACAAAAGTGAAAAGAAAATGAAGAATAAAGGGGTGGGTTAGCTCTGACTTCCGAACCAAGGTTCTGGTAGAGCTATAATTCCTCAGTGGCCATCCTCGATGTGATTCATGTGGCGAAAGGAAAACAAATAGCGGAGAAAGACGGGAGAGATTCGAAGAGAAAGAACACAGGCTACTAACCCGAGAGGAAAAACAAAACAATGGAAATACGAGGAAGAAACGATAAACCAGATACTTACGCTGTACGGGAACGGCAAAATCAAAGTAATGTATCGGTGGTTAGGATTTGATGGTGGCGGTCAGGGAAGACGAAGAAGATTGCGGGTTTCGGCAAAGAAGGAAACTCAAAACACGGATTTCGGGGGATTTTCTAGCGAAGAAGAAGTGACGATGGTGGTGGTATCGATTGAGGAGTTTTTCAGGGTGATTCATGACGGGAGAACGAAAGAGGGATAGAAGATCGAAGGAGACAAGGTTTCTGGGTTTTGTTTGTTTTTTCGGTCTTGAGATTTCCAGGCGTGGGTCGTGGTGATTCACGATGGAGAGGGAGATAATTTTTGCAGTTGATTCCCCGTATGGAAGGATGAAGGTGGATGGGTTTTTCAAGGGAGTTGGGCAACCTTCAAGCTCCTTCGGCTTTGAGTACCGAGGAACCATCGAGGGAAGGTTGGGGGCAATCGGCTCTTTCAAGAATTCAAACCCATACCGCAGTGTTCCTCTTTTTTTTTTTTGTAAATGTATGCTTACCAGACTGGAGTGGACCGACACAAGCAAAAACAAAATAAAAAAAAATTCTGCCCATTCACTGGTAAATAAAAACGAGTTTTGCCCATACATGGGTTCAAACTCGAGACCTCCACGCATTCCCTCCTACACTTTACCCAGATGAGCTGCAACGGTACTTAGTACATAATGGCAACGACCAAAACAAAAGCTATGTCGTGGGCTAAAATAAAATTAAAACGCTCCACCCCCTTGCCAGGGATCGAACCCACGATCGACTGGTTACGTGGCGAGTACCTTGACCAGCTACGCTGGGTAGAATTTCAGTATATTCATGGGAGAGAGGATACAAGACCTCTAATTTCGACTGGATAATTTTGTTTTTCAAGAGCTACAAATCCAAAAGAAAGTATATACAATAAAAAGAGATGATTAATCTAATGCATGAAATTATGGAAGCTAACTCAGAATAAGGTTCGAAATGCTGATGCAAATGCATAAAATAAAATAAACAAAATAATAGTAGTAAAAGAGGACATAAAATGATGGAAATAATGATGATAAAAATAATGATAAAATCGTCAAGAAATAGTAAATAATAATGATGAGAAACAAGAGGTATGAATCAAACGAGTGCATAAAATAATATAAGGAAATAACAAAAAAGTGAAATATTTTAAAGTAAACGCTACAAAATAAGTATACAAAATGAAGTCATTTAAAAAAACAGATTACAATAAAATAAATAAAAATAAATAATATATATAAAAAAAGGCCCGTGCTCCTTCTCCATAGAAATATGGGATTTTAAACGTCGGAGAAAAAGAAATCCTTTTAGTTGGAAACGGGGACGACTGCCTTGTTCCTAGAAGCATGTTTATTTTTATTTTTTTCGTTTTAATATAAAACGGGTGAGAATTTTTGGTGTCTACGGATGGCTCCCCTTGATTCAATTCTGCAATAGAAGGCTTGCAGAATTGGATCAAGGTTGACGGGGCGCCAAAAATTCTCACTAGGGCTTTTACGGGGTACATCCAGATGCGATCACGGATAGCACACCGTGTGAACGTGACGGGAGAGTAACAAGATAACCGAGTGCATGAGGACTTAGGAGTGCCTCAACTGGACCTCTTGATATCCAGTCCTAGGGCTTATGACGGGCCTAGAATACGATTGAAAGTACGAGGACTTAGGAGTGCCTCAACTAGACCTCTTGATATCTAGCTATAGGACCTACGACGAGCCTATAATACCAACAACCCGATTCGGTCTGAGGTGCACGAGGGCTTAGGAGTGCCTCAACTGGACCTCTTGATATCCAGTTCTAGGGCTTATGATGGGCCTAGAATGCGATTGAAAGTACGAGGACTTAGGAGTGCCTCAACTAGACCTCTTGATATCTAGCTATAGGACTTATGCCGAGCCTATAGTACCAACAACCCGATTTGATTTAAGGTGCATGAGGGCTTAGGAGTGCCTCAACTGGACCTCTTGATATCCAGTCCTAGGGCTTATGACGGGCCTAGAATGCGATTGAAAGTACGAGGACTTAGGAGTGCCTCAACTAGACCTCTTGATATCTAGCTATAGGACTTATTGCGAGCCTATAATACCAATAACCTGATTCGATTTAAGGTGCACGAGGGCTTAGGAGTGCCTCAACTAGATCTCTTGATATCCAGTCCTGAGGCTTATGACGGGCCTAGAATGCGATTGAAAGTACAAGGATTTAGGAGTGCCTTAACTAGACCTCTTGATATCTAGTTATAGGACTTATGATGAGCCTATAATACTTTAATGGAGTTGTATGAAACTCGCTGCGGTGAAAGGTTGATCTGAAGTCGAATTTAGCTGCATGTTGATTCGGGGTCGGACGCTCTCTGATGGGTCCTTCGATCCTCCACGAAGGATTTGAGATTGGAAATTTTCTCTGGTGTTGTCTCCCTTAACTGCATGAGTGTTCGGGATGATGGGATCGGGTGATTCCGATATATATGGTCGGATGGTTTGACATAGCTTTTGGGGACCGTAGTGGTCAAATGCGATTTCCGTGATATTGTAGAGGGCTTTAGCCAATGACTCTGGTAGTTTGACGGCGGCCCTGGCATTGCACTAGGATGGCTCCGGTATGGCTCTGAGATGGCTCCGGTATGGCCCTGAGATGGCTCCGGTATCGCCTTGAGATGGCTCCGGTATGGCCCTGAGATGGCTCCGGTATGGCCCTGAGATGGCTCCGGTATCGCCCTGAGATGGATCCGGTATGGCCTTGAGATGGCTCCGGTATGGCCCTGAGATGGCTCTGGTATCGCCCTGAGATGGCTCTGGTATCGCCTTGAGATGGCTCCGGTATGGCCCTGAGATGATTCTCTTGGTTGAGGCGGATTCCTTCATAAGGTGACAGCAATGACCTTGTGGTTCAAGGGGTGGATGGTTTTTATTTGGGATGGGGTCGCACCCTGAGAGGGTTGCCTACATACTCAACTCCCTGTTGAGATCAAATCTTATGTAGTTCATAATTTTGGCGAGTGAGGAGTTTGGTGGTGAGGAGGGATGTCTTGCAAGGCATCTCTTTGAACGGTGCCCGAAGACTTTTAGCCCTTTGTTTTGAGACTGTGCAGTCTTTCACATTACCCCGAGGATGGCTGTCGTGTCGGTCGACGAAGGAGACAGGCACTATACTGTGGCTTCCCCTACAAGGGGAGAGTATGCTCATCTTTCTCTTTCCATGTTGTAGGATATTATGTCTGAATCGATGGATGCAAATCTATTCTACATGCATTTTTTTGGGAATTGGATATGATTGAATGCAAAGGAAATGTCGTGTCAAGGTGAGCTCAACCAAGAATTCTAGTTAAGTCAGATCAGTCACCTTTAAGCCACTTCTTTCTTGAAAAATTCTCCCGAAGGAGGTCTCTCAGGATCTCTTATACCTTTCTGTTTCCTCTCTTAAGGTCAGTTAGGCCTTCTTTAATCGAGGTGATGAACACTCGTTTTTTCTCTACCTTCCGGATTTCGTTGATACTCGTTCGTGCACGATTGTATTGACAAGATCGGACGCGTCGTGGCCTTTCATGCTTCGAATTTGGTACTTTTCGAATCAAGCAAATACCATCTCTAAGTCGGGGGTCTTTTAATGGGTTATCACGGGGCTTCAGGGTATGTCACATGGGACTGAAGGATTTGTTTGAGAATTGTGGAGCTTTTGTGCAACAGAGGATATGCTTCACCTTTGCCATGGATGGGTGATTTTAGACTCTTTCGCATTTGCGGAATTATGTGTTCTCATTTTGATTTGCTACTCTTTGAGTAGTCTATTGTCATTTCTTCGTGTTTGGCATTTCTGGTCTCATCTACTATCAAGTGGGGTGTACGAGTGATGTGGCTTTCATTTCCTCTCTTTACTTTTGAGCGTTTTTGTGCTCGCTCTTCTTTTCATCCTCTTTGGGTATCTCTTTCAAGCTTTCCCCATGCCTTAAATGGTGGGGAAGGACCATGGCTCATCCCTTTTCATCCTTTTTGCAGGGTGAATTGTTGCGTGATGTGGGGCGTATATCGTGGAGCTGTTTCAAAAAGATTCTCAATGAAGGCTCAGCGGGGTTCACTAAGGGATCATTTTCAGGGTCAATAAGGCTTTTGGCCTGTGGAGGTTTTCTTCGATCCTAGGTGCCTCGTCATCCCTATTGACAGAATTGTTTCCTCTACTATTCCCAAATTTTGACATGAATGGTAACGCGCTTTTCTCATCAAAATTTGGTTCTGTGATGGAGGATCCTCACATGGTGCCTTGAAATTTAAATGCACCGAGTGCTCTGGGTTTTGCACGCTCTGTGTTTCTCTCATGCACTCGACTCTCACGGGAGGTTAAAGATCCTTTCAAGACCTCTTCGAGAAAAATGATACAAGAGTTCGGCGGCCTTTGATGACTTATGTGACTTTCTAGAATTAAAGATCAAGACACACCTCGAGACTGGGGATATGCGAATACAAATACGATTAAACTAAACCTAATGCAGATGGTAATGATAACTTTCGTGTGGATGTCTTTTTTTTTTGGGTTTTTGTGTGGATGCATTTTTTCATATGGATGCATTTTTTTTGGATTTTAAATGGATGCATTTTTTTTATATGGATGCGTTTTTTGGATTTTTAAATGGATGCATTTTTTTTGGATTTTTGTGACGGTTCAGACATAATATCGTTTCAACCGATCGAGATTGACAAGACTTTGGAATTCTTATCCGTCTAAATTTGTCAGCAATACCACACCATGAGGGGTTATCTCTTTGACCAGATAGGGGCCCACCCAGTTCGGTCTGAATTTCCCTTGCGGGTCCGGCAAATCCTTTCTCAACTCTTTTAGGACAAGATCACCCACTTGGATGTTTCGTTCTTTGACCCTTTTGTTGAACGCTCTAGTCATTCACTTCTGGTAACCCTGGATGTGATATAATGCCTGTAGGCGCTTTTCATCAAGAAGAGCTAAACTGTCATAGCGTTGTTGCAACCAGTCACTTTCAGCGATTTTCAGTTCATTGGCGACTCGAAGAGTTGGAATTTCAAGCTCAATTGGAAAGACACATTCTGACCCATACACTAAAGAATACGGGGTGGCTCCGGTTGTAGTTCTGACAGTAGTTCGGTAACCCCAGAGAGCATAATGCAGCTTTTCCGGCCAATCTCTGTATGTTTCAACCATTTTTGATAGTTCACTCTTTACGGCTTTATTAGCGGCTTCGACTGCTCCGTTAGTCTGAGGTCTGTATGGGGATGATCTGTGGTAACGGATGTTGTATTTTTCCATGACCCGGATAGTGTCTCCGTCGAATTGAGGACCGTTGTCTGATACGAATTCTGAGGGGACCCCGTATCGGCATATGATGTCTCTTTCGATGAACTGGGCAGCCTATCTTGATCCGATATTCGCAAACGACCGTGCTTCGACCCATTTACTGAAATAATCTATTGCCACAAGGATGTAGCGATGCCCATTTGAAGCTTTAGGGTGAATTTCACCAATGATGTCGATTCCCCATATAGAGAACGGCCAAGGAGCTGCCATGGCTGTTAGGGGTAGGGGAGGCAGGTGTTGCAAATTAGCAGTTTGACACTTGGCGCACTTTTTCACAAATGCGTGACGTCGGCTTCCATTGTTGTCCAGTAGTACCCTAGTCTGAGGATTTTCCGGGATAGGGAATGTCCTCCAGCATGGGTCCCACACTCCCTCGTGGACATCCTCGATTTATCAGCCTCTTTTCGGGTCACACATAAGTGTTGGACTCCATTCGGCATTCTCTTGTAGACCCTAGTTCCGCATATACGTATTGATTTGGCATTCTTCTCAGCGCAATGCGGTCCTGCTTAGTGGCTTCTAGCGGATACTCTCCTTTCCTAAGGAAATTCTCAATGTCCACGAACCACTCATCTTCGATTTCTTCTACTTCGATGGCTCCAATCTCGAACGAGGGTACATTAGTCATGGTTATCCACAAAGGGAAGTACAATGAACTGGTCGGTACTTGGACTACTGAAGCCAAGGACGCCAAGGAGTCGGCGAAGATATTCTGGCTACGGTTCACATGCTTGAAAGTCACGTTTCGAAAGCAGGTGACTAGGTATGAAAGGTAGTCATGGTAGGGAATCAATCGTTCTTCTCTGATCTCCCAAGTCTGGTTGACTTGTGAAATAACGAGATTAGAGTCACCGAAGACCTCTAACTCCTCCACTCGCAATTCTAACGCCATTTCAAGTCCCAGAATACAGGCTTCGTATTCTACCATGTTGTTAGTGACTGGGTAGCTGATTTTTACCGCAGCTGGCAGCAGATCTCCCTCAGGATGGATCAATAAGATCCCGGCCCCTTTACCCTTATGGTTGACGGCACCATCAAAGTACAACCTCCAACAGGTTTTCCGTAATGTCATGATTTGCTCGTCTGGGAAGTCATCGTTTCCGAAGAACTCGGATGCTACGGGGCATTCTGCTAGGTGTTCGGCTATGGCACTTCCTTTGATTGATTTTTGAATTTTGAAAGTGATATCGAATTCGGATAACAATAGGGACCATCTGGATAAGCGACCGTCAAGAATTGGCTTTTCCAGGAGGTACTTTATAGGGTTCATGCGTGCAATCAGATGGACCTCTTGCCCTAACAAGTAATGTCTTAGTTTCTTCGTAGCCCAGACCAAAGCAGTACAAAATTTGTGGATGTAGGAGTATCGCGTTTCCGTATCAACCCATTTTTTACTGATATGGTAGATCGACTTTTCGCGCGGTGGGGATCCTTGTTCCTGGGCCCGCATGGCGCCCATTAACGTTTCTCGGGCAGTGAGGTACAGGATCATCGGTTTACCCTCTTGGGGCGGTACCAAGACTGGAGGGTTCTACATATAGGTTTTTATCTTTTCAAATGCTTCTTGACATTGTTCATTCCAGACTTTAGACGCGTCTTTCTTCAACAGACGAAAAATAGGCTCACAGGTCTCGGTTAGCTGCATGATGAATCTTCTGATGTACTGAACTCTGCCCAAGAAACCCCTGATTTCTTTTTCGGTCTTCGGCGGAGACATTTCTTGAATGGCTTTTATCTTATCTGGGTCTACCTCGATTCCACGGGTTGTGATCATGAAACTCAGAAGCTTTCCCCCGGTTACACCGAATGTGCATTTTTCCGGGTTGAGTTTCATTTGATATTTTCGCATCCAATCAAAGAACTTTCTCAGGTTTGTCAAGTGGTCCTCTCGTTGGGCAGCTTTGACGATCATGTCGTCTACGTATACATCCACTTCCTTGTGGATCATATCATGCAATAGTGTAGTGGCAGCCCTTTGATACATGGCTCCGGCATTTTTCAAACCAAAGGGCACGTTTACGTAACAAAAGGTTCCCCACTGTGTAAAAAAAGACGTCTTTTCTTGGTCCTCTGCAGCCATTCGGATTTGATTGTAACCTGAAAATCCATCCATGAATGACAGTAGTGCATGTTGGGCAGTGTTATCAACAAGGATATCAATGTGGGGTAAGGGAAAGCTGTCCTTGGGGCTAGCCTCATTTAAATCCCGAAAATCGATGCACACTCGCACCTTTCCATTTTTCTTTGGGACAACTACGATATTGGCTACCCAGTCGGGGTAGTTGACAACCCGGATAAAGCCGACACGTAGCAACTTCTCAACTTCCTCTTTCACTTTCAATTGATGCTCAGGCTTCATTCTTCTCAAACGTTGTTTCTTAGGTTTGGCATTGGGATACAATGGTATTCGGTGTTGGACAATGTCAGGGTCGATCCCAGGCATGTCTGCGTAACTCCAAGCAAAAACATCGACATATTCAGTTAGCAGAGAAGTCAGGTCCCGTTTTTCTGTTTCACTCAGACCCAAACCGACTTGCAAAGTTTTGGGGTTATCAGGTGTTCCGATATTTATTGCCGCGTATCCTCTACAATCTGGGTGTGAGTGGAATATTGTTCTGTGGGAGGCATATTTTCCTCATCATATTCCTCCTCTTCGGCCTCTAGAATTTGTAATGAATCGAACGTTTGGGAAGACATAATAGATGAATACTCTTAACAAACTAAATTTCCATTAATATCCGATGAGCTTGGGAGCTCTGAGATTGTCAGAAAATTGCCACCATTTTTACAAGTGAAAATAAATGGTGGCGATCCTTCCCCTAGTCTAATTCTATTTGCATTGCCGATGTTCTCATTACACTGATAACTGCATTCATCTCTAGTAACACTGCCATCACTACTGCTACTATCATCGTCACTACCAACTAGACTAACTACGTAAGGCTCCTGGGAAATCAGCTCCTCTTTCTCATGATAGACGACAAGACACGCTCCATGGCCATCTACCGAGGGTGCGGGGTCCTTGATGACTAGTTTGATCATGACACTGCTCTCCGCTGCATCCTCGGGCCTTCCTTGGTCGCATCCCTTGTCATCATGGTCTTCAGGGCATGATTTGAGGGAGAATAAAGTGGTCCACCAGCTCCCCCACTCCATTGTATTTTGATCCTCCTGGGCCCGAGGTACTCTCTGCTTATCACAACTCACAAATACATGAGGTTCAAGGTTAACCGATAAGAAAGAATCTGTGGGAATTCTTACATGCGAATCTGTCAACATCATACCTGATGTTTCCGTAAATCCCAACCCGGCTCCTCGTCCTCCAATATGTGCTGTTAGTGGCTCCACCATGCCCTGCAACTCCTTGCCTAATCCATTCCCTTGTTTGTAGCCCATCCGAGACATCATGTGCTGTGATGCGGGGCTATAGACACTAGGGTCGAAGTAGAGAGGAGTGATGGAAGAAGTTTGACTTACCTGTAAATGTGGCTTCGCCACTGTGAAGCCCCTGAGCGTCAACCCTTGACCCCCTGGCGTATTAATCTCAAACAGTGGGGACTCAGCTCTGGCTTCTCCCAAAACCTCCACGATTCGTCTCCCGTGTTTGAATTTTAGCTTCTGATGGACGACTGAGGGGACTCCTTTAATCTGATTGATGAATTCCTGTCCTAGCAGAAGGTTGAAGGTGGAGGATATGTCTATGACCATCGCTTCGATGGTCAGGGAGACATCCTCAATCAGAATTGGCAGGGAGATGGTTCCCATAACCTTCTTATGGCTGTTGTCATAGGCACTCAACGTCATGTCTATTGGCTTGAAATCATTGAGTCCCATATGACGGGCTACTCGGAGAGGACAGACATTCACTTCAGCCCCATCATCAATCAAAGTCTTGGGGACCTGGAATCCTCCAGCCTTCACAGTTATGTAGAGGGCCTTTCCCGCTTGACGAGGGATCTCGTCGTCGGTGAATGTTATAGAGAGGTCCGGAGTCCAGGATAGGTGAGCTACGATGTTTTCAACCGACGCCGGCCGCTTCTTGTCCATTCCCATGTGCCGATGTAACACCCCTCTCCTTAAACAAGTAATAATCTCTCACGTAGCAATAAATAAAACGTCTTACAACGGAAGAAATAATAACAATAACAATACTCACTCGGGTGTCACCGGCCATTACTCGCCCATGCGAGTAACGAAGCCAAACTATATCCAACTCCCAACATAAACAAACTGCTAACCGCTGTGATAACGAGATAACTCCTATACATCATACTAAGTCCATACTCATAAACATCGACAAGTGAGCGTCTACCCAAATCCCAAATATACATAACTGTACCATAATACATATACCAGTCTGACATCACTATACAAATGAATTCCCTGTGCGGTAATCAAAATAAACTCTAATTACCCTGTTCCCGCACTTCGGCTTCGACAATAATCAACAACCTGCATAATGGTGTAGTATCAGCGATAAACGCTGAGTATGCCGGGCCTGGACCCTAATGGTCACTTAGTCATTTTAACCATCTTATTATTAGATTGGTTTCATGCTTTTCCATTTTACAGTTATAATCAATACTGTAATATACATGCATAATATACATAATCCTCCATCCAAACATTCATAAACACTTAACCATCCATCCAATTCAAACAGTCATAAAATATCACAACAACAATTGTATATCAAACGTATCGAATAATAATACTGAATAAACGCCGTAGCGAACACCATCCTTTGTTAATTTAATTGGCCTTTAAGTCCCCATCCATCCAAACCATGTTAATTAAATACCAGTTGGGCGTCATGTTAGGACAACCCGATAACCTCACCATGGACAGTAGTCCTACCGTACACACAAAGGTGCTCATTTCGCCAGAGGTCCGGAGGCCCCTGACTATTCTCTTTTGTCTCGTAAGACGTCCATATAAAAGGCCGTAGCCACCTGACCCACGATCCAAATAGGGCTCGTTGGGTATAAACCTGGAGCGGAACCCAATCGGGAACCCCTCAGTGATCACAAATGCGCAACCAAGTAGTTCGTAAACTACCGGGATTCCTCACCTCAACTCAAACCATCTCTCTCTCATAATGTTTAAGATATGCTCTTAGTCTTATGGAGAATACAATTTATTACATAGCTGCCCAATGGGTCTCACGCATACCTAGAAGTAATCTAGGTTATATTCATGTTCGAGATCCATGCTCTAGAGACCGACAATGTCGTGACTCGTCCCTAAGTATTTTACTTAGGTTACCATATACTTAATATTAATACTATGGTATTATATCAAGTAACCGTCATGTCATCACAATAACGTATATGTATGTTTATATAAGTCGATCTATAGTCGACGTAGTGTTAGTCCCGTAGGACGATCGTGCATAATAATTAATGCAGTAACACATAATCACATACACGTATCCAAAACACTTAACACACAAGTGATATCAACCAAATCCGAGCCCAAGGAATTCCTTAGGACAGCTCGGATCAAACCCCTTTACATACCGTTCACCAAGACCTAGGATGCGCAGTGTAGATCACTAGCTCGTCAAGCGCCTCCGTCTGAAGTATGATCTAAACGGTAATAAAACTATAAGTCAGTCTCCATGACTAACTACATCCGGTATTTCCGAATAACAAGTAACCCCGACAGTTCATCCCCGGATTTCTATAGTTATTTGTTACGGGTTTCTCTAAACCGGTCGGCTTTGTTACTAAAACTCGTATGTCAAAATATTTCGACTGTTAAGTTTAATTGATTATATCTCTTTAATCTTATCCACCATTAAATTTAGGTATATAACCCATAGTTGCATGTATGCATGCATTATTATATTATATTGTATTATTTTTCATATTGTATCATTTTCCCACCATCCATTATAATACATTGTATTATATAATCCATTATTTTAGCAAATTATATTTGCATTCAAAAACTCATAACTTATAGTTTGTAACTATTTTTTGTAATAACCACCACCATTATATTATATGGTCTCCAACCATATTATATATCCATCCTTATATACATTATTCTCGCATATGTATATATTTACCATATAGGTAAGTTTCATGAGTTATAAAACTCTTATATTATATGTTACACTTTATCATCTTACATTAGATGATTATTCCCATTAGTTGTATTATATTATACAACTTATATTAAGATTATTATCCTAATATTATGTAACATTTTATGTGGTATAACTACAACTCCTAGGGTTTATTCAATAATTACCTTAGTTTATAAATCTTATTTATTTATAGTTTGTCACATTATTTAATGTGAATACCCTTACTTATTTTAATTCCATTAAAACCACATTAATACCATATAATTGTTATAATATTTATAACATAGTAGACCATAGTCTAAAATTCATATTTTTAACCTTAATAATTCGGTACAGCCCTTTATTTCATTTAAATTCTATTTCGACCACATAACATTATGTAATGTTATACCATATACTAATATCATATAATATGATACTTTTATTTCATTTAAACTTATAACATATAGTTTTTATGCAAAACTATTTAATATTGCCGCATGGGCACCATATCAAAACCTTATTCTTTTTCATAATCCATAGTTTCCTTTATTTACAAAACCATCCCATAATTTATACCATGTTATATATATCATATAATATAACATTTTAAACCTTAATATAAATATAACCCATGGTTATATGATATTCTAATTTCCGAACAAACCTCAATATATACTCTATATTATTTCCTTAACCCACCAAGTTCCTATAATTGCCATTTGGCCCAATTTATAACATATAGTTTTATAATATCATTAAAACTATATATTATACATATATCTTATTAAATACTCTTATATTATTCCAAAAATCACCAAATTTCACCAAAGGGTTATAAATATTATTCCTAACCCTTATAATCTTGGTATTTACTATTCCACCACTTATATTTATCCAAAGTGTCATAATGACATAATAACTATATATTATACATATATAGTTTATCTTAATTCCAAAATCAACCCAATAAATTCCCATAAATTCCTAATAGCCCATGGGTGTTTATAATGCCATTTTACACCCTTAATTTTCGGTAATAACATATTTACCACATATGTTATAAAATTGTTACAATTAAATACTTATCTTAATATAAAACCTTAAATTAGTTATTTAACTTATCTAATTTGGTCAAAACCTACCATATGGTCAAGGTTGACCTCCTTAATATTTCCTTGACCATTAATCTCCATGTAATACGGTTTGTACCCATATTTTCTAGAAATTACCATTTAACCACAAAAGTTTATAAAATCTTATAATCTTTATTTTAAATCCTTTTAACCTCAAACTTTCGGCTTTATTTTTTTATAGCCCCCAAATTTAATTTAATTATACTTTAACCCCTTATACTATGCGGTAATATATATATATATTTCCTAAACTTAAAATAAAACCTTATAAATACATAAATAAAATGGCCTAAAGTACATGGCCTTATTACAAACATTAGCTTATAAAATAAATTACACATAAATGCCCAAAAATGCATTAAACTCTCGGCCTCTCCCATATATTTTCCATATTTACCAATTTTCCACATAATGTCTTAAATTTGACAATTATGTTAGTTAATTACTTATATAAATTTACTAAACCATTCCTTAATCACCTAAGGTCAAAATAAGACCTTAATAAACTCATTCACTCACGGCACATATATACATATGTATAAACACATATTAATATACCAAGTGAAGGTTTAAGTTATTTATACCTTATTTTTGCCAAGTTTAGGCCTTGTTTGGCCACGGCTGTTTAGGAACAATTTTTCCACAGCTTAGTTTACATGTTTCAAACAGCAATTAAGGCATGATTAGTCTCCAAGCAAGATCTAACCATAAGAAGTGTTTAATGTATATTTTCAAGGTAAAATTTACCTTAGAATAGCAAGGTACACAAGGTTGTCTTCGGCCTATATTTACAGTAGGAAAAGAGCATCAAAAGAGCTACTAAAACCAAGCTTTAAACTGGTATAACTCAGATTAGAAGATGGCTAATTTTTACCTTGATTAAAATGCCAAAAAAGGTGTTTTTGGCTATACCTTGAAGCTCTTGATATACCAACTGAATAAGTATGTTAAGATGAAGATAATAAGGCTAGGAAACAAGGTTTCACAACCAGAATTGAAGAAGATCAAAAGATAAGTGCTTAAAGCACATTTTTATACCTTAAGAACAAGATTAGATTTCTCCACCTCCTTCCCTTGTTACAGCCGAGATTTGCCCTTATTTTAAACTCCAAAACAACCTAGAAACATGGATGGAAATGGTTGATGCTTTGCTCCATGGAAAGAGGAAAGAAATGTGAAGAGAATGAACATAAAATGGCTTAATAAGCTTACCTATGTCAATTGTTGTTCTCTTCTGAATATGGTGAGTTCCCCACAGTTTGGAGAAGCAAAAGAGAGGATGAGGATGTGTGGTGTCAGCTGGGAATGAAGCAAATGAGAAAAGAAGACTAAATTAGCTTATTAAGTTAATTAATGTTACTTTAGGAATAGTAAATGATGATTCATCAAATTAGCTGGACATTTTGTGTTAAAGTTGAATGATCTGTATTCCATGCTCTATGCCTGCCGACTTCCAAAGGGTAAGGGTGGTCATTAATTGACCATTGACCATACTTAGTCAATTTTGCTTAAAAATGCACTATTTGGGTTACTATTCACAAATGAATGCCATATTTTCGATTTTTTTTTGAAATCTTGGATTTAGACCTTATAATGTGGTACATTATAGTACATTAGTATATCAAGGTCTAATCCAATGCCTAACACCACTCAAAACCCACTCAGGAAGTCAATTTTCCCAAAAACATGCTTTAAGAAATTTTAAAGCACATTTTGTGTTAGGACATGTTTTAGAGCTTATTTTCCTTTAAAATGGTTTTATAATGTTCATTACTTCATTATAATACTTAGGAATCCAATTTTATACAAAATAGAGGTCATTAGACCTTTAAGGTTCTCTTAGAGCATATTTTTGCCCTTCTTGACCTTGAAGCATGAAAATGCTTGTTCTTTGTGTTGGAGTGTTGTCCAACAATTGTAATATGTTTAGTTATGTGTTAATAAGCTTAGGACAAAGTTTTAGGTCCTAAGAAGTTCATTTGGGTATGTATTTACCCTAAACAGTCAAAGGGTGCAATATCTTGCTTTGTGTTGACCACTGTTGTTCTCAATTGACTTTTAAGGCATGTTTAGGCCTTAATTAATGTGATTAGATGTTTAATCCATGTTTTATTAGTTTGGGGTATTTCAATCTACCCCCCTTAAAAAGACTTCGTCCCGAAGTCGCTTAATCAAATAGGTATGTATATAAATATATAACTACCCATCATTCCCATAATGTATATCTATGTGATATATCATTTACACACATCGTATTGCGCTTATACAGCACATAGCCATCACTTTGTGGTGTTAGTTCAATCATATATGGATATAGGTGATCCATCAGCACCATTATTTCCTATCAATTCTACAACCCTGACAACCTCCCCGAGGTGTCCATAACATACCATCCTTCCACATTCAATAACTAATGATTCATTTCGTATCTAAGCGATACCATATGTAATCATTTTACAAAGCAATATAAATATATATATCATAAGTAGCATAAGAAAAGTATTACACACATGGGTGTATATACATCATTCAAACAGGTATCTCATATGATACCTACATACAAGTGCACATCACACACAAAACAAACCAACAACGTACGCCCCGCGTACCAAACATAACCAACAAAACCTCGTATGCCCCGCATACCACCAATTCGTTGTATGCAATGCATACGAAATAAACAAACAGACAAACCGCGTATGCCCCGCATACCACAAACTACTGTATGCCCCGCATACGAAACAACAAAAATTTAATGCACACACGTGCACAGCCAAGAGGCTCTACCCCCCTTAAAAAGGGTTACGCCCCCGTACCCCACAAGTATACAACAGCCGCTCAACAAGGAGCGTTGGATACTTGGCTCTCATAGAGTTCTCCAACTCGTGGATTATCCTTAAATCAGAGAGACGGGTATGACTTTAGCCCTTCTGGGCTCCACAATATGTAAAGGGTGAGGCACTGATCTATTTGTGCTCTCTCCTGAATTCGTTCTAATGGGCCCACTCGCTCCGTATGAGGTGCAGACCCATGAACATAGGCTCAAGTTGCCTTTTTTCATTGCTGTGTATCCTCTCCTTAGGATCACTAGTGTACATGTGTGTGTCTTCTCTCACTGATATTCAGCTTGAGGTGTAATATGACATTGGCTATTGTTAGTACTTAGTGCTCTTTGCACTTGTTTCAGTAATACTAAGACGTACCAGCCTACATGTCCACGGAGGTAAAGTTGTCATTCGTGTCTCCTGGTGGTTTTGTTCCGGAGTAACACACTGTTGTAGTTCTTTGATACACACTCGTGTTGATATCCATTTCATCTTTCTGTATTCCCACTAGATTAATAACTGCCCAAGTGCAATACCAAAACACTCAGTCCTACAGAGTGCAGAGGTGTAAACTCTCAGCAGCTAATATCTAATGAGTCAAACAGATAAGATGAGCGAATTATCATGTGAGTGGTACATTCTGAGTCCACTGTTCCTTCTCAAGGTATCTTCTATTATACGTAGTCACACGTTTATGTCCACATCATCTGGTAGATTTCCTCTGGATTGCAAGAATTTGCTCGATCTTTATGAGGGTTCTACATATTATTCATCCATAATGGGTTTTCATGTTTCTTCCCTTTGGTTTCACGTCCTTGAAAGGTTTCCTTGTCTTCACTGTATACTGTCTACTGCTCTGTGTTGAAAGTTCTCTGTTTCTTTAGCCCGTTGGTTTAACTGCGGCTCTTCTCGTCCATCTTCGAGGTAATTTGCATTACTGTCCTTAGTACGTAGTTGACTACTTCTCGTGTTCCTAACACTACTTGTCTACATGCATGGGGTACCGTACTGATACATTACTACTTACCCGACTAACTCAAAAATAAGTCTGTCAGGCCCACATGCTCCTATCGGAGTGCGGTCGTCCCATGTCTCGTTTAGTAAACTAGTAATGTCTGTCACACGGGTATTGTGAAGTATTCTGTTGTCAATCTCCCTTTTGATGGATGTCCTTTTAGTTGTTTATTAGTTCGTGTTATCGGTTATCTTGTAATAAATGCTATTGCCCTAGTGGCATCAATGGTAATTCGTGCCATAAGCCGGCGTTATTCAGCTCGATTTAAGTAAAATTTGTGCTATATTCAGCAAACTTGGTCCTTCTATTTCGATCTCATTTAGTACAACACATATTCCTTTTCTCCATGGTTATCATGATCATATCTCATCCATAGTTCATATTCGTTCCCTCATCCGTTTAATTGGATGTATTGCAGATTGCATAATAGATTGAGCAACTTGGCTCTACACTTCCCAACCATCCTCACTAACGGTGGTGCATCTACAAAGGGTATGCTTGTCCATAAGGACTAAACATTCATCACTAGTAGTGATTAGCAGTAAATGCGGGTATACACTTATGGTATCTGGTTAATAAGCCTTGACTAACAATTCTCGAACCATTTAAACCGGTGTGGTTACAATTACAGTAGCTGTATAGTTTCTTCAGTTACATAGGTTTCTAATCTTAAGGTTTATATGGAAAAGATGAGAAATTTTTTTTTGGTATATACATAATAAAAACTAAAAAGTAGTAGTTGTAGTTGCAGTTGCAGCACTTGCTCTGTCAAGTGCGCAAGGCAGATGGGAATTTCAATGGTTTGATTGTCATAGCGCTTGCAATAGCAAGTGCGCCATGCAGGTGGAAATATTGGTTCAGTAATCACCAGTCTCATTGACTCCGCGTCGTAGAGTATAGGCTGCATGATAATGTAAGCATTAACATTCTGTTCATATATATAATCCGTCAAGGTTCCAAGGTTACTCGCATTGAGTCCACAAAACTAGTCTCAAAAGTCATACACAAAAAGGCGAGTGGTCAATGACACGCTCCCACATATTTATAACATATCTCCGTCTAACATCCAAGGTAAGTACATAACACAGTAAGCAAAAGTCTCCCACCAGCGGTCTCACGGAGTTCAGGGTACTCATGCCCTATCTACTCCCTTGCCTCTCTGGGCTCCAGCATCAGTAGATGTCTGGCCATCCTGACCGCCTCGTGGTACTCCAGATTCTCCAGCTGAGGTCTTCTGAGTATTCCTTGGTGGCCTATAGTTACGGCTCTCAGGGTTCATCCAGCACTCGAACTCCCGGTGGCCCTCTTTCTTACAGCAACGACACTCAACTTTGCGGCCATTGCAGTCG